>SJYX01011411.1:309261-349782 GCA_006410675.1 Oreotragus oreotragus
AAAGTTATGACCAACCTAGATAGTATATTCAAAATCAGAGACATTACTTTGCCGACTAAGGTCCATCTAGTCAAGGCTATGGTTTTCCAGTAGTCATGTATGGATGTGATTGTTGGACTGTGAAGAAAGCTAAGCGCCAAAGAATTGATGCTTTTGCACTGTGGTGTTGGAGAAGACTCTTGAGAGTCCCTTGGACTGCAAGGAGATCCAACCAGTCCATTCTGAAGGAGATCAGCCCTGGGATTTCTTTGGAAGAATGATGCTAAAGCTGAAACTCCAGTACTTTGGCCACCTCATGCGAAGAGTTGACTCATTGGAAAAGACTCTGATGCTGGGAGGGATCGGGGGCAGGAGGAGAAGGGGACGACAGAGGATGAGATGGTTGGATGGCATCATGGACTCAATGGACGTGAGTCTGAGTGAACTCCGAGAGTTGGTGATGGACAGGGAGGCCTGGTGTGCTGCGATTCATGGGGTCACAAAGATTTGGACACAACTGAGTGACTGAACTAAACTGAACTGAAGGAAGGTGGATGAGGCACCAAATGACAGTGCTTTAGAGAGTACTAAAGAGTCAGGTCTAACATATGTTTTGGATTCATCCAAAAGCAATGTAAAGTATTTGGAATTCAGGTAATCCTAGGAGTATGGGATTCATAAAAATAATGTGAATAACTGGTGACTGACACATTCATTGATACTAAAAACGGGTCAGTCCCTTAATAATGAAGGCTGCTGCTGCTACTGCTGCTAAGTCGCATCAGTCATGCCCGACTCTGTGCAACCCCATAGATGGAAGCCCACCAGATTCCCACATCCCTGGGATTCTCCAGGCAAGAACATTGGAGTGGGTTTCCATTTCCTTCTCCAATACATGAAAGTGAAAATTGAAAGGGAAGCCACTCAGTCATGTCCAACTCTTCGCGACCCCATGAACTGCAGCCCACCAGTCTCCTCCATCCATGGAATTTTCCAGGCAAGAGTACTGGAGTGGGGTGCCATTGCTTTCTCCGAATAATGAAGGCTATGTATTAATAAAAATGCCTCTGTGGAGTGTGGTTAGTTAACAGGTTAGTTTTAAGTAAACAGTGTCAGATAATTCTTCCAGGAATAGGAAAGTTGGAATTTTCCAGAAAGTTGTAAATATAGAGTTAGAGAGCCATTGAAGATACCTTTGAGAAAAATGCAAAGGTAAAATGTGCAGTATAACATTATCCACTCATAATATACAAGTTCATATAAACAAAAGTGCATAAACAATACCCTTTTTTTTTTCCTTGAGATTTATTACTCAATTTCTTTTGTTGATTCTTTTAAATGAAGTTGATGATCTTACCGAGATCCTTGTAAGAAATCATGCCTGGAACATAAGACTTTCAAAAATTTGTATTATTCTTAATAGATTAATTAATATTGGGGCAAAGGAAAGTCCAGTTTCATATTAAGATTTCCTTGAATAATTCACTACTATGTTAAAAACTTGAGTGGATTACAGCATTCAGGGTTTTCTTTCCCTGCATCATATGATTTCTAAACCTGATAGGGCTTAAAAGGAACTATGAAATCTCAAAATAATTTTAAAAGATCTTGGTGATCTACTTAAGTAAATATCTTTAACTTCTTAGTACTTTAGTAGTTTTATGGATCCAAGGTAATACCTCCTATTCTGTATATATTATACGTATCATAAGGGAGATTGCACTGAAAAATGTCCAAATACTGTGAGCACTGAAAACATTAACATCATCTCCACCAAGAGAAATATAAAACTCAATGAAAACTAGTTTTAAAAAAATACATATAGCTTCTCACATTTCTGATGGTAGAAGCCTGGCATATCCCTAAATCTATCTTACCGCAAGGACATGTGTCTACATGTCCCTGATACTGCCACCCAATAAAACCCACACCAAGGCCACACCCTTGGTGTTTTCTGATGGTGGTTTTTCTGAAGAGCAACATGAATATGTGCAGTCATGCTGCCTCGAAGGTAAGCAGTTGCAACATGCTGACTAGACATGATACCCTACTTCACCTCCTTGCAGAAGCTGTATGCTTTTCTGATACTATTAACTAGTGTCCTTTAGCTGACCATCAATAGAGCTACAAGTCAGACATGGAAGGACTTTGCTGCAATTTGGTGTGTGTACTCAGTCATGTCCAACTCTTAATGCCTCATGGACTATGGCCCACCAGGATCCTCTGTCCATGGAATTTTCCAGGCAAGAACACTGGAGTGGGTTGGCATTTCCTATTCCAGGGAATCGACCCGACTCAGGGATCGAACCATTGTCTCCCATGTCTCACCTGCATTAACAGGCAGATTCTTTACCACTGAGCCACCTGGGAAGCCCCTTGCTGCAGTTTAGCATCCACTTATAGTGAGCAAAGAAATGCTTGGTCCCCTTCATGGCCAGAGTAATATGAAAGGTGAGGATGAATGACCAACATGTCAACATCTTGACTGAATACCTTTCCTGTGTCTAATGTGGAGGTCAGATGTATAGGAAAGATAAAGTCTTATCCTTTAAGACCTATGCAATCTAGTTGATAAATTGAATATAAACACATGAATATTAACACAGAGCTTAGATTTTTCACCTCAAGAATGGATCTGGATGACCCAGAAAGCAGATGATAAAGATTTCAGGAAAAGCAAGCTGAGGGTTTCAATAATAAGGGACGGAGTTGGGCTTGTGCTGTCCCTTAGAATTGATGAGTGGGATACTGAGAGGGGAAGAGAAAGGTGGGATGGATTGGGAGATTAGGACTGTCATATATACACTACTATGTATAAAATAGATAACCGATGAGAATGGACTGTATAGCATAGGGATTTTACTCAACACTCTGTGGTGACCTAAATGGGAAGGATATCCAAGGAAGAGGGGGGTATATGTATATGTGTGACTGATTCATTTTGCTGTATAATAGAACTGATAGAACATTGTAAAGCAACTATACTCCTATAAAACAAAGAAATAATAATAATAAAAAGATGGATGGAGCTCCTGGATGTGGAAGTTAGAAGTGGAGGTAAGGATGCTGACCCATACCAAGCAGATGGGCTGTGTGGGGAATAGTGAGATAATGAAAGGTCTTGACATCTTGTCAAAGGAGTTTAGACTCAGTGCAGCTGGAAGTAAAGACCCACTAGAGATTTGGAGCTGGGGAATAGCCTGACTACATAAAACAGCTGGAAATACAAAACAGCAATCAGTCTGGGGCTTTTCCCATGGGTACAGAGAACTGAGGGATTAATTCAGGTATGACAGACTGAATGTTTTCCACAGTCTCTGAAATATACCCAAGATCTCTGATGCACAGAGATCTGCAACCCAGTGTCTAGTGCAGCTGCGTGTCTAAGTCCAAGTCATGAGAAAGAGCTCACTTAGGAGCAAGTCATTAAGGAGAGAGAAAGCTGTGGGTATTTAAAGCAATTAACAGGGGTTCTGCTTAATCCCCAAATTAGACACTCCCTGAACAGCTGAAATTTTACCAAAAAAAAAAAAAAAAAAACCTGTTTAGAATTTGCGATAATTATCCAGAAGACACTAATGTTTGCCTTTGGGAAAGACACAGTGGTCAAAAGCAAAGACGTTAGAGCCAAGGCATTTAGGTTTGAATAACAATTCTACCACTTACTAGCTGTGTGATCATGGATAAATTTATTAACTCCTCTGGGCCTCAGTTCCTCATTTGTAAAATGAGAATGATCATAGCATTTACCTTAAAACAATGAGAGTTAAGGATGTACCCAATGCTCTATAAATATCTACTCATAATCAAAAAACAAGTAATATGGGGAAAAGCAGAATCTTTCTAAAAAAAAAATAATAATTCGGGTATCATAGTAGTTTACCTAGTCCAACAAAGAGAGGTCAACATTTTAAGAGTACTGGATCATTGATTGTAGCAGTGTCTGTTAACATGGGTGGGTGTAAGGAAGTGAGGCAGATTTTGTCAACCAGGGACATTTAGCAATGTCTGGTGACATTTTCGGTTGTCACAACTCTGGGGCAGAGGTATGCGGGCTGGGGAAGCTACTGTCATCTAATGGGTAGAAACCAGTGAAGCTTCCAGACATTGTACAGAATACAGGAAAGGCTTCCACATAACAGAGAAGTATCCTGTCCAGAGTTTTAACAGTGTCAGGGTTCAGGATCCCTGGATTATACTATACATGTGCTGCTGTTCATTACAACAAGGAATCTTGACAAACAGCATAGCAGGGTAGGGACAAAGAAAAGTCCTGAATCCATCTCCCTACACATTTCTTGCACTCTTTATTCTCCTATGCTAACCTATTTTTTAGAGTCCCTTGGACATGAAGGAGATCAAACCAGCCACTCCTAAATGAAATCAACCCTGAATATTCATTGGAAGGACTGATGCTGAAGCTCCAATACTTTGGCCACCTGACGTAAACAGGTGACTCATTGGAAAAGACCCCAATGCTGGGAAAGATAAAGGAAGAAGGAGAAGGGGATGACAGAGGATTAGATGGCTGGATGGCATCACAGACTCAATGAGCATGAGTTTGAGTAGACTCCAGGAGATGGTGAAAGACAGGAAGCCTGGCGTGCTGCAGTCCATAGGGTCCCAAAGGGTTGGACATGACTTAGTGTCTGAGCAACAACCTACTTTAAAACTATGCTCACAGATGAAGTTTTTCTGTTGCCAGCTATAAATATTGATAAAGCAAAGAGTGAAAATTGGGGATATATATTTTTTTAAGTGAGTCCATCACTATGTTCTATCACCACCAGTATTTCCAACTCTGCACCAAATGGAGTATGTTATAGGGAAGGGATGCCATCCCATCAGAAAGATTCTCTTTGGTGGAAAAGCCAAGAGCAACACGCAGAAAATTGTTAGAGTGCCTTGTATAACTATACTTGACTGAGATTGAAAGCACAGTTTGGGTCTTCTCAGAGGCAACCAAGTTGAAGTAGAGCTTAAGAAATGAGTGGGATTTTGATGGATGCAGGAAAGGGCATTCTCTTGGATGATGTTGCTGAATTAGCAGAAGCATGGTGGTGGGAATATTCATGTGTCTGGGGGCAGTGAGGAATTCTCTCTAGAGGGTCTGTTTTAGAGGCTAGAGATAAGGGGAAGCTTGGTGAGAAAAGGAAATCAGTTTAGATAAAGATGGAGCCAGTTAAGGCATTTATATCTGTCCTTCCCTGGTGGCTCAAACAGTAAAGAATCTGGCTGCAATGCAGGAGACCTGGATTAGATCCCTCGATTGGGAAGATCCCTTGGAGAAAGGAATGGTTAACCACTCCCAGATTCTTGCTTGGAGAATTTCATAGGCAGAGGAGCCTGGTGAGCCATAGTCCACGGCGTCACAAAAAGTTGGACATGACTGAGCAACTCACGCTTCACCTCACTTCTGATGGTTATGGAGGAAATACATATTCGAGTCCTTTATGCGTGGAAATGACAAAAGGAAAAAAAAAAAGATGCTTTAAAAGACAAGGCTATTTCAGTTTGAAGGCAGAATTTAAGGAAAGAATGGATTATGTATCGTGCCCTAGCTATGAGACGTTGAGAAGGGCCTCTGCCCTGGAGACAAATGCATAAAGCACAGGCTGCTATATCAGTGTGCTTCCTGGGAAAGGTGTTGTTTAGCCTAGCAAGAGTTTTGAGTTTGTACACATTTGCATGCCAAGACGTGCTGCCACACAGCGCCACTTACAAACACCACCAGGAGCCCAGCCTTTAGCTTGGGGTGGGTATTCATGTTTACTTAGCTATCTGGGCTTTTTTTTTTTTTTGGTTACTAAATTATACATGTAAATCAATATGTATCTTGAATTTACATACCAAATGCAAATGGTGCGACTGTCACTTTTTCTCCTGCTCCATATTTGTTCTCTGCAGAATGAATACCATATGCACCTTCAGTGATTCACTCAGGGTCACTCAGGGCCTTTGCCCTTCTTGCTTCTCAGAAAATCATCCTGGATAGAGTACGGAGAAGAGCTCTCCAGAGTAGTACAAAGAGCCAAGCCATGAGGCCTTTCTGCACATGGCCAAACAGAAGTCAGGAAACAGAGTTCATGCAAATGGAGGAAGCGTGGCAAATATCGGACAATAGCGGGTGGTCGTAGCTGTTGCAAACTGGGGAGTGAATGTGCTTAAAGACATTATATTTAAAAAGAAAATCAGAGCTGCTATAGGGTGGGAAGCGAACTAGCCAAAGGGTCCAAAAGCTACTCCTTGGCAGCCATTGTCAAATGCCATATGTACAGGTGGTAAAGATGTAGAGCTCAAGCCGTAATCACTCAGAGAGATCTATTTCCCTGTGCCCTGGTGCCCTTGCCAAGGACTGACATTTGTGTAGCCCTGGCTCCCTTGTACAAGGGCTCCCTGCTCCTTGGCTGACCTGCCGATCTTGTGAGGGTCTGTGCCCCAGCTGGTCTCTCTGGGCAAGGTCTAGGGCCTTACTCTTCCTGTCTCCCAAGCTATCCACATTGAACCTCAGATGGCATGACTCACCTGGCCCTCTGATTACTCAATTCAGTGGTTACAATTCAAGCTCCAACCAGAAATCTCCCTTAGAAAGCCCTACTCTACCTTTACTATAAAAGAATCAAATAGACCCCAAAATAAGATTGTGGGAAACATTTTGAAGCAGAAAAGCAAATTAGCTTCTCCCTGTGGTCCTCCTCTAATTCTGCTTCTGAAATTCCACCCTGCTATTTCTGGTATTGTCCCCTTTTATTATGTAAAATGATTTCTACTATTGCCTGAATTAAATGGGCAAGATTAATTCTGAGGTATTTTTTAAAACTAAATTTGAGTTTGATCCTTTTCATCAGATCTCATTGCTTTTTCTTTTCTTTTTTTTTTGCCAGTTCAGTACAGTTTCCCATTAAGAGCTATCAAATTCAATCAAGGTACTCAATTCTTACAGTTTAACTTTCCTGAAATTCAGTGCTCCTCTTTCCTTCTCAATGAACTTTGCTAACTACATGCATAGAGTTGTCATTCAACCCTGGTTACATCAAACTGATGTGTTTCAAGTCTTTCATATCCAAGACAGAAGCAATAAGACCTTAATCATTCCCAAATGGAAACAAAGTTCTCCAGTGTTTGACAGCCCCGCTGTGCTAGCATCAAGGATTCACTTGTCGTCCCATTCAACTGGTGGCAAGAGCTCCACTGCCTTTCACTGAAAATCTTTTGGGCTTCTCACCTATGGAAGTGATACCCTGAGAATCCCATTACTTGCAGTGCAGTGGCTAATTTCAAAGAATGAAGCATTTTGTAATTCTCACTGCTACCTTCAAGGATGAGAGGTAATACTCAGAATACCCTAAAATAACTTGAGCTATGTTTGCTTAATTTACTTCCTCTATACCCACTACACGTATATCACTGTTTTTGGTGCTAGGAGAGCAAGCAAACCAATGTACACTGCGATGGAACCACTAATGAGCTGATGTTATCTGCCAGCCTCTTTAAAATGCTATTTCCTTCCTGTTTTGCTTTTGTTGGGTTATAATTTTGAATTACAAATGCATTCCCAACTCTCCTCCTTACCCTACCTCTTATGAGTTTCCTTTTCTCCCTTTCTCCCTGTCATCCAAAAATCACATTTCTTTAGGGACCGAGAGCAACTGACACTTTAACATGGATCACACACACATACACACACACACATAATGCCATAATTTAAGACCAAGTGATTTCAGATTTTAGGTTGAAGGAGAAGGTGTGTGTGTGTGTAAACTCTCCTTTTTGCATATATGTGCATACATTTATCCTGTACTGAATATGAAAGTGTGAAAGTATGAGTCACTCAGTTGTGTTCAACTCAGCAACCCCATGGACTGTGGCCCAAAAAGCTCCTCTATTCATGAAATTCTCCAGCAAGAAAACTGGTGTGGGCAGCTATTCCCTTCCCCAGGGGCTCTTCCATACCCAGAGATTGAACCCAGGTTTCCTGCATTGAAGGCAGATTATTTACTGTCTGGGCCACCAGGGATGTCTGTATTGCCCTTCTTCAAAATAACTTTCTGAGCTTCAATTTCCTGACATTTAGAATTCTTTGTTTCCTAAAGAATTTGGGGGGTACTAAGAAGTAGACTTTGTTTGTTTGTTTGTTTAAACAAAATCTTCAGTGTCTGATAGAGGAAACACGATGAAGCTTCCTAACTTGGAAAGTGAAAAAACTCGTGATGTGTCGAGAAAAATGATGTCACGCATGAGGCTATCATACCTCCAGTTTCTCCAAGACAAACCTGACTTCCAACCGCTATCCAGTATAGCTGTTAGCAGCACCTCTTCTCCTCTCAGAGGTTTCCTGGCTCGGGCCATAACCTCGATGGCCAGTGTTATGTCTACCTCTTATGCACAGTATAATTGCTATTGCTGACGAAACGTGCTTGCTGAAATACTAGAGGGTACAAAATGAAGCAACACCAGATTTCCTTCAGAGTGGGAAGAACATTTCAGAAAGGCCACCTCTAGTCCATATTGGGGAGTAAGCCAATAATCTCTATGCCCAACACTAAGCAGCCACCCTTGTTGAAGCCACCTTTGACCTCTTGCCAATTATCCCCTGTGCACCTGGGATCTCCTTGCTCATCCCTGACTTTCCTAGCCTGCCTCTAATTTCACTATTTGTAATCATACTAAAACAGAGGGTAAATGTTTGGTTCTAGCACCAAATTCAATTACTGTAAGAGACTTTTCCAAATTCAGAGTTCTAGTGAATGACAGAAAGGGAATTTGGACCCAAAACTCTTGACCCCAGCTTTAGTGGTTGATCTTCAACTTGTGAGGGCTTAATCTCAGATGAGTTTTCCCAGTTTGTAACCTATTAGCATGGTGATTCGGAGAAGGCAATGGCACCCCACTCCAGTACTCTTGCCTGGAAAATCCCATGGACAGAGGAGCCTGGTAGGCTGCAGTCCATAGGGTCACAAAGAGTCGGACACGAATGAGTGACTTCACTTTCACTTTTCACTTTCATGCATTGGAGAAGGAAATGGCAACCCACTCCAGTGTTCTTGCCTGGAGAATCCCAGGGACGGGAGAGCCTGGTGGACTGCCGTCTATGGGGTCGCACAGAGTCGGACGCGACTGAAGCGACTTAGCAGCAGCAGCAGCAGCAGCAGCAGCATGGTGATTTCTGCATCTGAGCCCCTTTTGTCCCTCATCTCCACTGTCTCAACATAGTCAACAGAGAGGTTCACTATGGACCCTGTTTTTCAGTTTTGGCATTTTCCTCAAGTGAGAGAGAGAAAGATTGCTCAGCTTTCACCCACCAGGCATCAGGATGCAAAAAGGGACACATTATTTGAATGAACAGAGTATTTGCTATTCAAGGCCCAACTCCTCTCCCTTGCCTCTGGCCATTTGGCCCACAGAAAACTTAAGCTCCACTAACAAAACACTCTTGGTCTAGAGCTCTAAGACTTAAAACATAAGGGTTTAGTGACATTTTTCATATTTTATCATTTTTCATGTGTTTATGGGACTCCCTGATTAAACTGTAAGTTCCTCAAGGGCGGGGACTAGGTCATCATTTCAGTAGTTATCAAAGAGTTGGACTTACAGATGTTACTAAATAGATTTTGGTTGATGACCACTCTCTACCATGGGGATGAAACTCTAAATAAGTTATCCACTTTGGTAAACTCAACCCACCTTCAATGAAATGGAAATGCCATCTAAGTCAGCTTCTTAGCCACTGAACAAGTGTGTGAGACATGCTTTGCAAACTCAGTATTATGGGGTCCATCAGATATCAGAAGTGGAAAGGACTTAACAGACTAACCGCAATGCTTCGCTATACAGATGAAAACTAGGCTGACAGTTGTGAAGTGACTAGTTCAAAGACATGCCGGATGTTGCTGGCACAGGCGGATCTTAGAGTGGACACCAATGTTACCTCCCCTTCCACCCTCTCCCCTGGAAGCCGAGCCCAGCCTTCAGGAAGGACACTTTGAGGCAGAATATCAATTTCCTAGTCAGGGAGTTTTTGATTTGGCCGTGAAATAGAGGTTTGTGCTCCCTCAATATCATTTCTTGGCTTTTTTTCTTGTAATTTTAGGATTATTTTTTCCCCAAGTCATCTTCAGACCTGTAATCTCCCAAACTGCTTGTCCACAATCACTGCAGCTCTCCACAGGAGGGAATCCTCCGTGGAGTAGCTGCCAAATATCAAAGAATATTCTTCACAGCCTCCTCTGTCAGGATAGAACTCCAGACACTGTTCTCCCACTCTTGACCCTCTCTGGATTCTTATTGTGTCTTTCTCTCTGAACTCACTCTGGGGTCATTCAGCATCCTGAGTGCATATGATCAGCCTCTGCCTCTTGCCTCTATTTTTCCTCTTTGCTTGCTCCTTCCTCTTCCCCACGGGCAGACCTTTGTGCTCAGAGATGCCGTACCCTCCCTGGCTCTAGGCTTTTCACAACAAATTCTTCCTTCCCAACCGTCTGTCTGACAGTCCCCTGCCCGTCTCCCTGCCCAGGAGTTCTTTGGCTATTTCTTCTAGGACACAATCCCCTCTTTACTGATCAAGAAGCTCCTCTCCAGGAAATTTCTCTTAAACAATTGAATTCAATATAATACAGATTTTTTGCTTGTCTTTTGCTTAGATGCTCTACATAACATTTGACAAAAACCATACTATTCTTATTTATAATTTGGAGCACATTTCTTACAATCTATGTGGTAATTTTTATAAAAACTATTGCATTATCAGTCTAGTGGTCAATAGCCCAACCCTGTATTATAATATTGTATGCAAGGTGGAATCAGATGAAATTTTGACACACAATGCCTCAAGAATGTAGTTTCCATATCCCTTTTATATTCTATGAAAGATGCTATTGCAGCACAAAAATTCTGACATGAGCCAGCATTCTGGACGAGCTAAGGTAAGAAATTTAAAAGTTAAAAAGAACTAAAACCCAAAATGGCTGCTTATTAAAGATAAAGGAGGTAAGGAGAGATTTCTTCCAAATTAGCCATTCATTCTCACAAAGAGGAGAAAGAAAGATAAATTATGTCTTGCAAGGTGCTCAGCCTGTTTTCACACAGTCCTCACTGTCCTCCCTGAACATACTGAGGTCTCCGGCCATCCACATCACTTCCACCTTCCAGCCTGTGTTAGCTGCAACCCACAAGACCTTCTGTCTTCTGTTTTCTCAAGGCAGATAGCACGCATTCCTTCCCTCTCTTCCTGAAGATAATTTTTTTAATGTTGGCTTTCACTGTTCCCCTGTTTCAAAGCTGAAGGTTTTCTGATGAACTGAGTCCAAGCCGTTTCTTCCCTCTTTCATTCATTTTCCTCCCTGCCAGACCTCAGGAGCTTCTTAGCAATAATTGCCAGCTTCCCAGGTGCAAGATAACCAGCGTGACTGTGGCTGATTTCAAACAACACTCTATCACCTTCATCTAATCAATAAGTTGGGACTGCAAAGCATCTCCCCTTGTATCTGTAGACTACCTGCAGGCACACTCTTTGCATTGTCCTCCTTTAGGAATTACAATGCAGGGAAATCCTGCCTTCAAGCTGCTTACACACTGGGTAGAGAAAAGTCACATGTGCTTGGAAGGAAGTAAACACACAGAGGAGAGAAGAATCATCTGGGGTACAGATGATATAGGCAGTGGGTTCTAGAGCATGAAGGGAAGGAAGAGATCCACACAGGAGAAATGGGCCGGAAAGGCTGAATGCTGATGTGGATTTTAAGTCTGTTGGCACTCAGAACAGGTGACCTGATGACTTGCCCAGAAAGCACAGGAGAGCCCAGTGTCATGCTCTCCATGGCAGCCTTCCTCCCAGCATCACCTGGCAGCCTCAAGAAAGCCACGAAGCTATGACAGCCAAGTATAGGCAGAAGGAGGTTTAGGGGTTAATGAGTTTTGTTAGCATGTTACTTTAATTGCTGTGGTTATTTCTGTACATATGCCTAGAGGCTTTCAGGGAATGCATTTTATGATTAATATTAAGTATTTTGCACAGCACTTTCTGTTTGCAAAGTGCTTTACAATCATTAATTAGTTATTCCTCTTGACGCCCTATTGAGGTGATCCAGGCCTTACTCACTCCCCTGCTCTCTTACAAGTGGAGGCCCCAGTGAGTTGGGGTTAAATGACTTGGCCAAGGTCACCAGGCCCATGAGGGAAAGGCTGGGACTAGAATGGCCCTGTCTCCCTCCAGGCTGAAGCTGGTACTGTGAGACCCAGCAGTATCCCTGGACAAAGCTCATAAATGTTACAATAAATGAATAAATGGAGCTGAAGGCAGGAAAAAAAAAATGGCTCCAGGGCCTTAAAAGGAAAAAAAAAAAGATGCTTTAAAAGACAAGGCTATTTCAGTTTGAAGGCAGAATTTAAGGAAAGAATGGATTATGTATCCTGCCCTAGCTATGAGACGTTGAGAAGGGCCTCTGCCCTGGAGACAAATGCATAAAGCACAGGCTGCTATATCAGTGTGCTTCCTGGGAAAGGTGTTGTTTAGCCTAGCAAGAGTTTTGAGTTTGTACACATTTGCATGCCAAGACGTGCTGCCACACAGCGCCACTTACAAACACCACCAGGAGCCCAGCCTTTAGCTTGGGGTGGGTATTCATGTTTACTTAGCTATCTGGGTTTTTTTTTTTTTTTGGTTACTAAATTATACATGTAAATCAATATGTATCTTGAATTTACATACCAAATGCAAATGGTGCGACTGTCACTTTTTCTCCTGCTCCATATTTGTTCTCTGCAGAATGAATACCATATGCACCTTCAGTGATTTACTCAGGGCCTTTGCCCTTCTTGCTTCTCAGAAAATCATCCTGGATAGAGTACGGAGAAGAGCTCTCCAGAGTAGTACAAAGAGCCAAGCCATGAGGCCTTTCTGCACATGGCCAAACAGAAGTCAGGAAACAGAGTTCATGCAAATGGAGGAAGCGTGGCAAATATCGGACAACAGCGGGTGGTCGTAGCTGTTGCAAACTGGGGAGTGAATGTGCTTAAAGACATTATATTTAAAAAGAAAATCAGAGCTGCTATAGGGTGGGAAGCGAACTAGCCAAAGGGTCCAAAAGCTACTCCTTGGCAGCCATTGTCAAATGCCATATGTACAGGTGGTAAAGATGTAGAGCTCAAGCCGTAATCACTCAGAGAGATCTATTTCCCTGTGCCCTGGTGCCCTTGCCAAGGACTGACATTTGTGTAGCCCTGGCTCCCTTGTACAAGGGCTCCCTGCTCCTTGGCTGACCTGCCGATCTTGTGAGGGTCTGTGCCCCAGCTGGTCTCTCTGGGCAAGGTCTAGGGCCTTACTCTTCCTGTCTCCCAAGCTATCCACATTGAACCTCAGATGGCATGACTCACCTGGCCCTCTGATTACTCAATTCAGTGGTTACAATTCAAGCTCCAACCAGAAATCTCCCTTAGAAAGCCCTACTCTACCTTTACTATAAAAGAATCAAATAGACCCCAAAATAAGATTGTGGGAAACATTTTGAAGCAGAAAAGCAAATTAGCTTCTCCCTGTGGTCCTCCTCTAATTCTGCTTCTGAAATTCCACCCTGCTATTTCTGGTATTGTCCCCTTTTATTATGTAAAATGATTTCTACTATTGCCTGAATTAAATGGGCAAGATTAATTCTGAGGTATTTTTTAAAACTAAATTTGAGTTTGATCCTTTTCATCAGATCTCATTGCTTTTTCTTTTCTCTTTTTTTTTGCCAGTTCAGTACAGTTTCCCATTAAGAGCTATCAAATTCAATCAAGGTACTCAATTCTTACAGTTTAACTTTCCTGAAATTCAGTGCTCCTCTTTCCTTCTCAATGAACTTTGCTAACTACATGCATAGAGTTGTCATTCAACCCTGGTTACATCAAACTGATGTGTTTCAAGTCTTTCATATCCAAGACAGAAGCAATAAGACCTTAATCATTCCCAAATGGAAACAAAGTTCTCCAGTGTTTGACAGCCCCGCTGTGCTAGCATCAAGGATTCACTTGTCGTCCCATTCAACTGGTGGCAAGAGCTCCACTGCCTTTCACTGAAAATCTTTTGGGCTTCTCACCTATGGAAGTGATACCCTGAGAATCCCATTACTTGCAGTGCAGTGGCTAATTTCAAAGAATGAAGCATTTTGTAATTCTCACTGCTACCTTCAAGGATGAGAGGTAATACTCAGAATACCCTAAAATAACTTGAGCTATGTTTGCTTAATTTACTTCCTCTATACCCACTACACGTATATCACTGTTTTTGGTGCTAGGAGAGCAAGCAAACCAATGTACACTGCGATGGAACCACTAATGAGCTGATGTTATCTGCCAGCCTCTTTAAAATGCTATTTCCTTCCTGTTTTGCTTTTGTTGGGTTATAATTTTGAATTACAAATGCATTCCCAACTCTCCTCCTTGCCCTACCTCTTATGAGTTTCCTTTTCTCCCTTTCTCCCTGTCATCCAAAAATCACATTTCTTTAGGGACCGAGAGCAACTGACACTTTAACATGGATCACACACACATACACACACACACATAATGCCATAATTTAAGACCAAGTGATTTCAGATTTTAGGTTGAAGGAGAAGGTGTGTGTGTGTGTAAACTCTCCTTTTTGCATATATGTGCATACATTTATCCTGTACTGAATATGAAAGTGTGAAAGTATGAGTCACTCAGTTGTGTTCAACTCAGCAACCCCATGGACTGTGGCCCAAAAAGCTCCTCTATTCATGAAATTCTCCAGCAAGAAAACTGGTGTGGGCAGCTATTCCCTTCCCCAGGGGCTCTTCCATACCCAGAGATTGAACCCAGGTTTCCTGCATTGAAGGCAGATTATTTACTGTCTGGGCCACCAGGGATGTCTGTATTGCCCTTCTTCAAAATAACTTTCTGAGCTTCAATTTCCTGACATTTAGAATTCTTTGTTTCCTAAAGAATTTGGGGGGTACTAAGAAGTAGACTTTGTTTGTTTGTTTGTTTAAACAAAATCTTCAGTGTCTGATAGAGGAAACACGATGAAGCTTCCTAACTTGGAAAGTGAAAAAACTCGTGATGTGTCGAGAAAAATGATGTCACGCATGAGGCTATCATACCTCCAGTTTCTCCAAGACAAACCTGACTTCCAACCGCTATCCAGTATAGCTGTTAGCAGCACCTCTTCTCCTCTCAGAGGTTTCCTGGCTCGGGCCATAACCTCGATGGCCAGTGTTATGTCTACCTCTTATGCACAGTATAATTGCTATTGCTGACGAAACGTGCTTGCTGAAATACTAGAGGGTACAAAATGAAGCAACACCAGATTTCCTTCAGAGTGGGAAGAACATTTCAGAAAGGCCACCTCTAGTCCATATTGGGGAGTAAGCCAATAATCTCTATGCCCAACACTAAGCAGCCACCCTTGTTGAAGCCACCTTTGACCTCTTGCCAATTATCCCCTGTGCACCTGGGATCTCCTTGCTCATCCCTGACTTTCCTAGCCTGCCTCTAATTTCACTATTTGTAATCATACTAAAACAGAGGGTAAATGTTTGGTTCTAGCACCAAATTCAATTACTGTAAGAGACTTTTCCAAATTCAGAGTTCTAGTGAATGACAGAAAGGGAATTTGGACCCAAAACTCTTGACCCCAGCTTTAGTGGTTGATCTTCAACTTGTGAGGGCTTAATCTCAGATGAGTTTTCCCAGTTTGTAACCTATTAGCATGGTGATTCGGAGAAGGCAATGGCACCCCACTCCAGTACTCTTGCCTGGAAAATCCCATGGACAGAGGAGCCTGGTAGGCTGCAGTCCATAGGGTCACAAAGAGTCGGACACGAATGAGTGACTTCACTTTCACTTTTCACTTTCATGCATTGGAGAAGGAAATGGCAACCCACTCCAGTGTTCTTGCCTGGAGAATCCCAGGGACGGGAGAGCCTGGTGGACTGCCGTCTATGGGGTCGCACAGAGTCGGACGCGACTGAAGCGACTTAGCAGCAGCAGCAGCAGCAGCAGCAGCATGGTGATTTCTGCATCTGAGCCCCTTTTGTCCCTCATCTCCACTGTCTCAACATAGTCAACAGAGAGGTTCACTATGGACCCTGTTTTTCAGTTTTGGCATTTTCCTCAAGTGAGAGAGAGAAAGATTGCTCAGCTTTCACCCACCAGGCATCAGGATGCAAAAAGGGACACATTATTTGAATGAACAGAGTATTTGCTATTCAAGGCCCAACTCCTCTCCCTTGCCTCTGGCCATTTGGCCCACAGAAAACTTAAGCTCCACTAACAAAACACTCTTGGTCTAGAGCTCTAAGACTTAAAACATAAGGGTTTAGTGACATTTTTCATATTTTATCATTTTTCATGTGTTTATGGGACTCCCTGATTAAACTGTAAGTTCCTCAAGGGCGGGGACTAGGTCATCATTTCAGTAGTTATCAAAGAGTTGGACTTACAGATGTTACTAAATAGATTTTGGTTGATGACCACTCTCTACCATGGGGATGAAACTCTAAATAAGTTATCCACTTTGGTAAACTCAACCCACCTTCAATGAAATGGAAATGCCATCTAAGTCAGCTTCTTAGCCACTGAACAAGTGTGTGAGACATGCTTTGCAAACTCAGTATTATGGGGTCCATCAGATATCAGAAGTGGAAAGGACTTAACAGACTAACCGCAATGCTTCGCTATACAGATGAAAACTAGGCTGACAGTTGTGAAGTGACTAGTTCAAAGACATGCCGGATGTTGCTGGCACAGGCGGATCTTAGAGTGGACACCAATGTTACCTCCCCTTCCACCCTCTCCCCTGGAAGCCGAGCCCAGCCTTCAGGAAGGACACTTTGAGGCAGAATATCAATTTCCTAGTCAGGGAGTTTTTGATTTGGCCGTGAAATAGAGGTTTGTGCTCCCTCAATATCATTTCTTGGCTTTTTTTCTTGTAATTTTAGGATTATTTTTTCCCCAAGTCATCTTCAGACCTGTAATCTCCCAAACTGCTTGTCCGCAATCACTGCAGCTCTCCACAGGAGGGAATCCTCCGTGGAGTAGCTGCCAAATATCAAAGAATATTCTTCACAGCCTCCTCTGTCAGGATAGAACTCCAGACACTGTTCTCCCACTCTTGACCCTCTCTGGATTCTTATTGTGTCTTTCTCTCTGAACTCACTCTGGGGTCATTCAGCATCCTGAGTGCATATGATCAGCCTCTGCCTCTTGCCTCTATTTTTCCTCTTTGCTTGCTCCTTCCTCTTCCCCACGGGCAGACCTTTGTGCTCAGAGATGCCGTACCCTCCCTGGCTCTAGGCTTTTCACAACAAATTCTTCCTTCCCAACCGTCTGTCTGACAGTCCCCTGCCCGTCTCCCTGCCCAGGAGTTCTTTGGCTATTTCTTCTAGGACACAATCCCCTCTTTACTGATCAAGAAGCTCCTCTCCAGGAAATTTCTCTTAAACAATTGAATTCAATATAATACAGATTTTTTGCTTGTCTTTTGCTTAGATGCTCTACATAACATTTGACAAAAACCATACTATTCTTATTTATAATTTGGAGCACATTTCTTACAATCTATGTGGTAATTTTTATAAAAACTATTGCATTATCAGTCTAGTGGTCAATAGCCCAACCCTGTATTATAATATTGTATGCAAGGTGGAATCAGATGAAATTTTGACACACAATGCCTCAAGAATGTAGTTTCCATATCCCTTTTATATTCTATGAAAGATGCTATTGCAGCACAAAAATTCTGACATGAGCCAGCATTCTGGACGAGCTAAGGTAAGAAATTTAAAAGTTAAAAAGAACTAAAACCAAAAATGGCTGCTTATTAAAGATAAAGGAGGTAAGGAGAGATTTCTTCCAAATTAGCCATTCATTCTCACAAAGAGGAGAAAGAAAGATAAATTATGTCTTGCAAGGTGCTCAGCCTGTTTTCACACAGTCCTCACTGTCCTCCCTGAACATACTGAGGTCTCCGGCCATCCACATCACTTCCACCTTCCAGCCTGTGTTAGCTGCAACCCACAAGACCTTCTGTCTTCTGTTTTCTCAAGGCAGATAGCACGCATTCCTTCCCTCTCTTCCTGAAGATAATTTTTTTAATGTTGGCTTTCACTGTTCCCCTGTTTCAAAGCTGAAGGTTTTCTGATGAACTGAGTCCAAGCCGTTTCTTCCCTCTTTCATTCATTTTCCTCCCTGCCAGACCTCAGGAGCTTCTTAGCAATAATTGCCAGCTTCCCAGGTGCAAGATAACCAGCGTGACTGTGGCTGATTTCAAACAACACTCTATCACCTTCATCTAATCAATAAGTTGGGACTGCAAAGCATCTCCCCTTGTATCTGTAGACTACCTGCAGGCACACTCTTTGCATTGTCCTCCTTTAGGAATTACAATGCAGGGAAATCCTGCCTTCAAGCTGCTTACACACTGGGTAGAGAAAAGTCACATGTGCTTGGAAGGAAGTAAACACACAGAGGAGAGAAGAATCATCTGGGGTACAGATGATATAGGCAGTGGGTTCTAGAGCATGAAGGGAAGGAAGAGATCCACACAGGAGAAATGGGCCGGAAAGGCTGAATGCTGATGTGGATTTTAAGTCTGTTGGCACTCAGAACAGGTGACCTGATGACTTGCCCAGAAAGCACAGGAGAGCCCAGTGTCATGCTCTCCATGGCAGCCTTCCTCCCAGCATCACCTGGCAGCCTCAAGAAAGCCACGAAGCTATGACAGCCAAGTATAGGCAGAAGGAGGTTTAGGGGTTAATGAGTTTTGTTAGCATGTTACTTTAATTGCTGTGGTTATTTCTGTACATATGCCTAGAGGCTTTCAGGGAATGCATTTTATGATTAATATTAAGTATTTTGCACAGCACTTTCTGTTTGCAAAGTGCTTTACAATCATTAATTAGTTATTCCTCTTGACGCCCTATTGAGGTGATCCAGGCCTTACTCACTCCCCTGCTCTCTTACAAGTGGAGGCCCCAGTGAGTTGGGGTTAAATGACTTGGCCAAGGTCACCAGGCCCATGAGGGAAAGGCTGGGACTAGAATGGCCCTGTCTCCCTCCAGGCTGAAGCTGGTACTGTGAGACCCAGCAGTATCCCTGGACAAAGCTCATAAATGTTACAATAAATGAATAAATGGAGCTGAAGGCAGGAAAAAAAAAATGGCTCCAGGGCCTTATGGCTAAGGCTTGGAGACACCTTGTCATCACTGTGGCAGAAAACAGAAAATTGCTGAGAAAAAAACCCAACTGAGCTAGAGTCCAGACAAGACTGCCTCTTGGAGCCTGTTGTAAAGGATCTTCCCAAAGACCCCCACTGTCCTTGTCACTTGCCCCTTTGGGTGTCCTTTGCACATTCCTTTTTAACTCTGAAGGTATGTACAGCCCAAAAGGTCTCACTGTGTTTTAAAAACACGGTGATGCCTGAAAGAGTGGTGTGTCAATTTAATTTGAACCAATTTGACAAGTCTGATACACTTTCAGGACAGCAGCCCACAGCACGGCCACACAAGGCTTCTCTTGTTAGGTTCTCCGCCTTGCTATTTCTCCTGCAGGTAATTACCTCCGATCAAGAGACCGATTGTAAACGCGTTAAGTTTTGCTGACAACACAAAGCTGGGGAGAAGCAGGAACTCCAGTTTGAGAGGCAAGGAAAATGTAACACGATGTGCTTCCTTCTCTAAGCTGAGATGCGATGCAGCAAATAAAATTCAGTATTGACAAACACACATTAATGCCATTGGCCAGGGAGAGAGGACAGGAAATGCTGACCTGCAAAAGAACATTTTCTAAAGGCTTCCCTGGACCTCACCATTGGGAAAATCTCAGCGAGGATCATTAGCGCCAAGAGGCTCTGGGAGTTGTCTTTTTTATTTTAAAGTAATACATCAGCTTGGAAAAGAGGATTGTTTTCTCCCCCACTTCTTTCCCGACACCTGCCCACGCCCACTCTCAAATACTTCTGCCAATTGGAGTAGCTCTTGAAGACATTTTCAAGGGATTAGTGATCAAAGCCGACATCCTGTAAGGAAATAGAGATTTTCTAAAAACAGGAGTACCCGATTTAAATCCCCTTATGGCAGATGTTTTTTAAAGGAAAACCTGTCTTGCCTCATTGCGGGCAGGACGAGCCCAGCCCTTGATTTAGGCTCATTACTCTCACAATCTTCCTTTCGGATGCAAGAGGGATCATGACTGTTCAGTTTGAAGCACATTCTCAGTTTCCTTTTGATGGTATTTCCAGAAAAATGTCACAGAACCAGATGGGCCACCTTCCCCCGCAGCCCCCAAGTTAGCTTTACCTTCAAGGAGAAGAAAACACCATCAATGGTTTAGCACATAATTCGTAAGATTTCCTTTTTGGGGTTTGTTTACTTGCTTGAAGCACTTTTTCTGTTTTTTGAAATGAGTGCATACTGAGGCTCTATCACCCTGCTAAGTGTTGGGGCTCAGCTGGGCTTGGCTGCAGTTAAGGGACACGTGAAGAAAAGATAGCAGATGGTGTCCTTAGCATCCAGGTGAGTAAAGAGTGTGGATTTAAAAATAACAACTTCCCTGAGCTCTCCTAGAGATGGGTCAGATTGCCAAAAGATAATCAGGGCTAAGGGGATTATGGTTCAGAAATAAGAACAATCTACTGGGAACTCATGAAGGAAGAAAGGCTTGAGCAAGGCCTTGGGAAATAAATATAATTTACCTACACACATACACACAATTTTTTATTCTAATAAAAAAGTCTCATTTGACCTAGAATTGCTGACGTGTGCTCTGTGAATTCTATTTGATGCTTTCAAGGTTCTAGAAGATGCAGAGGAATTGGGATTGGGGGTTACCTGGGTCACCCTAAAGACATCTCAGATTTGGTTCTGTAGGAGTGGTCTCTTCAGTACCATACCTCATTCCTGGACACAAAGAACTCTCCGTTTCTCTGATGAGGCTGAAATTCCATGCATGGATCCCCTAAAGCTCTCTCAGCTCCCCTCCTCAAGCTCTCCCAGGCCTTTGACGCTCCCAAAGGAAGGCAAGTCGTGATTCCTCCTGGAGACTGCTCCTTGTCAAAGCCCCTTGCAGGTGGCACCCTTTCCTGGGGGCTTTTCTCCACCCACCATGGACCCCTAAACAGGTCCTTTCAGAGAAGCCGTGAGTGCCGCATCATACGAATTCTTTTTGAGTGCCTACAATGTGTCAAAGTGTCATTTGTTTGAGTTGTCCTTAGTAATAATATGGAAAGGATAGCTAGTATTAATTAAACACCTATTGTTATTGTGTGTAATGTACTATGCCGAGTGCACTGCAGCATCGCCTCACAGAATCCCAGGAACAGTCCTATGAAAAAAGTATATCTATTGTCCTCAGGTTTAATGTGAATACCCTTGGGCTTAGAGAGATTGCCAAGAGTTTCAAGGTTAAACAACTAGTAGTTAACTATGACAAGGTTGAAAGCCTCTCTGACTGACTCTAAACCATTGCTCTTAATCTGTGCCTCCCTAACTGAACACAAAGAAGATGATAATATGAAACATATGCAAAATTCTTGTTCTTTCATTCAACTATTTTTAACCCAGATGAAATCTTGGAGTTGAGAAAAAAGGCATGTAAGCAACTAAAATAGATATCAAAATTCCAACACGTGGATACGCTTTCATTCAACTGATAGAAGAATCACTCAGGCCCTCATTAAATGACTACTGATTTTTCTTTCACAAATAATCACAATCTTTGGTTCCTATCACTTTACAAAGCAGATCAGAAAGAAAAAACATACCCATTTTAATTTCCTATTAGGAAACTGAAGTTAGTAGATATTATAGCACCATTCCCAAAGAAATAGTGCTGGTACATAGAGGAGTCAGGATGCAGTTTGTCTCAATCTTAACCATGATTTTTGAGAGTTTCTTTTTAAAAACATTCTCTAAAAGCAAACTCAAATGTTAATCTTCAGGACTGTAAGGGGATCATAAAATATGGCTTGCTAGAATTGCAAAAAGGCTCCTCAAATCTCAACCTTCATTTAATGGTTGAGTTTTAAGTCTTCATGAAATGTGAAAAACGTGGTACTGAAAGGATTCTAGACTTTTTAATGCAGCTGTACCAACCCAGATCAAAATCTGTCCTTAACCTAGAATGTGACTCTCCTATGGGTTAGCTATAATTAGCCCAAAGTATAGAAAGCTATAATCCCCAAGAAGCTTTTCATGACTTATCAGACTGTACCATGACTGGTATGGAACCTTAAATCAATAGACTGGTTTTCAGTCTTTTTGTTAGTATCAACATAGAACTATTACAGACATTCATAAAAAAATGTTCAATAATCACTTCTCAACAGGCATGAAACAAAAAACTGTCACAATAATACGAAGGAGAAGAGTTATTTTGCAAAGAGTGTTGCACAGTCTGAATTAATGACTGTTAAATAGATAGGAAGACTTATTAAAGAATATTTTGCAGATATGCAAGCAGAAGCCCTGCACATTTTTTCCAGTGAATAATGTAGTTAGTTCAGGTCTTGCAGTTGAGCCTCTGAATAGACTGACTAGCCTTCCATCTCTGGTTTCAAACATGTTTACCCTATAACTCTGCCACAGGCCCATTTTCTTTTAGTACTGATTTCCTTCAGTCTAGTGTTTTTTGTGTCTTTCTTGCTATCATTTAAAAATTTTAAATGACACCATAAATAATTTCTATTCTATGAGGTCCATACTAATAACATGTTTATGACAAAACTCATGAAGATTTAGTCTCAGTAGAGGAATATGTAGAACTTACCTCTTTCTCTCTGGATATGAAGGATTTTAAATATCCTCACAGGACATTTGTATAGCAGATACAACTTTGAAATCCCCAGATATAATTTAATTTAATTCAACATGTGTTTACAAAAGCATCTGCAATGTATTTAACATAGCTCTGGTGACTGAGAGATGCAAGAGGAAGTTCAGAATTTTCTCTGGGTAAATGTAAACTTAACTGAGAATAAAGGATTTGTACACATGAAATAACAAATGGATAAAGGAGAATGTGAAGTACAAAAACATAATAAAATATAATAAAATGTAGCAAGAGTGTACACTGGAATATCAGAGGAGAGGTCAAAACTGGAAATAGCATTGTCCTGGGATATTGAATGGGTGAACTCTGAGACTCCACTGTGGATTGGAGTGATCATCTAAAGATGGATGAAGAGTTTTTCACCAGAAGGACAGGCAAGGTCATAGCCAGCATTAGGGCAAAACATAGCAAGAGATGAAACAAACCGATGTGAAAGACACATTGCAGAGGAGGAAGGATGAATTTGGAAAAGAAGTTTGGTGCAATGGATAGATGGCCACCCACATGCACCCCAGTACATACTTATACAATGCTCATCCCACTTGGAGGGACTGGCCAGAACTTCCTGCAGGTTCCCATTGAAATATTTCTCATCAAGAGGACATTTAAAAGGATAGAGAGGGTGCAAATGGCCAACAGGAGGACTTACTGAAATGAAAGCAGCAAAATAATTTCCCAGATTGCCACTGACTATTAAAATAGGCCATGAGGGTCCATGGTTATTACTTTAACAATTAGTTAATTTTAGCAGCAGGGAGGCCATTAGCTGACCAGCTCACTCCTCTGCCCAGCATATCCTAACCAATGAGCTGTGATTGGGGCAATAAAAATGAGATTGTGCCTAGGCAATAAAATACTTGGACTTTTAATATGTTGGTGTAAATGGAATACATTTTAAAGTGACAGAATAACATATTTTCCTTCTCTTTATTTATTTTTCCAAGGCCAATATGCCTAATCGTTGCCTCAGCAATCTGAGAGAAGGTATAATAAAAGCAAAGAGTGTGAGAAGAAACAAAAATTAAGGAAATTAAAAAGGAAATATGCAAACACTTTGTGTGCTAGAGTGAGTAAAAAATCCATGAGTTCTATTTCTAAAATGGAAAGCAGTATATATAGAGAATTACCACATAAAAATCAAATTGACATAATTTATAAAGAATATGGGAATTAATGAGACACATATAACTTTATCTGTGAGTGGTATCTATGGCTAATATCTTTATCCATAAATGTCACCCAAATGTAAGTCAATTGCCAATTTTAAATTAATTTGCAGAACACATGCAAGTATCTTAAGGATTCTAAATGCAAGTAAATGTAAATATTGCAAAACCCCTGAAAATGGAAATGAGTATGCATAACTTTCTGCACCAATAAAGCTACCATTTCTATTGCTACTTTATTTCAACTGAGGCTTTTCTACACCAAGTGATGAGTGCAGCGTACAGTTGAGATTCATCCTGAGGTGAGCATTCTGAGCTTCATCTTTCCTAAAACCATCCTGCTGTTTATCTACAACGATGGCCATCCAGTCAGAGCTGGTTGCTCTTCACCATGGTCTACACTTGAGCATTCTTTTCTTCCCTTATTGGTAATGTGCTTTCCCATTTTCTCTCCTTATCCAAAGTCTACTTATCCATAAAGCTTATTTTGTCTGTCTGGAAATACTGCACTTCTTGCTTGAAAGTGCACTAATTTCTTATACTATATCAAAGATGTTCAATATTCTAAATAGATGGAAACATGTACATTACCATATGTAGAGTGCATAGCTGGTGGGAATTTGCTGAATGATGCAGGGAACCCAAAGCTGCCCCCCCCCCACCTAAACGGGTGGGGACCATATGTAAACCTATGACTGGTTCATGTTGATGTATGGTGAAAACCATCACAATATTGTTTTCACCCTCCAATTAAAAACAAAATAAAATGTTTAAAAAGAATAAAAGACTATGTCAATAGCAGATTCCCTCTAGAGACTCTTCTTTCTTGCTTGATGAAGCAGCCGTGATGGAGAAGCATGCTGGTAAAGAAGTGCGTGCCTCCAACAAGTGATCAGGCAGCCTTTGAGAGATGAGGGCAGTGTCTAACCAAGAACCAGCAAGAAGCCAGAGATGTCAGCCCTACAATCACAAGGAAATTAATTCTGCCAAAAAAACGGAATGAGACTGAAAATGAATTCTTCCCCAATCAAACCACCATTTGAGAATGCAGCTTGGATGATACCTTCATAAAACCCTAAGCAGAGGACCCAGTTAAGCTGTGCCTTGAGTTCTGATCCACAGAAACTGCAAGATAATAAATGTGTGCTTTTTTGAGTGACTAAATTTGTTAGTTTGTTACCTAGCAATAGAAAACCATACAACTTTTTCTCTTTAGACTTTCCTTCTTTCTGACTGGAAATAACGTTCAATAAATATTTTGTTTATAAAAAATAAAATATGACACATTGAACTTATCTATGGGGAAAAAAAAGATCCAGATGAGAGAGGGTTTAAGGAATATATGCGCCAGTTCTCCAAAGGTAAAAGCTACTACTTGACATGAGGGAGGCTCAAATACAAAGCAATAGCAGAGCAACCTGGCTCTTGCTGATGGTCCTCCAAATCAGCTAGGTCAACCACAGGACACAACCACCTCAACTCAAGTATGCGTCCCCTGGACCAGGAATTGTTTTCGTTCAGCCTATCAGATAAGTAGCCCTTATTGCTTTCATACATTACATCATCTTTGAGTTCTTGGCACATCAGTTAACTTCAAATTACCTAGCATTCATTATTTGTTTTAAAAAAAAAAGTGGAAAAAGGAAATAAAGAAAAAGGATAATTTACATTTCCTGATTCAAAGCCAGGGCCTATTCATCATCGCCTGCACATCGCTTATAAAGATGATAAATGAATGTATAGTAACTGAACCCTAAAACAAAATAATGCATTTTCCTTAAAGCTTCGCAGGGCTGCATTTCCGTTGTAATTAGTTTACTTTTTTTTTAATCAAATTCTGTTAAGCGGCAGTCAAAATGAAAGCTGATTTTCAGGCTGCTAAAAGTAGCCCAAAAAAAGATGAAGAGAGAAAACAAGGATATTTTTCAAACTTAATGTTACAAAAATATCAAGATAATTGTATAACTTTCAGAAACAACAAGAATATAATCATGTCTTGCTGATTGATTGTATGATATGTTAATATAAGATGCTATAAGAGAAGCTACCATTTGATAAAGAACTGGTTAAAATGCTATTCCATCTTTGGAAATTCATACAGAGAAGGACATCCTTTTTTTTATTATTATTCTAGCATCTCAGAAGTATCTACTTATTCCATCATATGGATTCCCTGTTTTTGAGCTTTGTGCTACTCTCTCCACCTGCAATGGTGCTACCACTCCATTCTTTGGCTGTCTAATTCCTACTTCTACCATCCTAGCTTCATCAACAATGGCAGCCTATCCGATAGCTACATTTCACTTAGCCAGATATACACTTGTGATATTGTCTGTATCTTGCTTTTAGATTTTGAATGGTTATCAATGTCACAGGTGGTTGGCAGGTATTTGTCTCCTTATCTGGATTTTATAATCCTCAAGAGTGGAGAAGTTATGACTAATAAAAGTTTCCATTGTTCATTGACTAGCAACATTATGGGAAAGAAAGTGAATTCTTAGCATGCTACAATAATAATACTAGTTAAGCACTGTGAGCTCTCACCCACTGAATCTCAGCCTGGGAGGACCTGAGAGTCCAGGTTTCATCTTACTCAGAAGTCAAGTGGAGGGGAGGAATGTATGCCAACTACCATATTTGATATATATTAAATATCTTTTTCTACACAGGACCTGCACTTGGAACACATGAAGTATTTGAAAATCTACTTAGGACACACAAAGTATCTGAGAATCTTCCACTTGGAACACACAAAGTATTTGAAAATCTTCTGAATAACCTTGCCCTTTTGCCTTACATTCTTTCTTGCCACTATGCTCTCATGTTCCACAGCTCCTGCCTTTCAACCACGTTTTCATTCACACATAGTGTCCTAAGAGCAATAAGCTCTTAACCTTCCACTTCATTCACTGCTAGTACCTAGTCTCAGATCTTGCCTTCTTTCTCAAAGCTAAACATTTGTTAATGACCTAGACTCTAGTCCCTAGAGTGTGACACCTTCCGGAGATGAGTCAGGAGTTCCTCATTCATGTGCCTGGTGCTCTGATGATGGGTGAGGGCTAGCACTGAATGAGCATAAACCATGTGCCAGGAAATATGTGATTTACAAATTGTTAATCTCATTTAAATTGTCAATATTTGCATACAGCATGGCATCCTTACTGAAAGCCTTGGAGGAAGAGGTACCCATCTTCTTATGTAAACCTCATTTTTTCTCTCAACTCTATCTTCCCCCTTCTGCAAGGATTTTTAATCTTAGAGGCAGGCTCCGTCTCTCTCTCTCTCTCTCTCCCCTTCTTTCTTTCTTGATGTTTATAGGAGGTTTGTTCTTTATATAAGATCTTGTTTCCCCCAGAATTAATTAGCTGTCAGTTTTCTTGTTGACTTTGCCTGTATAGCAAAAAGCACTTTCAATCTGCACACATAGGTGTTCCTACAGTTTAAGAAACGCTTCCTTAGGGCCTCCTTGATAGTGCAATGGTTAAGATGCTGTGTTTCTGCTGCAGGGGGTGTGGGTTTGATCCCTGGTTTGGGAACTAAACAATACTTCTTCTCTTTTATTTGCATTCATATATTATACTTGATATTCCTTTGATGCTCTTCTTTGGGAAAATCAGTTATTTATGTAATTATGTCCATTTCTCTCACTTGTGAGTTGGGAATCTGAGGCACACAGGATGCCCCACTAGCAAAGTCCTCAGCTCTACAATCATTCCTGGCTTGTGTGAATCTGTGGTGCAGATAAGGGGTAACTTATGTGATCAGTAAGCTGCCTTACTCTCCTCATAGTACAGATAAAGTCGTTCTCCTAATGTAATTCTCAAATTTGAGCTACAGCAGCATTACTTTTAGCACTGGTTAGAATATCAATTACTTGGCCCAACTCCTAGAATTTCTGAATCACGTGGGTTGAGGGAAGGCTTGAGAGTTCTCAGTTGATGCTGATGCTGCTTGTCCAAGGACCATACTGAGAACCACTGTCCCAAATGACTAATTTAAGTCACTGCTACTTGTCACTGTGACATGAATTTGAAAATGAGTTCTTTTTTTTCTCAGAAATTACAGACAAATATGTCTATCCACACCATCCAATAGGGTATTTGTTTACTTGCTCGTGTTTAAATTGGCTTCCAAAATGGCAATCAGCACAGGACAATGTACATAGTGGAAATCTTTTCAAGTTCATCTTTCCCATTACTAATTAAGAAAATTCTAATCCTGCATTTATTATCATGAATGAGAACCTTGTTTTAACTGCTGTGGTTTCTAATTATTTGACATCCTATCTATACTTGTGCAAATTACCTTCATATTCATGTTATTATGTACTTCATCATATTATAGTTTAATTTTAGCATTTTCAGTCCTTATGAAACTTATGGATCTCTTTCCTTATTTCATATAGGCTATGTCTTATATCTTATTAAACATGTCACAGAGTTTTCTGAATTGTTTTCTGGTTAATTTAGCAAATTACTGTCAATAGTCTTAGCTTTCTATTAATGTTCAGGACAATTATTAAATTCCTTTGCTTTCAGTATTTTTGTCATAGGTTCTGGTCTGCTTTAGTTCATAGGCACTTATCGTTCTCTTTAGCTATTCCATATTTGAATGAGTGGTGCGTTATTTCAATCCAAACTTTTTCAAGAGACACAGTGTATAATTATCCTTTGGCTTATGCACTATTCACCTTGAGCTTGTCAAAAAACTAAAAGAACAACAGCCAACTTCATTTGGATGGTAATTTGACAAAAACCAATCAGCCCATTGCCAAATTTGGAGCCAGCTTATAGCAAGCGCTGCTTTGCTGGCTTGAAATGATTAGTATTTTACCTTTTTGCCTAATTTTTAGCCAAATTTGGAGCCAGCTTATAGCAAGGCCAGCTTTGCTGGCTTGAAATGATTAACATTTTACCTTTTTGCCTAATTTTTAGAACTGACACCATATATTATAAATAAATAGATAATAGGTATATAAATAGCTATTATATATGCATATATACATATATTTTAAATAATAAACAAAATATAAAGCAATATACAGGCAACAATGGCCTGTATTTATTATTGTTAGGGGTTTTCTCTGCTACTGCCTAGAAAATTGTATGTGTGGGATTTATCGATTAAAATACAAAATTTCAAAAGCCAAACTTTCTTTGCACTACTATCCCCCTCCTTCTGTTCTGCTGCCTAAAGATTAAAGAGACCAAACTCCACTAAAAACTTCTGTAAAGAGCAGTGAGTAGGAGTTGATCTCCTATGACAACATAGGCACGATAAACACTACGTCTTGAGCCCAAGGGAAAGATCATGGCCGGGGGTAAATGAATACCACTGGGATGCTCTTTGTGTGCGGCTGCATGAATGGGCCACATTATTTTTTCAATCCAGCTTCATGAACCATGTAGATATTGAAATATCTCCAAGAATCTGGCAATGGCTTTCTGTCTGCCTTAGTTCTCCCAGCAGATATGCGTACTCATTTTTTAATTTGCTGTCATAAAATTTCCACTGGCATATGTGCACAGAATATTCCAGGGATGTTATAGTCAATTCTTTACCAGAAATCAGAATAAGCTTTCTTATATGTCTTACCATTTTTTTTCACAATTAAAACACTTCACTAACTCCCCATCACTCATCCCTTAAGCGTAAGGTCCAGAGTCTTTCATAGCCTGCTTTGGTCCTGTCCAGACTCCCATCATGTAACCCTCACCCAGTGTGATGGACTGAACAGTGGCCTCCAAAAGCTTCATATGCTGAAGCCCTAAGCCCTGGGGTGGATGTATTTGGAGATGGAGCCCCTAAGGAAGTAATTCAGATTAAATGAGTTCATAAGCGTGAAGCCCTGATCCAATGGGATTTGTGTCCTTATAAGAAGAAACACCAGACAACTCATGCTTGCTTTCTCTCTCTCTCTCTCTCTCTCTCTCTCTCTTTCTCTGCCCATGCCCATGCACTGAGGCAAGACCACTTGAGGACACAGTGAAAAGGCAGCCACCTACAAGCCAAGAGGACAGAAACTAAAATTGTCAGCACCTTGACCTTGGACTTTCCAGCCCCCAAAACAGAACCAATAGAAGATATCTGTATCTTTATATCTATCTATATATGGTGGTGGGGGGGGTTTAGTTGCCAAGTCGTGCCCAACCCTTGTGACCCCATGGACTGTAGACTGCCAGGCTCCTCTGTCCATGGGATTCTCCAGGCAAGAATGCTGGAGTGAGTTGCCATTTCCTTCTCCAAGGGATCTTCCTGACCCAGGAATTGAACCTGGGTCTCCTGAATTATAGGTAGATTCTTTACCAACTGAGCTACAAGGGAAGACTATCTATCTATCTATCTATCTACATATACAGAGTGATAGAGACAGAGAGATTATGATGAACTAACTCATAAAGTTATGAGACTAGAAATTCCCAAGATCTGCAGTAGAAAAGCTAGAGACCCAGAAGAGCTATTGGAGTAGTTAGAGTGAAAAAGCCTGAGAACCAGCAGAGTCAGTGTTGTAAACTTCAGTCCAAGTGAAAATTCGAAGTCAAGAGGAGGCTGATGTCTGAGCTTGAAGACAGTCAGGAGAAGACAGTGAGTTCTCCTTTGCTCAGCCTTTTTGTTCTACTTAGATCTTCCATAAATGAGATAAAGCCACCTACACTGGGAAGGGCAATCTTTATACAGTCTATTGATTTAAACATTAATCTCATCCAGAAACTCCCTCACAGAAATATCCAGAATAATGTTAAGCAAATATTGGGGCTCCCGGTGTTCCAATTAAGTTAACACAGAAGATTAATCATCAGAGTCCTCTGCTAGCCACCGTACTAGTTATAAAACACAGCATGGATTATGCAGTATTCTAATTTCAGCTGGATGTCTTCTGTCTTATTGTATTGGTGTATATGTTTCTTCTGCCTGAATGGCCTCCTTCCGCATCCCTTTATTGTGTCTGTTCATCTAGAAAAACCCTTATTGTTGTTCAGTCACTAAGTCATGTCTGATTCTTTGTAACTCCATGAACTACAGCATTCCACACCTCCCAGTCCCTCACTATCTCCTGGAGTTGGCTCAAACTCATCTCTACCGAGTCAGTGATGCCATCCAATCCATGCTAGAAATGGTAGAAAACACCTACCCACTTTTAAATCTTATCTCAAGGGCTAATTCCTTTGAATCCTCTGATTTCTTTAAGCAGAATTTATGTTTTCTCCCATTGCTCTTTTAAGTAACTGATGAGAAAGCCCATATCATATTATATTATAATGTTTTGCCTATCAATATTAGAAGGCTTACTTCTCACTAGACTGTGAAGTCCTTCGGCTCAAAATATGTGTCCTTTTTTTTTTTTTTTTTGCATTTATTACATTCCGTTATGTAAAACTGTTTTAATAAATCTCTGATGGTTGAAGCAATGCACAGATGAAAAAGAGCAAGGTGAGGAATCAAAAGACAGGACTATGAAGCTGTGACAGGAATTAGCTAAGGGCATGTTTCCAGGACTCCTGATGGCAGAGCATAAGGTGGCTTCTTCTCCAGGCAAGCCTGGGTACTCTATCCAGTTTCTGCTGCATTATCCCATCTTCCGCTCTGTGACCATTCCCTCCATTTCGTCAGGTGATGGGTGGGCTCCCGTCAGAGAACTCTGCTGGAGATGTGATCAATCAGCCTCAAACACCTGAAAAAAGTAATTCTCCTGGATATCTCCTCATTTCAGGATGTGGTGTGCAAAGGAGAGCCAGGCTGAGCACACAGAGTACCTCAAGCATCATTACTCAGATCAGATCAAGCTCCAAGCCCACTGGAACCAGATAAGAAAGGCTGGTGGATGACCGGGGAATGATGGGGGAAGGAGAGGTAGACAACATCTGAGGAAATAGGGAGCAAGGGAGCCTTCCTGTCTTCCCAGCCTGAGCCACAGCGTTCTTCTACCTTGCCTGGCAGGCAAGGACACATGTGCTGGCCATCATGGCATCTGAGCAGTCTCACTCACAGTGTTGGAGAAGCTCTTGCAGTCCTGATCTGAAAACTCCCTCTGGAAACAGAAAGTACATTTAGAGCTCTAGAACAGAGACAGGCAAGAAGAATGGGAGCTGGGTGGGGTTTAATGACTGCTTTTGGCAGAGCTCCTCAGTAAGTGAAGGTGAGGTTCTCCAGCCAGTAGATGGAAAATACTAAATGGAAATACAGGCACTTAGTGTGGACTTCCCACCATGTGCGCCTATCTCTATGTCCAGGTTGATGGTCATGATAGTGTGGTTCAGAGAAATGCCCAGTTCCCATACTTATGTATCTTACTTCTATGATAAGAAAGGAATAGAAGGGTGGCCTGCTAGATTTGAATGTGGTCTCTTGTCTTCCTACTGCTCCCAAATCACTTTGCCTGGGCATTGGAAGTAAGTACTTGCTTTCTCTAAATTTTATGGAACTGAGAACTTGCCTCTTCTTCATGGCTGGAAAATTTATAGACCTCCTGTAGCAACTTTGTGGCAATAATATGCACAATGGCCTATATGACCACAGTAAGCAGATCCATCCTGACTGGTGGCAACACTATATTTCAGGTACCAAAGGGCTGCAGCTGAAGACATAAGTTACTTTCATCCTGCTCTCATTGTAGATATGAGTGCTATGGAATGGAAGAAAAATATCCCAGGGGCTAGCTCCAGGGAGAATTGAATCCACCACTAAATCTCCAAGCCTATATTCACATACAACACAGGGTCACCTGGAGTCAAAGAATTTGGATATGTTAGCCAGTTCACCCTGAACCTATTGGCTGGATCAGTCTATTCTAGGCAGGAATCCAGTGGCACGTGCCCTGCCATGCACTGAGTTTTTGAGGCGATGTCTTCAATACAGGAGGTAGAGCTCTGGAAAGCCCAGTGGACCTAGGATAACTGGTTGATGGTTGATGCTGCAGGTCATCTCACCACTAGATTTTAATCAACTGGTGAGATGAGACATGAGCCCTGTGACCTCCCACGTTGTCTTGTGAAGTGGGATCTCTACAGAGCCAAAGAGAGCTCTGTCTTATCGGGGCTGGAAGATCTGCAGGCCATTCTATTGTCTCTACCCTAAGGAAAGACTGCTGGGGGTGCNGTCATCTCACCACTAGATTTTAATCAACTGGTGAGATGAGACATGAGCCCTGTGACCTCCCACGTTGTCTTGTGAAGTGGGATCTCTACAGAGCCAAAGAGAGCTCTGTCTTATCGGGGCTGGAAGATCTGCAGGCCATTCTATTGTCTCTACCCTAAGGAAAGACTGCTGGGGGTGTGGGAGACATTTTGACCAAGGAAACCAGTGAGAGCATCCTAGAAACTACTGAGTGCAGTCATCAGGAGTGTGAAGGTTTCCTCTTTTCCCATCTCACACTGCCTTCCTTATTTGTCAATTTTATTAATGTCCATTTAACAATCACTTGAGTTCCTACCCTACTAGAATTCATAGGAAATGCAATGCATTTTACCAGATATTCATCCTCAAGGAATTCTAGAAATTCCCAAATAACGCTTACTGTCTGTCACTCAGGCAACCAGCTTTTTCAGAGAATAGCATTGCTTTCTCCCCTTTCATCACCTCTCTCCAAACCACAGTTGAGTCCCACAGGTGATCACTGTTGTGTCTTGACTACATCACCTGAAGCAGATGTGGTGCCTACTCTGAACAATATATAAGGCCAGGCTTCAGGAATTTAAACTTTTTACCAAAGGCTTCAAGAAAATAGAAGAGATTTATAATAGAGAAAACTCTCAGCATTAGTTACAAAATGAGAGAACTTTTGGTTGTTTAGGGTGTGAAAAAAAGGTGAAGTGAAAGTGTTAGTCTCAGTCATGTCTGACTCATTGTGACCCCATAAACTATAGCCCACTGGGCTCCTCTGTCCATGGGGATTCTCCAGGCAAGAATACTGGAGTGGGTTGCCATGCCCTCCTCCAGGGGATCTTCCCAACTAAGAGAAAGAACCTGAGTCTCCTGCATTGCAGGCAGACTGTATATGGCGCCACCAGATTATTCTGTACCTCCCATGTAACCACGTTCCCAGTTAGAATGGCTAGAAATAGTCCACCTGTCTGAAGTACTGCCTCTTCCTCAATCTCTCAAAGTATAGTGTGTGTGTGTATGTGTGTGTGTGTGTGTGTGTGTGTGAGAAAGGAGATTGGTTCTTCTCAGTCTCAGCCTCACATGCATGCCTTCAGTTCAGTTTAGTGACTCACTCATGTCTGACTCTTTGAGACCCCATGGACTGCAGCACGCCAGGCATCCCAGTCCATCAGTAACTCCCAGAGCTTGCTCAAACTCCTGTCCATAGAGTCGNCTAGATGTGTATAAGAGACAGGTCTGACTCTTTGAGACCCCATGGACTGCAGCACGCCAGGCATCCCAGTCCATCAGTAACTCCCAGAGCTTGCTCAAACTCCTGTCCATAGAGTCGGTGATACCATCCAGCCATCTCATCCTCTGTCGTCCCCTTCTCCTCCTGCCTTCAGTCTTTCCCAGCATCAGGATCTTTACCAGTGAGTCATTTCTTTGCATCAGGTCTGCATAATAATCTGTAGATATACAGTTCTGTCACAATGGCACAGATTTATATCATGATACTAAAGAGATTATCCCTTCTTCATTGCCTACATGTAATCCACAGGTTACTAAAATATTTCCTCCCTGGAAAAATATTATTAGGTAAGATAGCAGTGACTTCATTTCATTGAGACATTATTAGTTTCCAGGATTACTATCCTAAGAGTGCTACACGTGTTACAGCATTTAATTTTCACAATATTCTTATGAGACAATAACAACAAAATATTGTTATTATCGTTTCCATTTCACTAAATAGGAAAATTAGAGATAAGTTAAATACCCCTCAAGTGTTAGCATAAGTGTTAATCACTCAATTGTGTCCAACTTTTTGTGACCCTATGGACTGTGGCCTGGCAGGCTCCTCTGACCATGGAATTTTCCAGGCAAGAATATCAGAGTGGAGAAGATGACCCAGGGATTGAACTCAGGTCTCCTGCAGTACAGGCAGGGTCTTTACCATCTGAACCACCAGGGAATACCCCTGCTGCTGTTGCTGCTAAGTCGTTTCAGTTGTGTCAAACTCTGTGACCCAATAGATGGCAGCCCACCAGACTCTGCCGCCCCTGGGATTTTCCAGGCAAGAACACTGAAGTGGGTTGCCATCTTCTTCTCCAATGCATGGAAGTGAAAAGTGAAAGTGAAGTCGCTCAGCCGTGTCCAACTCTTAGCGACCCCATGGACTGCAGCCCACCAGGTTCCTCCATCCACAGAATTTTCCAGGTATGAGTACTGGAATGGGGTGCAGAGAATACCCCCCAAAGCAAGCAAATGAAGTAACAACTAAATAGATGTAAATACTAAGAAACAGGATAAACATTTGTTGAAATTTTAGAATAGTATTGATAATATTTCTATCTCCTATCATTCTTATAGCTTGCCCTGCCCTCAGCTCTGCCTATAGCCATAAATTATAAATGATAATTGTGTCTACTTTCATAGTCTCCGTAGAATATTGAGAAAAACTTGGTAAGATTATGCCCTGCTGTATGGATATTTCCACTGGGAGGTGAATGGTACCTTCCATAGATAGGACATCCTATCACTAGGCCTGGGCTGGGTCCTCAAAAAGGATGGTGCTCCTCATAGCCAACAGCATGGTGGAGTGATCCTACTTAGAAGCAGGCAAGTTTATTAGACTCTCCTATAGACCACTGACTCTCATCCTGATTTTCATTCACTCCTTTTCTGGTTCGTATAAGCATGTCTCTGTACAAGCAAAATTTCTAAGTGTGGAAAGGACAGAATCCTTTCAAACCTCTTTCCCTAGTAAACTTGTTGGGGCTCAAATGTAATAGGAGAAGGGCTTGCTGCTGCTCCTAAGTCACTTCAGTCGTGTCCGACTCTGCGCGACCCCATAGATGGCAGCCCACCAGGCTCCCCCGTCCCTGGGATTCTCCAGGCAAGAGTAATGGAGTGGGTTGCCATTTCCTTCTCCAATGCATGAAAGTGAAAAGTGAAAGTGAAGTCACTCAGTCATGTCTGACCCTCAGTGACCCCATGGACTGCAGCCTTCCAGGCTCTTCCATCCAGGGGTTTTCCAGGCAAGAGTACTGGAGTGGGGTGCCATTGCCTTCTCCGGAGAAGGGCTTAAGTATGGCCTTAGATGGGAAAGAGTCCCTTAGATGGGACTCTTGATTCAGGTCGATCCACCTGCATTCTTAGGAACAGGGCACGCTTCTTAATACCTGGATTCCATTCCATGCAAGAGGCAGAAAGATCCTCCTGGCCCTAGTAGAAAAAAGTATTGAGCTCCATCCTCAGAATGCCAAATTGATAATCATTGGAAAGCGTTCCCTGCATAGATACTAGCTGAATGTGAGTCATGGAAGGTCACGGTTGTGATCTACAGAGTCAGGGGGACGGGAGTTAGGTTTCTAATGTTCTCTAGGGCAATGCACTATCTAAGCCTAGTTGCCTAATTCAGCCCAATAAACTTAAGAGCTGGTAAAAATTTTGCTGACTTAAAGCTATTAATGAAAGTAAGGCAGCTGTTAACCTGAGAAAGCATTCAATGTTGAGCAGGGATTCAAAGACTGGTAAGCTGAATAACAGATTAGAATCACAAGACCTTTTTTATTGCTTAATAATATTTGTGATAGAGATGTGCCACACATTCTTGATCTAGTCACCAGTTATACTCACTTGAGAATACCACTCAGAAAATAAAATAGAACAAAAAGAACAGAATGCTAATGTGTAAAAGGACATGGATCACAAAACATTAAGCTAAGTGAAAGCTACGCACAGAAACGACATCAGTGATTGCCTGGCCCATGGCTGGAGTGGGAGGGGGAACTGACTGCAGTGATACAGAAAGAAACTTTTGAGGGTGGTAAGGATATTTAAACCTTCAAAGTCACGATGGTTTCATGATTGTGCACATTTACAAAACACATCAAATTGTAAACTCAAAAATGGGTGAATTTTAAAATATTAAATTATGCCTTCCTAGACACATACACAAATCCAAATCCAAAAGAAAGTTCTGAAGCAAATATCAAAAACTAGAGCATAAATAAAGAGGCTCAAGAAGTCAGATAATACAGTAAAAGAAACAATAGCTTGCAGACTAAAAGAGTGTCAGGAGTTCTCTCCTGGATTTGGGATTGATTTGAACAGAGTGCTGTGTTTAAAATAGATAACCAGCAAGGACCTACTGTATAGCACAGAGAACTCTGCTCAATACTCTGTAATACTCTAAATGGGAAAGAATTTGAAAAACAATAGATATATGTGTATGTATAACTGAATCGCTGAACATCTGACATTAACACACTGTTAATTAACTATACTCAAATATAAAATGCAATTTTTAAATTTTTTTAAAATAGAGTTCTTTCCTGGAAAACTAGATGTGGCCCATAATTCTTATGCACATTTCCAGTAAGGGAAAACTAATGAAAACTGGCTTGAATTCACTCAACAGCAATCCAGACCTGAACTGAAATTAGGCTGTTAGCAAAAATATCCCAGGGACGGGAGAGCCTGGTGGGCTGCCATCTATGGGGTCGCACAGAGTTGGACACAACTGAAGCGACTTAGCAGCAGCAGCGAAAATATAGATGTGTTACCTCAGAATATTAATAACTATTAACAGGTTTGTGCTCGAGACATCACTGCATGTGCTGTATTATCTTTCTAAAATTCAGAAACATATCTGACACTAAGATTTTCACATAAAAGAGTGTGGGTCTGTATCTGCAATTGTATATAACACTCAGTTCAGTCTACCTCCCGAGTAGGGAGAATCCCAGTACTCCCCTACCATGCTTGTTCTCTGCCTCTGTCCTTTACCTTCACAGAGAAAACTTCACTTCTGACATTTCTGATCACCGAATGTGAGGACGTTTTTCCTCACATCAAGCAACTCTCTGAAACATTAGCCGGCTGCTATATAATGCATCTCATTTCTGACACTGTCTACTGGAATTAGCATCCCATGGGTAATGGACTCAGTCCCACATGACTACTTCCTCACCTCCCTTGCATACACACTTTATATACTAGTCACAAGCCCAGCTTATTACCTGTACTTCTGACCAAAAACAACAACCCCTTCTTTGGGGTTCAGACACTAGTTGCAAGTTTAAATTGTCACCTGCACTTATGATTGATTGGCTATCTATCAAAAGTTTCCACAATCTCCTCCTTGGGTTCAATTAATTTGTTAGAGCAGCTCACAGAACTGCAAGAAACATTTTACTTACTAAATCATCACTTTGTTATGAAAGGATGTAACTCAGGAACAGCCAAATGGAAGAGATGCCCAGGGTAAAGTAAGGGGAAAGGGTGCAGAGTTTCCATGTTCTCTCAGAGCATGCTATTCTCTTTAAATCTCATTTTCACCAACCAGGAAGTTCTCCAAACTGTCCTTTTGTGTTTTTATGGAGGTTTCACGTGCTGCAATCAATATGCCAGCAAATCTGGAAAATTCAGCAGTGGCCACAGAAATGGAAAAGGTCAGTTTTCATTCCAATCCCAAAGAAAGGCAATGCCAAAGAATGCTCAAACTACCACACAACTGCACTCATCTCACACACTAGCAAAGTAATGTTCAAAATTCTCCAACTCAGGCTTCAACAGTACTTGAACCATGAACTTCCAGATTTTCAAGCTGGATTTAGAAAAGGCAGAGTAATCAAAGATCAAATTTCCAACATCCACTGCATCATGGAAAAAGCAAAAGCGGTCCAGAAAACATGTACTTCTGCTTTATTGACTATGCCAAAGCCTTTGACTATGTGGAGCACAACAAACTGGAAAATTCTGAAAGATGGGAACACCAGACCACCTGACCTGCTTCCTGAGAAATCTGTATGTAGGTCAAGAAGCAACAGTTAGAATTGGACATGGAACAACAGATGGGTCCCAAATTGGGAAAGGAGTACATCAAGGCTGTATATTGTCACCCTGCTTACTTAACTTATATGCAGAGTACATCATGCAAAATGCAAGGCAGGAAGAAACACAAGATAGAATCAAGATTGTCGGGAGAAATATCAATAACCTCAGATACGCAGATGACACCACGATTATGGCAGAAAGCAAAGAAGAACTGAAAAGCCTCTTGATGAAAGTGAAAGAGGAGAGTGAAAAAGTTGGCTTAAGCTCAACATTCAGAAAATGAAGTTCATGGCATCTGGTCCCATTACTTCATGGGAAATAGATGGGGAAACAGTGGCAGACTTTATTTTTTGGGGGCTCCAAAATCACTGCAGATAGTGACTACACACATGAAATTAAAAGATGCTTGCTCCTTGGAAGAAAAGCTATGACCAAAAAGCTATGGTATGTTGAAGAAGACTCTTTAGAGGCCCTTGGACTGAACGGAGATCCAACCAGTCCATCCTAAGGGAAATCAGTCCTGAATATTCATTGGAAGGACTGATGCTGAAGCTGAAACTCCAATACTTTGGTCACCTGATGCGAAGAACCAACTTACTGGGAAAACATCTTGCTGGGAAAGATTGAAGGTGGGAGGAGAAGGGGATGACAGAGTATGAGATGGTTGGATGGCATCACTGATGTGATGGACATGAGTTTGAGTAGTCTCCAGGAGTTGGTGATGGACAGAGAAGCCTGGCATGCTGTAGTCCATGGGGTAGGAAAGAGTCAGATACAATTGAGCTACTGAACTGAATTTGAACCTAGTCATGATTGATTAAAGCATTGACTATTGGTTATTGATTCAAATTCCAGCCTCTGTTCCCTCCAGGGATAGGTGGCTGGGGCATTACTGAAAGTCCCAATCTCCACCAGAAAGTTGCTTCCCTGGCAACCTGCCCTCAGCTTTAGGTTGCCTAAGGACTTTCCAAAAGTTACCTCATTACTTAACAAATGATGCCTTTATCACAGAAAATTCCAAGGGTTTTAGAAGCTCTTGCCAGGAACCGGGTCAAAGACCAAATACCTATTTCTTATTATAAGTCACAGTATCACAGTATAACATTATAGAAATTCAATTAGTTTCGAAGGTGGTAGAAGATCACTAAAGAGTCACTAGGAGTATGGTGAGAATATGTACACACCCACCAGACACAAACACGCACTTTGACAAACCCTAATCAATATTGCCGGGAGAAATATCAATAACCTCAGATATGCTGATGACACCACCCTGATAGCAGAAAGTGAGGAGGAGCTAAAAAGCCTCTTGATGAAAGTGAAGGAGGAGAGCGAAAAAGTTGGCTTAAAGCTCAACATTCAGAAAACGAAGATCATGGCATCCGGTCCCATCACTTCATGGGAAATAGATGGGGAAACAGCAGAAACAGTGTCAGACTTTATTTTTGGGGGGTCCAAAATCACTGCAGATGGTGACTGCAGCCATGAAATTAAAAGACGCTTACTCTTTGGAAGAAAAGTTATGACCAACCTGGATAGTATATTCAAAAGCAGAGACATTACTTTGCCGACTAAGGTCCGCCTAGTCAAGGTTATGGTTTTTCCTGTGGTCATGTATGGATGTGAG
>SJYX01011413.1:0-31878 GCA_006410675.1 Oreotragus oreotragus
TATAAGTTAAATAAGCAGGGTGACAATATACAGCCTTGACGTACTCCTTTTCGTATTTGGAACCAGTCCGTTGTTAGAAGCTAGCCTTACCCTGGCAGCCTTACCACAACTCCAGCTCTGTCCTTCATCTGCACATGCAGAAGTCCAGACTTGCCTGTGAACCAGAATTTCAGGAATTCCTAAGAAACTGGGGAGCTGGGCTAGCAAGTAACATGTTAGTTTTGCAGTAGGACATAAAATAGGCCAGACCAGGGTCCCTACCCCCTTGAGAATAAATCTGCATTGGATACCCAAGGCATCCAATCAACTTTGGTTCTCAAACTTGAAAAAGCCTCAGAGAGGGCTTGTTAAAACACAGAGGGCTGGGCCCCGCTCCTGCAGTTCTTCTGAATCTGGGGTGGAGCCTGAGAAGTGCATTTCCATTATTTTCCCAAAGGATGCTGATATGGTGGTCCAGGGACCCCAACTGTGAAAACCGCTGTGCTAGGTCAGTATGAATGAGGGAGGGAAACATGGCCCTTGTGGTCCCCAGACCCTGGGGATCTGCAGGGCTGTCTGGGTCACCGTACACTACACTGCTCCCACTCTTCTTTCACTTGTCTCCTCCTTGTAAAAACAACCAAAGCAAAAGAAAAACTCTTCACAACAGCAAAAATGATCCTTAACAATAATAACAACTACCACGAAACAATAAGGTAGAAAATGCATCCTGGCTGTTGTGAAATGTTTTTGCACAATGTCCTTAGTTGGAAACGCCCCCCCAGTGCAGGACGGCAAGGAACTCGGGCTTGGTCTCGGTGGGCTAGAGTTTGTCAGCAAGATCCTCAGCCCAAGGGCAGGAGGCAGGTCAGCTGATGGCCCTGCTCGGAGGAAAGCATGCCAGAAAGCTGGTGCGAGGATGCACCGTCCTCCCCACCTGTTCTCGCCTAAGCACAGCTGTCTCCTAAGGCATGGACGCCTCACCATCTGTGCTTTTAACGTGTGAAACACATTTTAAAATATACTATTTAATTAAAAATGATATTTGTCAGCTTACTGCTGTGCCAACTCCCTTCTCAGAGTTGTGTTGTTGCCGGGCTCAGTACAAGAGAAGAGTCGACTTTCCAGGGAACACAGGTTGGGTGGCAGGGTGGCAGTTCAAGGCAGAGCTGCAAAGCTTTTCAGAGACAGCAATAAGACCCTTGCATTGTTCTCAGAGATCTGAAACCCTCCAGAGGTCAGGGTACTGTTGTTTCTGGAAGGGATGGGCACCTCTTCACCCTCCGTGAACTTTTCTCCCATTTGCAGAACAGACCCTGTAAATATTAATCCATCAGTATGTCTACTAAAAAAAAAAAATTCCAGTAATATACAAGCTACACATCCCTGCGTAGAAGCTGCCTGGGTACCCTGGGTGTTATAGCTGGCATGTACCGTCTTCCTCTTTCAAAGTCTAAATGATACCTCTGTTGAGCCGCTTTGCTTTGCTCCATCGTGGAAATTCGGAAGACTTTTCATAGTGTGAGTATGACAGACTGTTCCAGCTGTGCTATGAATTCTTGCCTGCTCAGCTGGTACCGCTTTCTTGTGGTGAGGAGTCTAGGGGTATTGTCCTCTGGGCTTTTGGCTGTGTTGTCAGCCTTGAAATAAATCGTACCCATGTCTTATGGCAGAAGGGAAAGGGTGAGGAAGGAAGAAAAGAGAGAGAGGAGAGAGCGAGCCTAATTCTGCACGGATATGTTTTCTGATCAGTCTCTAGAAAAATCTTCCGTGTTCACTGTGTGCTCCAAACCTAGGGACAGTAAATGATTTTTTTTACCCAAGTTTTGCTTTTAGTCTAGCCTGTGGGTTGAAGGCAGAAGGACCACCAGGTGGGGCTAGAGAGAGGCTTGTTTGGGATGAAGCAGTAGCCAACTTGCTGACGGAAAGTTAACTATTAGTCTTGAGAGTTTACTTTTCATGTCTTAAAATGGAAGTTACGTCCTAATGAGTCTCTGCAGTTCATGGTTCTTCTGTAGAAACCTCTGTGCTTTTAGCAGTGCCAAGCATTGTCTCTTCAGCCTCAAAACAGCAGCAAGCAACTTCTTTCTCTGCTCTCTTGCCTCCTGCCTCTTCCTGTTCTTCCTGCCTCCTTCCTGCTCTCTCCTCCCGCTTTCTGCTATGACCATTCAAGTGTCTGTGTTGTGAAGCACTTTTCAGAGGCTCCATGGACTCAAGCGAAAGGGCAGAGCGGCTCAGCCTCTCACATCAGATCTTACTGCTCTAGAGGGATTAGCATTATTACTTTGGAGAAATTCCTTCAGCAAACTTCTACTGAATATTTGTATACAAATATCTTCCAGGGATTACTAATAGCTCTCAGAATACTCTGGCAGTCTCATCTCACTCATGATCTGTCCTTCTCAGTGAGTTCTTTGGAACNAGGGATTAGCATTATTACTTTGGAGAAATTCCTTCAGCAAACTTCTACTGAATATTTGTATACAAATATCTTCCAGGGATTACTAATAGCTCTCAGAATACTCTGGCAGTCTCATCTCACTCATGATCTGTCCTTCTCAGTGAGTTCTTTGGAACTCCTCCCCTGCACTTGAAAGGATGTAAGATAGTTTTAGTAGTCACCCTTTTAAAGATAAAAGTTTTCAAGTTCAGAGTACAGAGATGATAAATACATAATGCTCTAAGTTTTTGGATTAATTGGTAATTAATTTTTGCAAAGAGCTTTGGAGATAAAAAGTGTTGCATGCCATCATGTCGAATTAGTGTTGATTACAAAGATTTTTAAGTTTAACGCTGTGTAGATGTAGGCTTTTTCAGACCTCTTATATTGTGTTTCTGGAACAAAAGGGCACTTCTTTGAAATTTTACATCAATTATCGGATAAATGAGAGAGAGGATCAGTGAACTTGACAAATCAGCCACCAGTCTGATAGCAAACACACACACACACACACACACACACACACACACGCAGGCCTGATAAGAATTTTGACTGCATTGGAAAAGACATTCTGTATCACATTATTATCATCCAGACTGGAATGAGGAAAAATAGTGATGACAAAATGGGTTATCGTGGAGTCTGAAGATGCACTTCTTCTTGATTTCAATTTGAATGAGATGATGAAGTGAATATGCTGATTATAGCCCATAAAGGTCAAAAACCAAACCCAAACAGAAGACATCGGGAGGCTGACAAGACCTCAGGAAAGTGCCCCATAAAGGAGTGCTGCTGAGCACAGACCTGGCTGCCCTGTGGGAACAGCAAAGCCCAGGGAGTCGCCAACATGTGGAGTCAGTGCTCATCAATCTGCCCTTTGGTTATTTAATCTGGGAGTAGGTCTCCTGAGCCTCAGTGTCCCCTCTGAAAGATGGGACAACCATATCTACCTCAGAGTTGTTTTAAGTGGCAAATGAGGTCAATAGTGCCTTGCAGGTGATGTTTTCTGAAAGTGTTATCCTAGGTACCATGATAGAGACTCCCACCTGGGGTTCCCCAAATTGTGCTGGTGATAAGGACCCTATAGGGTAAGAATATTTTGAGCCACATGGAGCAATAAAGATAGCTGACATTTGCATTCGGCTTTGGGTTTATAATTCACCATCACTCTTGTTACTTCATGGTGTCTCCACAGCCTCCTTGTGAGGAGGTCAAGGCAAGCAACATTTCCCCAAAACCAGAAATGAGAAAGTTGAATGATCTGTCTACTCAGATCTTTTGATTCCAAGCCCAGAACAATTCAGCTGCATCTCTAAAGGTACCAACAGTCATGCCAGGGAGTGAAAAGAAGTGGATCTTATAATAGTCTGGCATAAAGGAACCACTCCTCAGATAGAGGGAAGGGACCACCATCTCCTCATTCTTGTGGGTCAGTAAGTGTGAGCTTGTACATGCACACATACACTCACACACACACACACACACACACACACACATCTCAGTGTATGACATCATTATTCATTTGGCAATTAAGTCAAAAATGTAGAAATTGTCTTTGACACTATCATTTCCCTCACCTCCTATCCATCACCAGGTCCCATAGTTTACATATGGTCACAAATGTATTTCAAATCCATTCACTTCTTTCTATCGCTGTGCACACGTGCACTCCCTAAGTCCTGTCTGACTCTTTACAATCCCATGGACTGCAGCTTTCCAGGCTCCTCTGTCCATGGGATTTTCCAGGAAAGAATACTGGACTGGGTTGCCATTTTCTCCTCCAGAAGATCTTCCTGACCCAGGGATCGAACCCACATCTCCTGTGTCTCTTGCATTGGCAGGCAGATTCTTTACCACTGAGCCACCTGGAAGCACCCTCTATCTCTGTAACTTCCCACTATATCTCTAGCTTCACATTTGGACTGCAACACTGACATACTAACTGGTTTCTCTGTCTCACCCATGCCCTACCTGAATCCATTTTCCCTAGTAAAGTCAGATCAAGCTTTAAGAAGAAAACGCAAATCTGATCATGTCACCCTCCGAGTATTTGTTGGTTGAATGAATAAAGTCAGTTTTCTGCAAATACTCTGAAGGCTCCATGAGAGAAGAAAGTGACTTTTGTCTCAGTGCTGCTGAGTGCTGAGTGCTGCTGCTGTAGCATTCAGGTTTGGTGGTGGTGGTGGTTTAGACACCAAGTTGTGTCCGACTCTTGTGATCCCATGGGCTGTTGCCCGCCAGGCTCCTCTGTCCATGGGATTCTCCAGGCAAGAATACTGGAGTGGGTTGCCATTTCCTTCTTCAGGGGATCTTCCCAACCTGGAAATTGAACCCAGATCTCCTGCACTGCAGGCAGATTCTTTACCAACTGAGCTAAGAGGGAAGCCCACATTCAGCTGGACTCAAATAGATATTGTTCCATGAATTAATAAATGAACAAAGCAAAAAACATTCAGCAAGAATGAAAAAGGAAATAAACTTTATTGCTCCCAGTAAACACCCTGTCTCCCTTAGTTTCCACAAACCACTGGGAGGAGAGAAAGGAGTGTCCTAGAGTTCTGGGAGCACCAGGAAAAGCCACATACTCTGCTTCCCACTTTGTTCATAGCCTTATCACCAGTGTCTTGGAGGCCATCTTGACCTTCATTTCCATCAGACACTGTAAGAAACCCTATAGCCCTAGGTCATTCTTTCTCCCCTAAATATGTTTGTGTATAGCTCCGTATGTAATATACAAGTCCCTCTTCACCTCTTCCCAATTCCCAAATTTTTCCACTGTGCTGTCTGTAATTCCAGATCAGTTATTAGCAATATCATCTAGGGCTCAGTGGTAGAGAATCCAACTACAACACAGGAGACCTGGCAGGAGCAGCAGGTTCAGTCCCTGGATCGGGAAGGTCCCCTGGAGAGAGAAATGGCAACCCACTCTAGCATTCTTTCCTGGGAGAGTCCATGGACGGAGGACCCTGGTGAGCTTCAGTTCAGGAGGCTGCAAAGACATGACCTAGTGATAAAACAGCAAACAATAACTCTGTCCTTAACCTCTTCCTCGAAAACGCTAGTGAATTCTATTCTGCCTTCTTGCTCTAACAGAAACTCAGATACTCCTAGGAATCTTGTCTCCCCACAAAGGTATTTTCATTTGTAATTTTTTTTTTTTATTCTCTCTGTCATTAGCCTGGAGATGGGAGAGATATCCTCCTATTTTTCCATGATTGTATCCAGACTCTTCTCCCTCCTTCTCTGAAAATTCGCTTTGAAGTTTACATCATCAATTTATACCTCTCACCCTCCTCCTTGTTACAGGCATCTGCAGACCTGTGATTCAAGGCTGTCTCCATTTTTATTCTGAAATTGTATAACTCTTGATTCATGCTCATAATTTTAATTACTGTTCATATCACCAGCTGGTGATTTCAGTATCAGTGAAGATAATCCTGGCAGTCACCTGATCTCTTATGTCTTTTACCTTCTCTCTGTCTCCCCTCCCCAGACCTTGGCATTCAAATAACCACCATTTCTCTGTAATCTCAGCCTCAACCATCACACTCTCCTATCACCACACTCTTTCCAACTTGTTACATTCCGGGATGGCAGCTCCAAAAAGCTTTGACTGCACACAGTGACCTACCATCTCTTGCTCTTGTTTCCTGTTTAACTGGGGAAATAGAAGGAAGCAGAAGACAATTTTCTCACAGTCTCCCCACCACTTCTACCTTGTACATATCTGGACTATATCCTGGCACTATATCCTATATCCTGCACTTTCTTCTAGTCAGTATGAATGACACACATCCGTGTTTATGTCCAGAGCCTATCTCTGCACTTTTACACCAGAACCCATCCTCTCTTCCCTGTGCGAGGACCTTGCCCCTACAAGCATCCTTTATCTCTTCTGCACAAATATTTTTATTAGCAAACGGAGCTGGTGTGTAATCCCTCTTATCCTAAAAAACTCCCTTCTCTGCATGCCGTGTTTCCTTCCAGCTGTTGCCACATATTCCCTGCTCCTGCTTTTAGCAAAACTCATTCAAAGAGATGTTTATTGTCTTTATATCTCTCTCTGTTCTCTCTTGGACTCGCTCCATTCGGGCTTATCTCATTTCCACTTCATGAAATGTCTCTTGTTAATGTCTCTCCAGAGATCTGCATGTTGCAAACCTCATTCTTAATCTTCCTTAACCTATTGGTAGCATTTGACCAAGTGACCACTTCCTCTGCAGTGAAAAGAATTCCTCATTTCTTCCAGGATACCATTCTCTTGTTTTCCACTTGTTCCATCTCAATCTCCTCTGCTCTTTGCTGCCCAGTTCCCCAACTACCAAACTTTGATGTGCTCTAGGATTCAGTTTTTGAACATCATCTTTTTCTATCTATACTCACTGGCATGGAGTTTCATGACTTTAATACCATCCATACACTGATGACTCCCAAAATGACAAGTCTGAGTCTCCTCTGAGTTTGCCACAGAATTATAACCAACTACGTCTGACATTTCCATGTGAATATATAAGATTGTACCAGAAACCAACTCCCAGCTTTTTTGTCCCCAGCCTGCCATTCTGCATCCTTCTCCCCCTCTGTAGATGGAATTCCATCCTTCTATTGGGTTGGCCAAAAAATTTGTTCAGGTTTTTCCATACCATCTTACAGAGAAACTCGAATGAACTTTTTGCACAACCTTGTGTTAGGTGCAAAGTTCCTAATTCCTCTCTTTCAGTCAGACCCCACATCTATTTCATTAGCAAATCCTGTTTGTTCTATTTTTAAAATATGTCTAGGACCCACCTACTTCTCACCATCTCTAGCATGACCACTCTGGCTCAAGGCACCATCATCTCTTATTTGGATTATTTCAGTAATATGATACCTGACCTCCTTGCTTCTGCCTTTGATTCACCCTTAGTCTTCTCCCAGCTTAGCAATCAGGCCATCCTTGTTAAATGTAAAGCCTATCATGTTATATGTTCTCAAGCCCTCCCCTGGCTTTTCCTTTTACCCCTTGGTGTGAAGTGTCAAGCTGGAGGCTAAGGAAACCTAATATCATTGAAGAGAACTTGACAACATCAGAACTTGATTCCTGCATCCTTGGGCAGAGCCTTGGGCGTCTGCAAGCCCTTCAGAGAAGCACAGTCAGCAAGAAGCTACCATCCAGTGCAGTGCAGGGGCGGTGGGGGAACAAAGAGGGGACAGAAGCTAACTCCCACACAGCCACCTGTGCAGAGAGACCCACAGCTTATACATGATGACCACCAGCCCCCAGAGGGTGAAAGCTTCTGAGCCTAGAGGAGATCTGGACTCTAGAGGAGGGCCCCACAGAGTGCAGACTTCAAGACGGGAGGCCACAGCAGCACCTGACATTGGCAGAGGAGGCTGGCAAGGTGGCTGGGGCTGAATGAGGGCATCTCCTCTGCCAAGGAAGCCTGCAGGAGAAGGCAGCTCAGGAGCCAGATGGTCCTCCCCCATAACCCTCAGCCACACAGACTCCTTTCTCTATACAGGAGTCCTCTTGGGGCATGGAAGAAGAGTACAGAAGAAAGGCCCAAAGATGTGTGTATCTCAACAAGCCCACGGCTACCTGAAGAGATTGTTCTAAATCACAGGCTCATCCAGAAGCCTGCTAGCTCTTTAAGGACCAAGACTGGGTTTTACCCATTTGTGTCCCAAGCAGCTAATACAAAGCCTTGCATTGAAGAGTGTCTTGGCAGAGGACCACTGAATGATAAATGAACAGATGAGATAACAGCATCAGTGTTTATAGCCTTGCCACTGACTGGAAAGATGGGTCTGAACTCACAGAAGAGATGACAAGACAGAAAGGCAGATACCCACCCTTTGGTTTCAAAGCCATTTATACAAATATGGGGGTGAGAGTCCTCTTTCTTATCATTTACCATGGAAGAGAAACCAAATTCAATTGAATGCAATAAGATTTTTTAAAGATTTATAGACTTAAACACTGTTATAATACTTTAAAAGGAAGGCACAATTTTTAATCTTTTAATGATGAAAGATTCTTTAAACTCTGCAGTATTTTTATAATTTTCAAAAATTTCACGCACATGATTTCATATAATCCCATAACACTTCTTTTTCCCCTATCTTTATTTTGCCCCTCCTTCCTTCCCTCTCCCCTCTGTGTATCTATGAATTCAAAGAAGGTGAAATTTTAAAAGGAAGAGGAAATTTTAAAGGTAAAGGAAAGGGAAAACAAAACAAAACAGAACCCAAATTGGGGTTGTGTTAATAAAACCAGAGCTCATAGATTAAGGGACCTGATGGGCCCAGTAGACCCCAAACTTGTGAGATGCCATTCAGAATATGGGAATGGCTCCAGGCACTCCATCAGAGAGGAACAGTAATAACCTGTGAGCATATAAAAACAAACCTGTTCTAGCCTCCTGGAGCATGAGGCCAGCTGAGGGAGAGCCCACTTGACTCAACCAAGAGCACCATAATTTAGCCAATTGCCACTTGACCCCAAACATGTGAGTGGGTCCAACAGAGCTTAGCAGAGCCATCTTCCCTGAAGCCATCTTTAACTCATGGCTGACCACAAATGCGTGAGCCAGCCTAGTTGAGGCCAAGAAAATGGCCCAGCTGCCCCATAGTCTTGTGAGCCATATAAATGCTGAATGTTCTAAGCATTACCTTTTGAAGGCATTACTAATATGCCACCAGACACATGGAGAGCTGCCTCTCCCTGTTGTGTGAACTTAAGATGCTGATGCCACGCACATGTTTTCTTGAGAGGAGTCAGTGTAATAATTTTTATTTTATTTTATTTTATTTTTTTTATTTTTTTGTATTTATTTATTTTTTTACACGAACTCCCAAACATCAACCCCTAGTTTTCATCATGCTCAGCACAGAGTTACCACTCAACAAATTCTACCTATCATTAGTATTTCATGAGTGAGTTGTGGAAAACTACCAGTGGGGAAATAAAAGATATCACTTGGGAATAAGTTCCAAATGACATGCATTCTTTCACACATCGAAAAAGATGAAATAGTTATTTTCTTTATCTTTTTTTGATTGATACGTTTATTTTGAAAGAAATCACTTTCTTTACATTTCTGTGTCCTGGGCATATGTCCAAAAGAACTCAAAGAACTTAAGCTGATGACACACCCTCACCTACTTCTCTGTGGCAGCTGCATACATCCTTTGTTTTAGAAAATCTTTTCTGAAGGCTCATTCTCTGCCTGGATGATGGTGGGTGTCAAAATTTAAAACTAGTTGGGACCAAGGAAATGACATATTCTAGTAACCTTGAGCACTTCCTAAGCTGAAGAAGAGATGAGCAAACAAAGGTCATTTTGTAAGAATGTGCACAACAAAAGAGGCTGAATATCATACTTTCCAACAACCTCTAGAAAAACGTCCTCCCCAGAGAAGTCTTCTAACTCATTCATAAACTTCAGAATCCAAAGCATGAGTTAAAGTCTTTTTTTCTGTAAGAGTGCAGTCAAATAAATAATGATTCAACTGAGCATTAGAAAGGACAGCAAGATTTAAACGTGGGTCCTTCAGTTCTATCCCCCCTTTTATTCTCGAGTCTCTGCAAATGCCTTCTTATATTCATGAATGCTTTGACTGCCGTGAAGTTCACTATCACATGAAACAGCCTATCACCTTATTTTTGACTTGTGAGATAGGACTTAAGTGCAATTAGTTTATCTGTGAGGTTATCCTGGTATCCTTATTTAGTAGGGATGTGCAGAATTTCCATGGGGGATTGACAGGGAAATAAACAGAGTGTATTTTAAATCAAGTTATTGCTTTAGATCATTAGGGCTTAATCTTGCAGAGGAAGTCTAGGAACCTCAGAATTATCTAACCTAAGGGGTAAGGTTTCTGGGGTATTTATTCACAAGATTGCACAATTACTGGTTATATTAATATCTGCTATGGAGAGGAGTTAATTCCCAAAGTGTAAGTGAGAGGCCAGAATTGCAGAACAATCTTTAGTCTTTAGCAAAGGAGCAGAGGAGTAGCAATTGGCTGGGCTGGTGTGTACAGACATTGTAAGAGCCAGGGAGATATGAATAGGTCTCGAACAAAGTGCATTATGAGATGCCAAAGTCGATTCTTCACTGTAGATGGCCTCTGACATTTTTGTCTTCTGAGGATCTCTCACTCTCTGTCAATCTCTCATTTGGAAAATCTCCCCTCCCCTTGTCTCAGCCCACATATTTTGGAAGGAGTTTCCAGCACCTCCAAGCTGACCTCGTAGATCCAGAGTCGACATATTCCCCAGTCCTGGACCATAACTGTAAACCATCTCAAAGTGATCAGTTCTGAGAAGTGTATCTGATGAAAGTCAGCTTATTCAGAACCAATCTTAGGATTTTTATAGCACAATTGGGAATGGGCAAACATTCTCTCTGGTAGAGTTGCTAAAGTGATAGTTTGTGAGCCTCATTGTTCTTGTGGCCATCTTTGTCTAACCCTGAGAATGAAGCCAACAGAGGAAAGCTGTTCTTGCCCGAGCTGTTTGAGTATCTATATTCAGCTGTGTCTGACTGTCCCTAGAGTTTGGACTTTGATCTGTTTGAAAGAGAAAGATCGAAGACAAAAGGAGAAGAGGGCAACAGAGGATAAAATAGTTGGAGGGCATCACTGATTCAATGACATGAACTTGGGCAAACTCCAGGAGATAGTGAGGGATAGGAAGGCATGGCTTGCTGTAGTCCTTGGAGTTGCAAAGAATTGGACACGAAGTAGCGACTGAACAACAGTTTGAACTGGGTTGTTTGATACACTTATTTTAAGTCTCTGTCTGCTTTGTAATTTCTTCTCATTTGTCTTATTACTACTCAATAGGACCATATGGATTGACTACTCTCTCTCTCTTCCAAATGCCATTCCATCAGAGGGATGCATTATGTAGGCAAAATGTACATGTGCATTGCATTGATTAAAACCAAGGGCTTTGGATTCTGCAGACCTGCATTTGAAACTTGGTTTAGGCCCACAGTAAGATATTTAAATATTGTAAGCTATATTTTTATCACCCATAAAATGGAAGAGGGGGGTGCCTATTCTGCAGAGCTTTTGAGAGATAAAGCGTGGGATCTGCTTAGTGATATGATTCCAGAATAGTAAACACCCAATAAATTAGGTGGTATTTGAAGAAAAAAAAAATTGCTGAATGTTAACAGTAGTTGTTTTATAACAATAGCAATCTAACAATATACGTATTTGTCTAGGCTAGAGTAAGAACGCCATAAAGGTACCTATGATGATCATATGTCACATAGAGTCTTTTCTAGGGTGAAACTCTCTGCCATTTCTAGGAAATACTGTTCATACTTTACCAATATAATCTCATGAAAGCTATGACAATGAGGCAAGATGTTTTAAACTGTGAGTGTTGATTCTAACTAACAAGTAATGTATAATGGCTGAATGGGTATATAGCATGATTTTGGGCTCCCAGTTACATCATTTACTACTTTTATCTGAGCACTATCAAAGTTAAAAATACATCTACGTAAAACCCTGCCTGGCAAGCATAGCAGTGACTGGCTGCACTGAAAAAGTGGTCCTCATTTTTCTGAAAGCAGAAATTGCCACTACCGTCTCAGTGACAGGACTAGTTTGATTGTGTTGAGCTGCTGGTGTTCATGGGCTCTGCCTCCCTAACCATAGGGCACACCTGAAAGGCTAGCCTAATACTATGGTGGTGGAGAGGCATGCAAAGGAGACTTGGGAATTTTACAACACCTGGATCAAGTGATAATATTCAGGGGATATATTTTACCCCAAAATAGTGAATGGGGTGCTTTTCCAATTTTATGCTCTGTGAGCCAGAGACTCTGCTCTGAAAGACTTGCATCCTTTCTGAACCAGGTATTGTGTTCCTAAACCACTGCTAGAAGGTTGCTTGAAAGTCTGACTCTGATTAGTAATTTGTAATTAGGGACTTTCTATTATCTTCTCTGTGGTTGGGTTTCCTGAGAGACAGAGATGGAGGTGGAGATAGGAAGTTTACTAGGTAGTGTCCTCTGGAGCAACATTTGTAAGAGACTGAAGGAAGCAGGAAGGGGCAGAGGGAGAGTCTGAACTGCAACACAGGTGCAACTGAAGCTTTGGCAAATCCCAGGGGCTCTGGAGCTGGCATGACCCTGCAGTCTTCCTGAATTGATACAGAGACCTTGCCCACGATACAGACCATACCTCTGTATCGACCAGTCACTGGATTAGGCTGAACCCAGGAGGGAGCATATAAAAAAATTGTCAAGGACTTCCCCGGTGGTCCAGTGGTTAAGAATCTGCCTGCCCATGCAGGAGACATGGGTTCGATCTCTGGTATGGGAAGATCCCCCCATGCCACAGGGCAACAAAACCCATGCACCATAACTACTAAACCCACATGCTGCAACTACTAACGGCTGTCCTCCTGGAGCCTGTGCTCCACAAGAGAAGCCAGCACAGTGAGAAGCCTGCGCACTGAGACTAGGGGAGGCCAAGGGCAGCAGTGAAGATCCACGCAGCCATAAGCAAATAAATCAATCATCCAAAAGGCAAAGGAGCTGCCTTCAGAAAGGGCAGTTCCCATCAGCAACCAGCATTCCCAGAAGCTGGAGAAATGAGCACCTTGTTTCTAGCTGATTCAACATAGTACACACGGGTCACTGTCTGAGGAAAGCTGAAAGTACAGTGGGCATTTGGCTAGATTCAAACCAAAAATATAAATCCTTAGGAGTAAAGGAAGCAGCACAGTGACACAGAACTGGTTTGAGGTCTGGACCCAGACAGATCTGAATATCCTGCTCTTGGTGTGACCTTGGGACAGTTTCTCTAAAATTACATAGCTTCTCTGAGAGGAAGCTTTTTTATTTGTAAAATGATGATATTGGTAATAATATCAGTTTCAGGGTATATTTGGGATGGTATGATGAGATAAGTCACCTGGAGTACCAAGCAAGGCTTATTGAAAGTGTGCAATAATCAGCAGTTTTCTTCCACCTTAAAGATGCCATGATTTGTCTGCATGTCATCCTTTTTTTTTTTTTTTTAAATAAAGGTTTGCTGCTGCTGCTGCTGCTGCTGAGTCGCTTCAGTCATGTCCAACTCTGTGTGACCCCAGAGACAGCAGCCCACCAGGCTCCCCCGTCCCTGGGATTCTCCAGGAAAGAACACTGGAGTGGGTTGCCATTTCCTTCTCCAATGCATGCAAGTGAAAAGTGAAAGTGAAGTCACTCAGTCGTGTCCGACTCCTAGTGACCCCATGGGCTGCAGCCCACCAGGCTCCTCCGTCCATGGGATTTTTCAGGCAAGAGGACTGGAGTGGGGTGCCATTGTTTAGTGTGTATTTATTTATTTATTTTTGGCTGCACTGGGTGTTCATTGCTCTGTGTGGGTTTCTCTACTTGTGCTGAGTAGGGGCTGCTCTCTAGTTGTAAGCACTGGGCTTCTTGCAGCGGTTTCCCCTGTTGTGAAGTGCAGGCTCTAGGCCACATGGGCTCAGTGGTTGTAGCTCATAGGCTGTTGCTCTGTGGTGTGTGGAATCTGACCAGAGACTGAATCCATGTCCTCTGCATTGGCAGGCAGATTTTTAACACACGAGGGAAGTCCTGCACATCATTCTTTATCCCAAGTTTGTAGAGAAGAATATATTAGAATGTTAGAAGCTTTCACAGCGGGTTGAGTACAAGGGAACAAAGGCAAGAAATGGAAAGATAAATACTTAGATGGAAGCAAACACAGAGAACGCTGGGGGTAGAGGCCAGGAGCCCCCACGTACTGTCTGAGGAATCAAGGAGAACTTTCAGGAAGAAAAATCTGACCCACATTCAGAATCACAAAGAGGGATGAAGGTGGTGTGGAGCCTTGAGGATGAGAATTCAGGTAGCGGCTATCAGGTCCAAAAGCATGGAGGCAACCAAGACCAGGGCCCACTTGGACACGCGTAGTTTCACAGCATGGCTTCCCAGGTGACTCACTGGTGAAGAATCTGCCTGCTAGTGCAGGAGACGCACGTTCGATCCCTGGGTTGGGATCCCTGGTTGGGTTGATCTCCTTGGAGGAGGAAATAACAACCCACACTCCAGTATCTTTGCCTGGGACATCCCGTGGACAGAGAAGCTTGGTGAGCTACAGTCCATGCTCAGCTGAGCATGAGCAGGTGTCACCAGATTTGGGCATAATCTGGGAAGGGATGGGCAACAGAAAGGGAAGGCTTCATTTCTCTTATTTTACCTTAATACACATTTTATTTCATCCAAATCATCATTCTTCAGCTCTGAAGACCCTGGTGTCCTATGTGATGCGGGGCCTAACTTGCATAACAATGGGGCACAGTGGCACTTTAGAAGGTTCTTACTAAAGCAGGTGAGAACTGGGTACAGGTGACCCAGGGTTGAGGCCTCCATTCTTGCCTCTTGAGGCTCTGCCCTTCTCCATGTATATCATCTGATTTCAGGGACAGCAAGCTTGCCCCAGGACTGGGTGGGGGATGGTGGTCCTCTTGCACTCCTGACCCTCTTCCATCCTTTGTCTACCCTAGGTGCGTCACCACTGGACTGTAGCTGTCATGTGGCTGGATAACCTTCTCTATCCCATCTGGGGGGAAGGCTTTATTTCTGTACGCTCGGTAATAGCAGCTCTTAATTCATCACTTGTTTCAAATTCGCTGCTGCTAAGTTGCTTCAGTCATGTCCGACTCTGTGCGACCCCATAGACGGCAGCCCACCAGGCTCGGCCATCCCTGGGATTCTCCAGGCAAGAACACTGGAGTGAGTTGCCATTTCCTTCTCCAATGCATGAAAGTGAAAAGTGAAAGTGAAGTCGCTCAGTCGTGTCCTACTCTTAGCGACCCCATAGACTGCAGCCTACCAGGCTCCTCTGTCCATGGGATTTTCCAGGGAAGAGTACTGGAGTGGATCGCCAGTGCCTTCTCCATCAAATTCGCTAAGAAGCATTAAAGAAAGGAGGTAGCTGAAAGAGTTCGTGGCCTTGTTTAAGTAAAGTCTACCCAAGGCTGAAAGGCAATTGGCATGGGGCCCACCTGCCCTCCCTCGTTAACAGTCTTGGATTTCAGGTTTAATGATCCAGCCGGATTAGACCAATCCTGATCCGTAGCCCGTGTTTCTTTTGGATGATTGGAGAAGTTACTCTCCCAAACTATATGGTTCATGGAAGCAAGCTCCAGCGTCGTAAGTTCATTGCAAGCCCAGGACATTCACAAAGTTCTTCACAGAAGGAGCTGGGTGAAATGACGTTGAGTCTGACCTCTGAAGCCAGACTCCCCCCTCCACTCGCTCAGCTCTGGCTGAGAAGCAAAGAGGCCCCTGGCCTGTCGACAACATCATTTCCACTGTAAACCTTGTTTTTATTCTCTGTGAAAGAGGACTTTATACTCTGAACTGTATGGAAGTTGAAAAAAAATTTTTTTTCAGATGAAATTGTTTCAAGTTTGGACTCAGCCCAAGTGGGATTAACAAAAATTGGCAAGTGAAAGTAAAATATTCCAGGAGGCTTTTAGAAATGCAGAGTGTTAACTAAAAAAAAATGAAAACTTCAGGGTGCCTTGCTCACAGACTTCAGTGAGGGTGGTGGGTTTACTGACATGCATGCCTTGTTCTGCTTCACTGCCACGCTTCTTGAACCATCCAAGTAACACTCTAGGCTTCCACAGGACTTTGTATTTTCAAATCTCTTTTCCATTATTATCTCATATTTTTATCATGTTATCACTGTGAAGTAAGTAGGTCCAGGATATGAAGAAATTGAGGTACAGACAGTAAAGTAAAACTGCCTGATATTGATTATGGCTGACTTTTAGTGGGAAGAGTGAAGTCTTTGGAAATGAGATGCAGCTGGTGTTCATAGTTGGTGCTGCTGTGGACTAGCCTAGTATCTAAGACTTGATCATTTATAAACCCCAAGCCTCGACTTACTCATTTGTGAAATAGGAATAGTTATATTACAAAGAAGGGTATAAGAATCAAATGAGATGGTAGTGGAATTCATTGTAAATTACAGTGTCACTTAAATGTTGAATGATATTTAACACATCTAGTTAGGAATGTGAGTGGGATTTTAACCCATGTCTCCTAAGTCCTGGCTCAGCAATTCTATTTCCAATGGATCATCATTATCAGCCTCAAATCACCATCACTGGTTTATCTGGGAAATATCAGGTTTAAAATTTCTTCCAACTCCTAAGTAAATTACAGGATTCATTTTGAATTTCTCTGTTAACTCACTAATCACGTTGGCCCCTTGTCAAGCTGAACAAGATTCATGTGGAATATGTTGGTTTTCTTTAGTTTTTTCATACTAAGTCACTCTGCTTCCTGAAGAATAGCCTCTTATGTAATCTGGAGGAGCATTTTTTAATGCTCAGGAACTATCATCACTATTTGTTAGAAAATACAATCTATAGAAAGACATTGCTCCAGTCCTCAAGGACTCTGTGTTCTCAAAGACATCAAAAGTAAGGCACACCTATTACTCTAAACATCTGCCAAATCATGTCTGCTTTCAAAACTATAGTAAAATGAAACCAACCAAACTCCACAAACCAAAAAACAAAACAGTGACCAACCACAGAAAAGTCTGAAGTTCCCCAGATGTACCCTGTCAAGCAACAGAGCACATAAACATGATGAACTTCTATAAATAGATGCCGGCTTTTTCTCATTGTATGTCTCTAATATACTGATTACAAGGAAGAAGCAATAGTAACATGTATGTCTCTGTTTCCTGTCTTCTCAGGTAGACTGTGAAAACTGGGATGGGTGTCTTATTAATTCTTGTACCCCAAGCCATTCAGGTGGCAAGGGGAAATATCACTTAATAAGCTCCTATTCAGTGCAAGGTGCAGTGCCAGCTTCTTCACATCGATCAGTTCAATTCAGTCGCTCAGTCGTGTCCAACTCTTTGTGATCCCATGAAGTGCAGCACACCAGGCTTCCCTGTCCATCACCAACTCCCAGAGCTTACTCAAACTCATGTCCATCAAGTCTGTGATGCTATCCAACCATCTCATCCTCTGTTGTCCCTTTCTCCTCCTGCTTTCAATCTTTCCCAGTATCAGGGTCTTTTCAAATGAGTCAGTTCTTCACATCAGGTGGCCAAAGTATTGGAGTTTCAGCTTCAGCATCAGTCCTTCCAATGAATATTCAGGGTTGATTTCCTTCAGGATTGACTGATTTGATCTCCTTGCAGTCCACGAAACTCTCAAGAATCTTCTCCAGAACCACAATTTGAAAGCATCAGTTCTTTGGCACTCAGCCTTCTTTATGGTCTAACTCTCACATCTACACATGACTACTGGAAAAACCATGACTTTGACTATAAAGACCTTTAGCAAGTTACTTTACCCATCTGCAGCTTATTTCCCTATCTGTCCATAAGTCTGATGCTAATACCTCCACTTAAGGATTATTTCAAAGAATGAATGAGATTATCAATGTGAAAGTCAAGAAGCAACAATTAGAACCAGACATGGAACAGCAGACTGGTTCCAAATCAGGAAAGGAATACGTCAAGGCTACATATTGTCACCCTGCTTATTTAACTTATATGCAGAGTATATCATGTGAAATGCCAGGTTGCATGAAACACAAGCTGGAATCAAGATTGCTTGGAGAAAAATCGATAACCTCAGATACACAGATGACACCTCCCTTATGGCAGAAAGAAAGAAGAGCTAAAGAGCCTCTTAATGAAAGTGGAAGAGGAGAGTTAAAAAGTTGGTTTAAAACTCAACATTCAGAAAACTAAGATCACGGTCCCATCACTTCATGGCAAATAGATGGGGAGACAATGAAAACAGTGAAAGATTTTATTTTTATTTTTGGCTCCAAAATCACTGCAGATGGTGACTGCAGCCATGAAATTAAAAGACGCTTGCTCCTTGAAAGACAAGTTATGACCAACCCAGACAGCATGTTAAAAAGCAGAGACTTTAGTTTGCCAACAAAGATCTGTCTAGTCAAAGCTATGATTTTTCCAGTAGTCACGTATGGATGTGAGAGTTGGACTATAAAGAAAGCTGAGCACCAAAGAACTGATGTTTTTGAACTGCAGTGTTGGAGAAGATTCTTGAGAGCCCCTTGGATTGCAAGGATATCCAAACAGTCAATCCTAAAGGAAACTGGACTGACTACTGGAAAAATCATAGCTTTGACTAGACAGATCGTTATTGGCAAAGGGAGGTGTCATCTGTGTATCTGAGGTTATTGATTTTTCTCCAAGCAATCTTGATTCCAGCTTGTGTTCCATGCAGCCTGGCATTTCGCATGATGTACTCTGCATATAAGTTAAATAAGCAGGGTGACAATATACAGCCTTGACGTGTTCCTTTCCTGATTTGGAACCAGTCTGCTGTTCCATGTCTGGTTCTAATTGTTGCTTCTTGACTTTCACATTGATAATCTCATTCATTCTTTGAAATAATCCTTAAGTGGAGGTATTAGCATCAGACTTATGGACAGATAGGGAAATAAGCTGCAGATGGGTAAAGTAACTTGCTAAAGGTCTTTATAGTCAAAGTCATGGTTTTTCCAGTAGTCATGTGTAGATGTGAGAGTTAGACCATAAAGAAGGCTGAGTGCCAAAGAACTGATGCTTTCAAATTGTGGTTCTGGAGAAGATTCTTGAGAGTTTCGTGGACTGCAAGGAGATCAAATCAGTCAATCCTGAAGGAAATCAACCCTGAATATTCATTGGAAGGACTGATGCTGAAGCTGAAACTCCAATACTTTGGCCACCTGATGTGAAGAACTGACTCATTTGAAAAGACCCTGATACTGGGAAAGATTGAAAGCAGGAGGAGAAAGGGACAACAGAGGATGAGATGGTTGGATAGCATCACAGACTTGATGGACATGAGTTTGAGTAAGCTCTGGGAGTTGGTGATGGACAGGGAAGCCTGGTGTGCTGCACTTCATGGGATCACAAAGAGTTGGACACGACTGAGCGACTGAATTGAACTGATCGATGTGAAGAAGCTGGCACTGCACCTTGCACTGAATAGGAGCTTATTAAGTGATATTTCCCCTTGCCACCTGAATGGCTTGGGGTACAAGAATTAATAAGACACCCATCCCAGTTTTCACAGTCTACCTGAGAAGACAGGAAACAGAGACATACATGTTACTATTGCTTCTTCCTTGTAATCAGTATATTAGAGACATACAATGAGAAAAAGCCGGCATCTATTTATAGAAGTTCATCATGTTTATGTGCTCTGTTGCTTGACAGGGTACATCTGGGGAACTTCAGACTTTTCTGTGGTTGGTCACTGTTTTGTTTTTTGGTTTGTGGAGTTTGGTTGGTTTCATTTTACTATAGTTTTGAAAGCAGACATGATTTGGCAGATGTTTAGAGTAATAGGTGTGCCTTACTTTTGATGTCTTTGAGAACACAGAGTCCTTGAGGACTGGAGCAATGTCTTTCTATAGATTGTATTTTCTAACAAATAGTGATGATAGTTCCTGAGCATTAAAAAATGCTCCTCCAGATTACATAAGAGGCTATTCTTCAGGAAGCAGAGTGACTTAGTATGAAAAAACTAAAGAAAACCAACATATTCCACATGAATCTTGTTCAGCTTGACAAGGGGCCAACGTGATTAGTGAGTTAACAGAGAAATTCAAAATGAATCCTGTAATTTACTTAGGAGTTGGAAGAAATTTTAAACCTGATATTTCCCAGATAAACCAGTGATGGTGATTTGAGGCTGATAATGATGATCCATTGGAAATAGAATTGCTGAGCCAGGACTTAGGAGACATGGGTTAAAATCCCACTCACATTCCTAACTAGATGTGTTAAATATCATTCAACATTTAAGTGACACTGTAATTTACAATGAATTCCACTACCATCTCATTTGATTCTTATACCCTTCTTTGTAATATAACTATTCCTATTTCACAAATGAGTAAGTCGAGGCTTGGGGTTTATAAATGATCAAGTCTTAGATACTAGGCTAGTCCACAGCAGCACCAACTATGAACACCAGCTGCATCTCATTTCCAAAGACTTCACTCTTCCCACTAAAAGTCAGCCATAATCAATATCAGGCAGTTTTACTTTACTGTCTGTACCTCAATTTCTTCATATCCTGGACCTACTTACTTCACAGTGATAACATGATAAAAATATGAGATAATAATGGAAAAGAGATTTGAAAATACAAAGTCCTGTGGAAGCCTAGAGTGTTACTTGGATGGTTCAAGAAGCGTGGCAGTGAAGCAGAACAAGGCATGCATGTCAGTAAACCCACCACCCTCACTGAAGTCTGTGAGCAAGGCACCCTGAAGTTTTCATTTTTTTTTAGTTAACACTCTGCATTTCTAAAAGCCTCCTGGAATATTTTACTTTCACTTGCCAATTTTTGTTAATCCCACTTGGGCTGAGTCCAAACTTGAAACAATTTCATCTGAAAAAAAATTTTTTTTCAACTTCCATACAGTTCAGAGTATAAAGTCCTCTTTCACAGAGAATAAAAACAAGGTTTACAGTGGAAATGATGTTGTCGACAGGCCAGGGGCCTCTTTGCTTCTCAGCCAGAGCTGAGCGAGTGGAGGGGGGAGTCTGGCTTCAGAGGTCAGACTCAACGTCATTTCACCCAGCTCCTTCTGTGAAGAACTTTGTGAATGTCCTGGGCTTGCAATGAACTTACGACGCTGGAGCTTGCTTCCATGAACCATATAGTTTGGGAGAGTAACTTCTCCAATCATCCAAAAGAAACACGGGCTACGGATCAGGATTGGTCTAATCCGGCTGGATCATTAAACCTGAAATCCAAGACTGTTAACGAGGGAGGGCAGGTGGGCCCCATGCCAATTGCCTTTCAGCCTTGGGTAGACTTTACTTAAACAAGGCCACGAACTCTTTCAGCTACCTCCTTTCTTTAATGCTTCTTAGCGAATTTGATGGAGAAGGCACTGGCGATCCACTCCAGTACTCTTCCCTGGAAAATCCCATGGACAGAGGAGCCTGGTAGGCTGCAGTCTATGGGGTCGCTAAGAGTAGGACACGACTGAGCGACTTCACTTTCACTTTTCACTTTCATGCATTGGAGAAGGAAATGGCAACTCACTCCAGTGTTCTTGCCTGGAGAATCCCAGGGATGGCCGAGCCTGGTGGGCTGCCGTCTATGGGGTCGCACAGAGTCGGACATGACTGAAGCAACTTAGCAGCAGCGAATTTGAAACAAGTGATGAATTAAGAGCTGCTATTACCGAGCGTACAGAAATAAAGCCTTCCCCCCAGATGGGATAGAGAAGGTTATCCAGCCACATGACAGCTACAGTCCAGTGGTGACGCACCTAGGGTAGACAAAGGATGGAAGAGGGTCAGGAGTACAAGAGGACCACCATCCCCCACCCAGTCCTGGGGCAAGCTTGCTGTCCCTGAAATCAGATGATATACATGGAGAAGGGCAGAGCCTCAAGAGGCAAGAATGGAGGCCTCAACCCTGGGTCACCTGTACCCAGTTCTCACCTGCTTTAGTAAGAACCTTCTAAAGTGCCACTGTGCCCCATTGTTATGCAAGTTAGGCCCCGCATCACATAGGACACCAGGGTCTTCAGAGCTGAAGAATGATGATTTGGATGAAATAAAATGTGTATTAAGGTAAAATAAGAGAAATGAAGCCTTCCCTTTCTGTTGCCCATCCCTTCCCAGATTATGCCCAAATCTGGTGACACCTGCTCATGCTCAGCTGAGCATGGACTGTAGCTCACCAAGCTTCTCTGTCCACGGGATGTCCCAGGCAAAGATACTGGAGTGTGGGTTGTTATTTCCTCCTCCAAGGAGATCAACCCGACCAGGGATCCCAACCCAGGGATCGAACGTGCGTCTCCTGCACTAGCAGGCAGATTCTTCACCAGTGAGTCACCTGGGAAGCCATGCTGTGAAACTACGCGTGTCCAAGTGGGCCCTGGTCTTGGTTGCCTCCATGCTTTTGGACCTGATAGCCGCTACCTGAATTCTCATCCTCAAGGCTCCACACCACCTTCATCCCTCTTTGTGATTCTGAATGTGGGTCAGATTTTTCTTCCTGAAAGTTCTCCTTGATTCCTCAGACAGTACGTGGGGGCTCCTGGCCTCTACCCCCAGCGTTCTCTGTGTTTGAGATGTGTATAAGAGACAGGGGTTGGAAGGGGTCTTTTCCAATGAGTTGGCTCTTCGCCTCAGGTCACCAAAGTACTGGAGCTTCAGCTTCAGTCCTTCCAATGAATATTCAGGGTTGATTTCCTTCAGGATTGACTGATCTGATCTCCTTGCAGTCCACGAAACTCTCAAGAATCTTCTCCAGAACCACAATTTGAAAGCATCAGTTCTTTGGCACTCAGCCTTCTTTATGGTCTAACTCTCACATCTACACATGACTACTGGAAAAACCATGACTTTGACTATAAAGACCTTTAGCAAGTTACTTTACCCATCTGCAGCTTATTTCCCTATCTGTCCATGAGTACGATGCTAATACCTCCCACTTCAGGATTATTTCAAAGAATGAATGAGATTATCAATGTGAAAGTCAAGAAGCAACAATTAGAACCAGACATGGAACAGCAGACTGGTTCCAAATCAGGAAAGGAACACGTCAAGGCTGTATATTGTCACCCTGCTTATTTAACTTATATGCAGAGTACATCATGCGAAATGCCAGGCTGCATGGAACACAAGCTGGAATCAAGATTGCTTGGAGAAAAATCAATAACCTCAGATACACAGATGACACCTCCCTTTGCCAATAACGATCTGTCTAGTCAAAGCTATGATTTTTCCAGTAGTCAGTCCAGTTTCCTTTAGGATTGACTGTTTGGATATCCTTGCAATCCAAGGGGCTCTCAAGAATCTTCTCCAACACTGCAGTTCAAAAACATCAGTTCTTTGGTGCTCAGCTTTCTTTATAGTCCAACTCTCACATCCATACGTGACTACTGGAAAAATCATAGCTTTGACTAGACAGATCTTTGTTGGCAAACTAAAGTCTCTGCTTTTTAACATGCTGTCTGGGTTGGTCATAACTTGTCTTTCAAGGAGCAAGCGTCTTTTAATTTCATGGCTGCAGTCACCATCTGCAGTGATTTTGGAGCCAAAAATAAAAATAAAATCTTTCACTGTTTTCATTGTCTCCCCATCTATTTGCCATGAAGTGATGGGACCGTGATCTTAGTTTTCTGAATGTTGAGTTTTAAACCAACTTTTTAACTCTCCTCTTCCACTTTCATTAAGAGGCTCTTTAGCTCTTCTTTCTTTCTGCCATAAGGGAGGTGTCATCTGTGTATCTGAGGTTATCGATTTTTCTCCAAGCAATCTTGATTCCAGCTTGTGTTTCATGCAACCTGGCATTTCACATGATATACTCTGCATATAAGTTAAATAAGCAGGGTGACAATATGTAGCCTTGACGTATTCCTTTCCTGATTTGGAACCAGTCTGCTGTTCCATGTCTGGTTCTAATTGTTGCTTCTTGACTTTCACATTGATAATCTCATTCATTCTTTGAAATAATCCTGAAGTGGGAGGTATTAGCATCGTACTCATGGACAGATAGGGAAATAAGCTGCAGATGGGTAAAGTAACTTGCTAAAGGTCTTTATAGTCAAAGTCATGGTTTTTCCAGTAGTCATGTGTAGATGTGAGAGTTAGACCATAAAGAAGGCTGAGTGCCAAAGAACTGATGCTTTCAAATTGTGGTTCTGGAGAAGATTCTTGAGAGTTTCGTGGACTGCAAGGAGATCAGATCAGTCAATCCTGAAGGAAATCAACCCTGAATATTCATTGGAAGAACTGAAGCTGAAGCTCCAGTACTTTGGTGACCTGAGGCGAAGAGCCAACTCATTGGAAAAGACCCCTTCCAACCCCTGTCTACCGAATAAAAATTTGCATTTCACAAGATCTCAGGATGATTCCAATTTGAGAAGCTCTGGTCTAGAGCCATGTCTTGAGCAAATTCTGTGTTTTAGTTGAACCAGGGATGAACAAGAAGGGGTCTTTGATAAAAATGCTGAGTCTAGCTGGGCAGAAGATGGATTGGGGCCATGTGAACCAGTCTTTGATATTTAAGCTTCACAGACCTACACACAGGACACTAGAGAGACTATGTGATGGGTTTGTAGTTTAATTACTGGTTCCTTGCTCGACAGTTAATGATGCGTTTAAACAAAATAGCTAAGAGGACCATCTCGTTTTGGTCTTGGGAGCTTCTGTGAACTTTTGATTTACAGCATCTACAAGGCCTAATGCTTCTCTCTCTCAAGTCTTGTGTCACTGATGATGAAGACCCTTTATCTTTGCTTGTTATAGGATGGCTGCAAGATGCTGCAGCTGGGGAAGCCAGCTGTCCTGGTTTACCCAGACTGAAGGGTTTCTGGAAACTTTGGACTTCCAGTGTGAAAGCCTGTACAGTCCTGGGAAGTGGAACAGCTGATCATCTTAGCTTTAACTCTGTCTCTCTCATGCCTGTGGAGTCCGTGTTTTCTGTTTGGTGCAGGCATGCTAATTCTTCTGTTAGAGCCATCCTCTGTTCTCTCCAGCAGCAGGTTATTATTTTTAGCTTGTTTTTCTTACTGAAAAACTACTTCAAATGTATAGTCTATGCTAAAAATAAATACTCTGCATCTTATAAAAATGAATGAACATTTCTGCACAGTACCACTAAATGTCCCTTCCACTCATCCCACTTCCCTCAACAGCAAGAACACAGGAGTATTTGTTAATTGCTTCATGCCTAACACTATGTGGTTGAAGACTGCTTGTATAAGAACCTTATAATTCCACCTTGAGTGACCTCTTTTTTAAATCTTTTTATGATCAATGTTAAGATTAAGGGCCTATCTTTTAGGCTGTATCCCATGTTCACCCAGTCTTCAAGTCCAAGTGATAAGATTTGTGACATCAGAAATGTATTTCTCTTTTTATATTATTTGATTTCCTTTGATTCTTTACTGTAGAGGCTTAGGATTACCTTTTGACATCTTTCTTTGTAACTGCCTAATCTTCATAAGAGGAAGTAGCAGATTAGAATTTCAGCCACAAAAGTAAAAAATTGCCTTTAAAAAAGGTCTAAGGTTTTTTTAAATAAAATCATTTAAATTGTACATTTTAGATTATTGCCTTGGGCATTTTCGTATTAACTCACCCAGTGTTTTGGATACTTAGTTAAATGGATCATATTGAAAATAAGAAGACAGATTCTAAAAACAGGTATATCTGACAGGGATGATCCAGAGGGATGGTATGGGGAGGGAGGAGGGAGAGGTGTTCAGGATGAGAAACATGTGTATACCTGTGGCGGATACATGTTGATGTATGGCAAAACCAATACAATATTGTAAAGTAATTAACCTCCAATTAAAATAAATAAAATTATATTTAAAAAAAACATATATCTGACTTTCCTGTGTCTGGGAGAAATCGACACTGGCCAATTTTAAATGTGTTAATGTGTTGATTTAATTACTCTAAATTATATAGAATGTGGTTCAGTAACATTCAAGATGGAAAATAAACATGTTTTCTGTCCATTCTCTCACTCTGAGGGAACATTAAGATAACAGTCTAATAGCTTGGGTGTGTGTGTGTCAGAAAAACTTGATTTATTATTTATCATTAACTGATGCTACTTATATTGGCTATTTGTCATATCTGCTATGGATATGGGAAGAATGAATGATAATTAAACTACATTCTCTAATAAAGTCACACTGTACAGGGAGTTGACAGAGATATGAGTTGGACTTCTAGAACTGCATGTAAGATGCTAGCATCTTCAAGATGAAAGGAACTCAGACACAATTTGCAGCAACTTCTTTCCAGATTAGGAAACTAACATGTTCCAAGTCGAAGTGACTTGACCAGGCTCACACAAGATCAGCAGGTGGCAGGACAATGTCTGCTGATTACTAATCCAGCGGATTCTCCCTGGCCACCATTTTGCATTGAACTTCAATACCTCCCACCTTTTTCTTTACATCAGGTTCTTATTGATGATCTCTCACCTCTAGGCAGTGGCACCCCACTCCAGTGCTCTTGCCTGGAAAATCCCATGGGTGGAGGAGCCTGGTAGGCTGCAGTCCATGGGGTCGCTAACAACTGAGTGACTTCACTTTCACTTTTCACTTGCACGCATTGGAGAAGGAAATGGCAACCCACTCCAGTGTGCTTGCCTGGAGAATCCCAGGGACAGTGGAGTCTGGTGGGCTGCCATCTATGGGGTCACACAGAGTCGGACACAACTAAAGCGACTTAGCAGCAGCAGCAGCAGCACCTCCAGTAACAGTGAAGTTTCAAGCAAGCACAAGCTGTGAAGCTTTGCTTTGTTGCTGTTTTCTACAACTGAAAGGAAGCTTATATGATTCTTGATTATCATTATTTCTACCTCTGTCTGAAGAGCTATCGATGGGGACCTCTCTCCAATGATTTGCCATTGTTTTATAACAAAGTCACCTAACTGTGTGTGTGTGTGTCTGTGTACACACTTCACTTTTTTGTTTATCACAAATGGTCATGTACTAATATGTTGTGGTGGTTTACTCTCTAAGTTGTATCTGACTCTGAGACCCCATGGACTGTAGACTGCCAGCTCCTCTGTCTATGGGATTCTCCAGGCAAGAATACTTAAGAGGGTTGCCATTTCCTTCTCCAGGGGATCTTCCCAGCCCAGGGATAAAACCCAGGTCTCCTGCATTGCAGGTGGATTCTTTACTAACTGAGCTAAGAGGGAAGCCCCAATGATATGCTACTATTGTGTAACTCCAACGGTTCCCAACTGTCAGGCATCCATGTTACCCAATCTTCTTTCCTTAGTTTTTAATAAACTTGGCTAACTATTTTATAGTGTTTTGAGCTTGCTGCTGCTGCTGCTGCTAAGTCGCTTCAGTCGTGTCCGACTCTGTGCGACCCCATAAATGGCAGCCCATGATGCTCCCCTGTCCCTGGGATTCTCCAGGCAAGAACACTGGAGTGGGTTGCCATTTCCTTCTCCAATGCAGGAAAGTGAAAAGTGAAAGTGAAGTCACTCAGTTGTGTCCGACTCCTAGTGACCCCATAGGCTGCGGCCCACCAGGCTCCTCTGTCCATGGGATTATGTTGATACATATAGGACTAGCTCATTGTGCGAAATCTAGTTTGCAGTTCTCCACCCTTCAGTGAAAAAATACTTCTAATTTGGATTTATCTCCTCAGTACAAAGAATTCTAACCACTAAATTGTATGCTGTCTATCACATATGATGGGCTTCCCTTATGGCTCAGCTGGTAAAGAATCTGCCTGCAATGCAAGAGACCTAGGTTCGAGCTCTGGGTTGGAAAGATCCCTTGGAGAAGGGAAAGGCTGTCCACTCCAGTATTCTGGCTGGGAGAATTCCATGGGGAACTGTATAGTCCATGGGGTTGCAAAGAGTCAGACATGACTGAGCGATGACTGAACGACTTTCACTTCACTTCACTATCACATATGACATCAAGGCAGGGGGCAGGCATCTTCAGAATGTGGTGACTTGAACATTTCTAAAATTCTGTGGATTCCATGAGGTCTGAATTGTTCTTGCTTCCTTGCTTCTCTTGATGCCTCTCTCTCTCTCTCTCTCTATATATATATATATACACACACACACATAAAAACATATCACGGCAAAAATGATATGAAATTATCTCTGGGTTCAATAAATTTGTTTACTGAGAATTATTCAGAACTTCTGGTTAAATGAAGGATTTATACTTTGATAGTATTTGTTCTTGTTTAATTGCTCAGTCACGTCTGATTCTTTTGCAACCCCCATGGACTGTAGCCCGCCAGGCCCCTCTGTCCATGGGATTTCCCAGGCAAGAATGCCAGAGTGGGTAGCCATTTCCTTCTTCAGAGTGTCTTCTCTACCCAGAGATCAAAACCACATCTTCTCCATTGGCAAGTGGATTCTTTACCAGTTGAGCCAGCTGGGAATCCTTCTGATAGTACAAAAGATCTTAAATATTTTTAATGATAGTTCTAATTATAATGGTGGACTCCCTGTAGGCAATGAATATCTGTCTGTTTATTGAATAAAGAATATCAACATGTTGATTTTCTGTCAACATAATTTTAGTGCTAAGTATATTGTATTCTCTTACATCAAACCATATACCTCTTTTAGGCAATCTCAGTTGTACTAGGTTTCAGATGTTGAGTTTCTTTGCTCTTGGTAGACATGATCCTTGGTGGCTCAGATGGTAAAGCATCTGCTTGCTATGTGGGAGACCCAGGTTCGATCCCTGGGTCCGGAAGATCCTCTGGAAAAGTAAATGACAACCCACATCAATACTCTTGTCTGGAAAATTCCATGGATAGAGGAGCTTGGTAGGCCACAGTCCATGGGGTCGCAAAGAGTCAACACGACTAAGCGACTTCACTCTGCTCTTGGTGCTCCCTTCCATGGGGGATAAGCTGTCCCATGCTAATATACCAGTGCCATCTCTCTCAGACGGGCAACTGTCACTCCCCAGAGGAGGAATACTTCGTATAATTCATGCTTTGGGAGGAGAATCCAGGCACGTGTAATCCAGTTCCTTGAGTCCTATCCCCCATTGCCCAGAAATGGACTGCTCAGAAAGCATACATATTAGCCATTGTTCATGTCCATGCAAGAAATTTTATAAAACACTTATTGTTGAAATCTGAGCTATTCCAGCATTCCATATGTCTCAGATCTATCACGTAGGTGCATCTTTGCCTAAAAGCCAGATACTTCTGGGGTTTAGATGAGGAAGTCCTCTTGCCTGCAGGTATAAGACCATTTTCCAAAGTGGTGTTTTGTATAATAAAGGTAATGTTTTCATGCTACATTCATTCAGAGGCAGAAAGACCTTGTGGGTAAGCGCATCAGTGATGGCCTCGAAGAGCTGAGATTTAAATTCCTACTCTGTTACCTGCTCAGAGTTGTAAGGATTTAATGAGTTAAGATGCACAAAGCATTTAGAACAGTGTCTGGCACAAGGTCCATCTCTACAGCTGTTTGATATGAATATTACCTTTTGCTTCATTGTTGATTTGGTTCAGAGGACAGACCCGGCAAAAGGGGATATGTCAGCTCCCTGTACTCACCACAGTAACAGAGTTTCAGAATAACTTGGAAACCCATTCCAATGTCAAATCACTCAGTGATGAAGCGAATCCTACACCATTATGGGTCTCATTCCTGGAATTATCTTTCCAATCTTAGAGCTAATGATATTTACTCTAAAATTCTTAATGAATGCAGACACCTTCAGGAGAGTTTCAAACCCTCCAAAATCCAACCTTAAGTCTACATTCTGTCTCTTATACACATCTTTATAGGATGGCTGCAAGATGCTGCAGCTGGGGAAGCCAGCTGTCCTGGTTTACCCAGACTGAAGGGTTTCTGGAAACTTTGGACTTCCAGTGTGAAAGCCTGTACAGTCCTGGGAAGTGGAACAGCTGATCATCTTAGCTTTAACTCTGTCTCTCTCATGCCTGTGGAGTCCGTGTTTTCTGTTTGGTGCAGGCATGCTAATTCTTCTGTTAGAGCCATCCTCTGTTCTCTCCAGCAGCAGGTTATTATTTTTAGCTTGTTTTTCTTACTGAAAAACTACTTCAAATGTATAGTCTATGCTAAAAATAAATACTCTGCATCTTATAAAAATGAATGAACATTTCTGCACAGTACCACTAAATGTCCCTTCCACTCATCCCGCTTCCCTCAACAGCAAGAACACAGGAGTATTTGTTAATTGCTTCATGCCTAACACTATGTGGTTGAAGACTGCTTGTATAAGAACCTTATAATTCCACCTTGAGTGACCTCTTTTTTAAATCTTTTTATGATCAATGTTAAGATTAAGGGCCTATCTTTTAGGCTGTATCCCATGTTCACCCAGTCTTCAAGTCCAAGTGATAAGATTTGTGACATCAGAAATGTATTTCTCTTTTTATATTATTTGATTTCCTTTGATTCTTTACTGTAGAGGCTTAGGATTACCTTTTGACATCTTTCTTTGTAACTGCCTAATCTTCATAAGAGGAAGTAGCAGATTAGAATTTCAGCCACAAAAGTAAAAAATTGCCTTTAAAAAAGGTCTAAGGTTTTTTTAAATAAAATCATTTAAATTGTACATTTTAGATTATTGCCTTGGGCATTTTCGTATTAACTCACCCAGTGTTTTGGATACTTAGTTAAATGGATCATATTGAAAATAAGAAGACAGATTCTAAAAACAGGTATATCTGACAGGGATGATCCAGAGGGATGGTATGGGGAGGGAGGAGGGAGAGGTGTTCAGGATGAGAAACATGTGTATACCTGTGGCGGATACATGTTGATGTATGGCAAAACCAATACAATATTGTAAAGTAATTAACCTCCAATTAAAATAAATAAAATTATATTAAAAAAAAACATATATCTGACTTTCCTGTGTCTGGGAGAAATCGACACTGGCCAATTTTAAATGTGTTAATGTGTTGATTTAATTACTCTAAATTATATAGAATGTGGTTCAGTAACATTCAAGATGGAAAATAAACATGTTTTCTGTCCATTCTCTCACTCTGAGGGAACATTAAGATAACAGTCTAATAGCTTGGGTGTGTGTGTGTCAGAAAAACTTGATTTATTATTTATCATTAACTGATGCTACTTATATTGGCTATTTGTCATATCTGCTATGGATATGGGAAGAATGAATGATAATTAAACTACATTCTCTAATAAAGTCACACTGTACAGGGAGTTGACAGAGATATGAGTTGGACTTCTAGAACTGCATGTAAGATGCTAGCATCTTCAAGATGAAAGGAACTCAGACACAATTTGCAGCAACTTCTTTCCAGATTAGGAAACTAACATGTTCCAAGTCGAAGTGACTTGACCAGGCTCACACAAGATCAGCAGGTGGCAGGACAATGTCTGCTGATTACTAATCCAGCGGATTCTCCCTGGCCACCATTTTGCATTGAACTTCAATACCTCCCACCTTTTTCTTTACATCAGGTTCTTATTGATGATCTCTCACCTCTAGGCAGTGGCACCCCACTCCAGTGCTCTTGCCTGGAAAATCCCATGGGTGGAGGAGCCTGGTAGGCTGCAGTCCATGGGGTCGCTAACAACTGAGTGACTTCACTTTCACTTTTCACTTGCACGCATTGGAGAAGGAAATGGCAACCCACTCCAGTGTGCTTGCCTGGAGAATCCCAGGGACAGTGGAGTCTGGTGGGCTGCCATCTATGGGGTCACACAGAGTCGGACACAACTAAAGCGACTTAGCAGCAGCAGCAGCAGCACCTCCAGTAACAGTGAAGTTTCAAGCAAGCACAAGCTGTGAAGCTTTGCTTTGTTGCTGTTTTCTACAACTGAAAGGAAGCTTATATGATTCTTGATTATCATTATTTCTACCTCTGTCTGAAGAGCTATCGATGGGGACCTCTCTCCAATGATTTGCCATTGTTTTATAACAAAGTCACCTAACTGTGTGTGTGTGTGT
>SJYX01011414.1:0-18206 GCA_006410675.1 Oreotragus oreotragus
GTAATACGATGCAGGGAAAGATTGAGGGCAAGAGGAGAAGGGGGAGACAGAGGCTGAGATGGTTGGATGGCATCACTGACTCAATGGACATGAGTTTGACCAAACTCTGGGAGATAGGGGAGGACAGGGAAGTCTGGCATGCTGCAGTCCATGGGCTTGCAAAAAGTCAGACATGAGTTAGCAGCTGAACAACAACATCAACAGGTAATATATTTTATTGCTACTAGGAAGTTAATTTTACTCCAATCTTTTTTCCCTCAATGATTGATTATTGATTATTGTTAGTCACATATCTTTAAATTCTCAAAGGGCAAAGAGAATCAAGGGGAGTGTGGTAAGACTTTATAGCTTACATTCACAAAGGAGCCAGTAAAGTTTTTTTAAAAGAAAACATGTTTGCTAAATTTAATCTGGATTGCTATATAAATAATATGATTTCAATCTGACTCAGAGATAGGGTTTTGCTCTTACCAATGTCATATCAATACCTTTTGAATATTATCAGGTTGTTGTGTATTTTTGTTAGATAACTCAAAAGAAAATTATGAATCAGACTCTTTAATGGTGCTCAGTTAGCTTGCTTCATTGATGATAAAGACAGGAAACAAAATAAAAGGGAGCAGGTTAATGAGCTACAGAAAAAGTGGTCTTATAAGTCCATAGGTACATGTAATCCTGCCTTTGAAGACTCAGAATTCCAAGTATTCTTAGAGAAATTTGTGACTAATGCAGCTTAAAAGTTTTCAAACTAACATGTAGCAATTTTTTCTCAGTATTTCTTATATACTGAAGTTGTGTCAAATGCTGATGCAGTATTAATTACAATTACAATAACTCATAAATTGACATTACGGGAACTTTTAAAAATCTTACACTTGTCCAGAAGAAGGAAAAAATAATCACTGGAATCAATGCTAACCGAATTTATGTTATAAGCAGAAAGCACAGACCTTCTATTTCTCCTTTGTGCTATTTGCCAATTTAAGAAATGCTGGCATAAGGATCAGTTTTTGAGAAAAGCAAGGGCTGGAGAGGTCAAAATAGAACATTTCTCTAGTTTTTATTTTGTTATTTTTAGTATCACATAGTGAATTTTATTTCCTTCTTTCTTTCTCTTTTTTTGATTTGAAGATAAGCTGGGAAGAGGTAGAGATTAGACATAAAGGGAACAGATGGGTGAGACTAGAACACGTCACATTATCTGTTTCAGGAATGATTTATACACATTTTAATATGAAACAATAAACAGAATGATCTTTTGAAATTTTAAAAATTCTATGTGGGCTTTTGTGTCACGTTATGTTGCAAAACTAATAACTATGATTTGGGGAATTCCCTGGTGGTCCAGGGGCTAGGCCTCCACACTCAGACTGCTGTGGGCCAGGTTCCGTCTCTGGTCTGAGAACTAAGATCCCACAAGCTGTGTGACACAGCTAAAAATAAATAAATAAATAAATAATTTTACCCCAGGGAAACCATGTAGTAGGCAGGGAAGGAAATGTTGAACCAAATCTTTATTTATCAATGTGGGAAGACAACATTCTGAGCAAAGTTGGGGATAAGCTTTTTGAGTGTGTGCACTGCTCTAGAGAATCCAGTGGGTAGCTCTTGAAGCTCTCCATGTTCATCAGGGCCCACGACTCACCACCATTAAGTCAGGACAGCTATGGGATCCCCGAAGCCGCTGGGACGCATTGTGTATCGGCATCAGGACAGACAGGCCTAATCAGTCTTCCCCACCTGTAATAAATATGTCCCTGTTCTCCACAGCAGGGGATGCTTTATTGATTTCCTCCATTACCACGGTGAGGCCTCCGTCTTGGCGGTAAAGCTCGTTTCAGGAAATTGCAGTTTAAAGTTGCTAAGCTGCAAGCGTTAAGCCATTCAGTTAACCACTCAAGGTGTTCACGGCAGGAACTCTGTGCATCTGGCGAGACGTTTAGAAGCAATATGTAGGTGTGTTTAGGAAAGTAATGCTTCCTCTCTCCCTAGAAGGCATCTCTCCAGCCCATTAGCTTTTCATTCCCGTGGACGCTGGAGGGGAAAGCGCTTGGCGAGCCCACCTGTGTCCAGGGCTCTGTCCTCCGTCTGGCCCTTGTGTTCCTGGGGTCAGTCTCACCGGAGCCAGGCTGTGTCTGAGTCAGACTACTCTTGGCCTGGGTCTGCCTGAGGGAATTTGGTCTGTTCTGGTGTGGTCTGGGCTGAAAAGATTTTTAGAAATTAAAGGTCATTTTGAACTTCTGGGTTTGAAGACAGTCGAAATGTAAGGTGGAGAGAGGGGTACAAATTAATCCAAATCAATTAATGAGGAGCCATGATTTGCTTTATTAGTTATAGAATCAAAAGCTACTGGAATGTTACCGGTTATGAACCAGATGTGGAATCTAATTTTGTTGTATTTAGTGTGCCCTAAACATGTTGAGGCCCAAGCAAAATTAATGAAATACAAGCACATTTTGGCAGTAGTCCAAATGTTCAGTTGTCTTCACCTATAAAAATCTCACGCACGCATATACTTGTAAAAATAAAGTATGGAAAAGTCTAATAACAAGAACTGACCAAAAGTTTTCATTAACGAGCACCTCAACATTTACTACTAAATGAAAATGTGTGTTTATAATGACTCTGAGAGGTACTGCATTTCAAATTCATTTAAAAATTATATTGTGTGTAGTTGTTAAATACATTTTTTTTTTACACTATGGTTCCTTGAAAATTGAGAATTAATTATATGGCAACTCCTTGTTAACCAAAACATTATACCATGCATACTATCTCATTTATCTATATTATGGAAATTAAAATAATCAGTATAATTTGAATTTCTAGCTATATACACACACACACACACACACACACACACAGACATACACACACACACACAGACACAGACTTCCCTGGTGGCTTGGTGGTAAAGAATCCACCTGCTAATGCAGGAGATGCAGGTTTAGTTCCTGGGTCAGGAAGATCCCCTGGAGAAGGAAAAGTTGAAGGGGGCAGAAGAGGCTGAGGTGGTTAGATGGCATTACTGACATGAGTTTGAGCAAACTGCGGGAGATAGTGAAGGACAGGGGAGCTTGGGGTGCTGCAGTCCATGGGGTCTCAAAGAGTTGGACATGACTTAATGACTGAACAAGCTACACTACACACGTGCACACACACACACACACACACAGTCATTTTGCTGATGACAAAATGCAATCCATAGGAACGAAGGAGTTTTTCCAAAACCATACAGCTGCTTGGCAGCCAAGGAGAGGTTGTAGTCTTGCCATGTAACTTACAGATTGGTGTTTCTGCCTCTGCAGAATGTCAAGCAGACATTAGGCAACTTAATGCTTTTTGAACAGCCTGAAGTTTTTCTGTGTCTGAACTGCACCAACCACCTGGGTTGGTTACAAGTTGAGCCTGTGTTCTCACTTCTGAGAACAGCCATACTGGCTCCACAGGGAGTCTCGTTTATATGTCGAGATGGCCAAGAGTTTAGAGGGGGGAGCAAAGCGCACAGGAAATGAGGCCTCATTCCCTAAGGGGTTCATCATAAACACACACCACTGCCTCCTTGTATCTTGTGTGGCCATTTTCCAGGTTTCAGACCCATTCAAGGGGCTGTGGTTCTGCAGGTGTGGGGGCATGTGGGTGACAAGATACATGCGGTTGGCATGCTTCCTCGTGTTCCCAGGCTTGTCCTCACCCATCCCCTTTCAGAGAGCACCTGTTCCAAGTGGGGGCACATCCTTGATTCAGCCTTTTGTTACAAATGAGCAGACCCGATTCCTTCCCTCTCAGATTGCATGAGGGGATTAGTCTCCAAAAGGAGGGAATGGGCATAGAAAGGCTAAGCATAAACACGAAGAGAAACTTCGGTGCGGTCACCATTGCCCCTGGATAACCCCAGTCCCACAGCAAAGGTCCAGGAGGAGACTACATGGTGGCTCTAGGCCAGCATCGACTGAATCCATGTGGGGAAGGGCTCCCCACGTCTCCATCTGGACAGCAAGGTCGCCCAAAACTTTCCCCACATGCTTCTTCCCTTCCCTTCCTCAACCTGCAAGACTCATGAGTGTTGTCCTTTTTCATGGTTCATAAGCTGCTTTCACATCAGCTCTTTCATTTCATGCTCACAGATTGGGCAGTACAAATCATTATTTGCCCTTTTCACCAGTATCAAGACTGGAACCCAAATTCTGGATTCCCGAATAACTCCCAAACTATTACTTTTTGCAGTACCTACAGCTGCTTTGGGAGGACACACACACACACACACAAGGCATTAAAAATAAAAGTCCCCTGGGTTTATGATGATGTTAATTTCATTTTAAATTTTGCAGTGTCTTTAAGATAAGCCAACAATATAAATACATATTTACGGCTTCTTTATTTTGCTTTATCCAAGCAAAGAATTACATAAGGACATGCATCTTAACACTCCATTGTGGTAGTCAGACAGGTTTCTAACTATCCTGCTATTTCCTATAGAAAATAGGTCACCCACAAACTGTGAAATAGATTTTAAGTTCACTGGAGATAATTACTTGTTACCAAATTCATCAGAAGGCAAAGATCCTTTCTAATTCAATTTTTAATAATGGCAGGGTTCATAAAGAACTAAAAGAGAATTGAAACTTCTGTGAAAGTAATAATTTTCAAAAGGCTGAACATTCCTAAGGAAAAGGAAAGAAGCTGATGAGAAAAAAATAATCAGTTCTGGGAAAGCAAATTTCAGCAAGGTTAGGGCATTGGCCAAAAAAACACACACACACACACACACACCAAAAACCTGTTAGGAAGAAAGGAGCTCAAGCAGCTGGATGGTCTTTAAACAAACAATTCTGGCAGGTGAACAGACTGCACAGGGTGTGCAGGACAGGGGACAGCTGGCCAAATTGGCAAACCAGAGCTGTGCAAAGGTCTGAAAGTCAAATTAGGGAACTAAGAAACATCGTCAGCCAGATCACCAAGGATGAACAAATGTGTAGGGACCACATCAAAAGTGGGAAAGATAATACAGGGTAGGGTAGAAATAAAAGACATCAGAAAGTACTTAATCAGCTGCAGTAATAAAAACCAAGATATTAGTGACTGTGTTACCATTTGCTTAAATAACCATTCTGAACCCCACGAGGAGTGTGCCCTGCACACACACACACACACCCTTAGCTGCTTGCATTTCACCACAAGTGGTACTATTTGCCAGTCATTGAAGTAATTCAGTCTGATCTGTTGAGATGATAGATTCTGACAAACTGTGTAAGCCTGTCATTAAGGGGAGAATAGATTAGAGTCTCCTTGCAGGACATTATACTGCTTACATTTCTCATCCACATAGCCTATGAAACATAAGGGAAAAGAAAGAAGATGGAAATAAAGTTGAACAAGGACATACTGCTTCTCTCACCAATGAATGATAGCTGATCACCAGTCCACACTTTCTACTACGTCTATGTAAAGTTCTAGTTCTAATACAAAATACCTTTTACAAAGAATGCAAAGGTTATACACACAAAAGTGACTATGACATAATTTAAATCTAACTTGAGACCTTATGCCCCCAATTTTAAAATATTATTTTTTGCTTTCACCCCACGTATTTAGCCATTTTCCTTCTCCATAACTTTTTTTTTACTTACACACTTGAAATTTTCATCTAGAATGGAGATTGTCTCGAATGAAGTTATTAAGTGAACTGAAAAAGATAAGTCTGAATTAATGAAAAGTATACATAAGGACTACTGTCCAAAAAATCGTGATAAGAGCAATCTTAGCTGATAATAGCAATATCAGCTGATATTTGAGAGTTTACTACAAGAAAATCACTGGCTGAACACTTTATAAGCATTGTCTCACCAAGTCCTTATGAAAGTCCTGGAGCAGGCATTACCATCCCATTTTTACAAATTAAAAAACAAAACCTGAGAGATATTAAGTAACTTGCCTAAGGCCACCTAGCTAATGAGTGATAGAATTACTTTCACACCTCAGTCGCCTGCCTCCAAAGCTCATGTTCTTTACCACTACACCAGTCTGCTGGGGTTTTCCTTTAATCAATTAGAATAATAAAGCAATATCTCAGATTAGGTTAACAAAACTCCGCCTTAGTGCCAACGAACCCTGCATTACTTAAAAAAATGAGAAGCATGCAAAATTAGCTCACTAATTATTTTAGATTGGTAATAATTATCTGCCACTTATGAAGCACATACCGGACACCAGGCACTTTACATTAAATCTAACCCTCACAGCAACCCCACAAATTAGATAACTGTCTCCATTTTATAGATGAGGGAAAAGATACTCAGAGAAGCTAAGTAAGTTCAAGGTCACACAGCTAGTATGTGGCACAATCTCTGTACTAGGCCATCTCCACACTGCCTTATTGCCTCTTCTGCAAAGCCTCTTCTCTAGCGTGCTAGGAAAGGCTGCTTTTGAAAGTAGGAGTGCCATCCCCCTGGGATTATATGTACACTATTTATTAGCTCAGCAAAGCTTTAGTCAGAGACAATCCAAAAGTAAACTTTAACTCAAGCCCTTATTATCATAAATTCCAAATTTAGTGAGGTCCATGTTAATGAGTTTTACTGCATATAGGAAAGAGTTTAATAGTCACTTAGTCCTGCTCTATCTCCATGAACAAATCTGAAAAACCACACAAAGGTGACGGAAGGGAAAATGACCTCAAAACTAAAACAGATAAGAAGTGCCTGTAATTTGTAGTCCAGCAAAAAGTCACAATACATAGCATATGCCAATACCACAATACAGTACATATGTCAATATGTATCAACAAATGCAACCTTACAAGTGTAAGCGCTCTATCCACAATTAAAGAAAATTAATCCTAATCATATGTCCATATTAAGGAATATAACCATAGCAAATCGGCAATAATAATTAAAAGTCCATTTCAAATCTCTTTGGTGAGCAGTGAAATGTCTAACATAGCCAGGCTGCCTGATCCTCTCTGCAGTGTTGTACAAATGTGCAATTAGGTGAAAATTCCTGGCTGTTTAACATGGTCGTCTTTACCTCTCACGCTGCACTTGTTTCTAATGAAGACATGCTTCCATGTGCATCCTGAGTGGCAAAAATGTACAAGCTGTGACAGTCAAGCACATGTCCACTCTGGGAGCCAAATTCATAATACACAGAATTTTGTCATAGAGGTCATCACAGTGTTGTAAAGATTTTAAACAAATCCTACCTGCATCAGAGGGGGCTACCTGTAATGATCAGGGTCCCAAAACTCTGTCATATTACATCATGTTTTTTCCTTTTCTTTAAATCAGCTTGTAAAGAAGCTGCCACGTGCCTCTCTTTAAGGGAAATGGCCTTAAGACAAAAATGAAGGGCAGCCCAACTATTCATTCAGGCATGATGCACTGTTGAACCAGATTTAAGTTCACACTGTAGTCTGGCTAGACTCTCAATAGGTCACCTGCTTCCTAGGGATAGAGGCAAGGCTTAGAGACAGTGGGTCAGCTGAGAGCCATCTTAAGGGATAGACCAGCAGTCTCAGAAACTGAGTGAAGTAACCTCCTGTTGCAAGATACTAACTACCCTACTATATGAATGTTAATTGATCCAACTATCTGCAACTGACATAACTCTGATAATCCTGTATCTTGCGATGCTTGACTGGCATGCAGACCAGGCTCACTAAAGTATTTAACCTGAGGAATCAGTCTTTCACTTCTAACTCACTCAGCCAGAGCATCATAACTATTACTTTCTCTTTCACAGTCGATTTCAAGTGATTATAAGGCATTCGTGATAAAGAGCATTGCTTCTCATGCTCTGAACTTTTCAAAGTCAGAGTGAAAAGAAAACATCCTTCCTGGCAGCGTGCGATGGACTCTGAGTCCTCTCAGAATTCTTCCCAACCTATGAGTCTCTTTAGTGGTAATCGCTCAGTCGTATCTGACTCCTTGCAATCCCACAGACTGTAGCCTGCAAGGCTCCTCTGTCCATGGAATTCTCCAGGCAATACTGGAGTGGGTTGCCAGTCCCTTCTCCAGGGGATGTGCCCTACCCAGGGAATGAACCTGAGTCTCCCACATTGCAGGCAGATTCTTTACTGTCTGAGCCACCAGGGAAGCCCTATGAGTCTCTGATTGTTATCAATCAATTAAATGTTATGAGATACGTAGCAAGTCCACTTCCAGCAATCTTTCCTACAGAAATACTAACACGTTTATACAAATCTAAAACCCTACCATTTTCACTACAGCACTGCTTGTAATTGCAAAAATGTGAAATGAGCTAAATGGCCAGCAGTTGAAGAATGATTTCTTAAGGACCATTCAAGCCATAGACTGCTATGCAACCATTAAAAATAATAAGATAGGTCTCTACTGACATGAAAGCGTGTTCAGGGAAAACAGGAAGGTGCAGAACAAAACATATAGTGTGTTATGACAGGAAAATACAACTGTGTGTGTATATAAATAAATATATACACATATATATGGAGAATACGGAGATATATGAAACAAAAAGATCTGTTTTAGAGAAATGTAAATATATAGCTATATATTTTTTATGTGATATTTAAGTAAAAACATTTATTTTGCTGCTAAGTCACTTCAGTCGTGTCCGACTCTGTGTGACCCCATAGACGGCAGCCCACCAGGCTCCCCCATCCCTGGGATTCTCCAGGCAAGAATACTGGAGTGGGTTGCCATTCCCTTCTCCAATGCATGAAAGAGAAAAGTGAAAGTGAAGTTGCTCAGTCTGTCCGACTGTTAGCGACCCCATGGACTGCAGCCCACCTGGCTACTCCGTCCATTGGATTTCCGGGCAAGAGTACTGGGGTGGGGTGCCATTGCCTTCCCCGAAAAAAAAAAACAAACATTTATTTTACATACTTACATCTACACATATTTGTACATGCATAGAAATATCCGGAAGAATAAGTTATCTCAGGCTGCTGTAACAAAATACCATGACCTGGGTGACAGAAACAACATTTATTTCTCATAGCTCTGGAGACTGGGAAGTCCAAGATCAAAGTACTAGCAGATCTGATTCTTGGTGAGGAACAGCTTTCTCGCTTATAGACAGCCAGCTTTTTTGCTGTGTCCTTACAAAGTGGGGAAAGAGAGAGAAAGGAACCAAATCTTTGGAAAGTGAGATCAGGAAAGGAGGACTTTTAACTTTTAACTTGCACACATTATTGTATTTATTTAGATTTCTAAGCAATTCCCCAAAATTGAGATACCCTTCTTCTCCTGCATTCCAAACAAGTTCAGAAGTAGTAATTTTAGATGAGAGGCTTGAATACAACCTGTATTACTGATTGAGACCAGGGTGAAGGAAGTAGCTTAGGGTGAAAGCCAAACCAAGCCTAGCTGTCTAAACTACAAAACTGGGCCATCGCCACAAGCCAAGCCAGTGCTGGGCCAGGGTTCGGGAGGATGTGGCTCTCAGTGGACAGGCCCTTCTACAGCTAGAAGGAGGGTGGCAGGAAGCTGAGCTGGCCCACTTACTCCAAATTTACTAATTAGGGAAGATGCTCTTCCTCTAGAGCAGAGTGAGAAAAGTGGTCTGCCAAAAAAGAATATAATCTTTGTCTGAGAGAGTAGTATTGGGGGTGGCTCAATCTACTTTGCAAGAGGTTCAAGTGTAAATGGTGAGAAGACAGAAGGAAGAAAGCAGACAAGTCGGGAAGGATTGAAAGAAAGGAAACAGAGTAGGGAATTTAAGAAAAAGTTATTAAGGACGAGGCTAATGTCAAATGTCAAATGTGGAAAGTCGAAGAGTCCATATAATTTATACCAAGAATCTAAGCACAGACAGTGACGGGACCATTTATACAGGGAAGGTGGACACCTCTTCAGCTCAGTCCAGTCACTCAGTCATGTCCGGCTCTTCGCAACCCCATGAACTGCAGCACGCCAGGCCTCCCTGTCCATCACCAACTGCCGGAGTCCACCCAAACTCATGTCCATTGAATCCCCATACTGAGACACAAATAAAAGGGGAGAAAGAGTAAAAGTCACGGTGATCTGAGGCAGAGCAGAAGGAAGAAAACCGAGTTCATATCACAGGATTAGTTTTATAAAAAGGTGGACAGATTCTCGGGCTAAAGCCAGTTGAAAGAATTAAACTTGCAAACTGCCACAGGACTGGCTGTACTAAAGTCATGACAAAACTCAGAAGAACCAAGACCTACTTATAAATGTTTTATCACACTGTGAAACTTTTGAGAAATTATGTGTTCTATTATTTATAAGACATTGCTTAGATTACTATTGATGTATATATACTCTATATCACTCAACATCATGCATCATAATATTAGTAATTCACGTGCTCCTCTGTCCCTGGGAACACTAAAGAATAAAGGTTTTGATAAATAACAATGGTTTAAGCTTGACTGGCCCTGTGCAGTTTTTCATTGCAATTCTGGCTACTATTACACCATATTCCCCAAATCACAGTGCAGTATACAGTAAAATCAAACAGACCAAAGAAACTGCTGGAAAGATTCATAGTCTAAAAGTCTGGCCCCATATTTTTAACTGATAGAGACTCAAGTTTCTGCACTGGAAAAGTTTCTGTTGTTTCCACTGATCTGTTTTCATGCCTTGGTTTCCATGGCCATAGAAGTTCTTCTAGCAAACAGGTTCCTCTGGCAAACAGTTTTCTGTGAGTTAAAAAAAAAAAAGACAGAAAGCTCTGTATCTTTCAACAGTCCCCCAAATTATATTCTTTATCAGGTTTTTAAGTTCTGTTCCAAGACTCCAGTCGTCAATGTGGTTGAGTTTTACAACCAGTTGCCACCTCTTAACTAGCAGTTTTTGACGTCATTCAGGTTTGGTTTTCTAAAGTGGGGGCTACGGCCCTTGGTTGGGCTTCTTGGCTGCTATTAAAGTTATACTGGCATTTGGTTAAGTGTGGAGGCTGGCACCAGAGAGGATCCATGATGGTGATTATCATGCAAATCAACCTCCTGCAAGTCCGGCTCCTCCATAGGCCTTCCAGCTCTGCTGCCCCCAGTTGCTTCATTGTCTCCAGGATAAAGCGAGCCATCTTAGCTGCTGACACTGGACGCAACTGGGATTGGCTCTCCTGACAGAGATTAGTGGGCAGCAGTGAATCTTTCACTAGGAATAGAAATACAATTTTATTTAAGAAAATAACCATACATAATTGGGCCACTGTCATTTTAAATTTTAATGGTGAGAGTAATATGGAGGCTTCTGGAACTTTAAATTACGACTTTCAGAAGCTTCACACTGAATCTTTCAATTATTCTCTGTGAGTACTTTCTCAAAGCATGTGCCACCATGACATTGATATCACAATTAAAATCTACATTCACATCTGACTGCAAGGCTATGAGCTATGTGCCGGCGTGCTGGCTGCCTTATTTTATCTTTGAACATCTGACGAGGCGAATCAAGAGGCCCTCTCCCAGAGCCCAGCCAGCTGTTTGCCAAATATTCAAATGTCCTGGCACGCAAAAGGACCTTTCAGATTTCCCCCACATCAAAATGAGCGACGACCCCCTATTTTTCCCATTAGTTTCTGGCTCACCTACATCCTTTCACACAGGGGCCGCCTGACTCACTCGGCTAAGCGATCAGTCGGTTGGTCTAGCTTGCTCCCTCTACTCGCCTCTGGGATTCCCCCAGCCCAGGAACTGGATCCTGTGTATGTGCGGCAGGATGGCAGTCACTTCAGACAAAACCGTGGGGGAGAGTCTTTCAAGTCTGTCTTTCCTTGAAGTGAATGTGAAAGAGGCGCTGTGCTGATATTTGCAGTGGTAGGAAGACAGCAAAGAGAGTGTGAGAATTTTATGTAGAATGCATTCATTAGACTGGAGTGAAAAATGGAATTGGGAAGATGGTAAGGGAAATGCGGAAAGGTTTTTTTCCTCTTCTACTTTGGGGTCTTAACTTCCTCATTATATAACTATTTTCTTTAACGGTTTTTAATATTTTTATCTTCAAATTAAAACAAGTCGAAGTGAATAATTATTTACAGGTTTAGCTTTACATTGCTTCAATTCTTTTAGAGTAGCCCACTGTACATGTATATAATCCCACAGAAATATAGTTTACATATTATTTTCAAGTACACATTGAACATCTTCAAAAACTGATCATATTCTTCACCCTATAGCACTACTCAACTAATCCATTAAAATTACAAATACAATTGATAAATACAATCAATAGCTAAAGATAACCAAGAATCAATATATTCAGAAATTTAAAACCCACTTCTAAATAATTCATGGGTAAAAAAGAAATCATATTAAAAATAGCCAAATAGAAATGATTGACAATGTAAGCCCTACATATTAAAAGCTCACCCAGGATTATTTGCAGGGAAAATTCTTTCTAAGCAAACCGAAGCTAATCTTCCCCTAATAGCATATTCCATCCAAAATGTTGACATTGATAGAAAAACTTAGGGAAACATTTTACTTCTTCCATGCTCACTGGGAAGACTGCCCTCTGTTCTTTCTTTCCCTGGGTGTTTCTGTGAAGTCTCAACTAGAGTCCATATGCTGTTCGTTTTCTCTTTAGTAAGCATTTTTGTGGCAGTTTTACAGAAATAGCCAGTTCAGTAACGGCTAGCCTTTTTGTGCTGCCCCCCAACACACACACACACACACACACACACACACACACACACACACACACACACACAGGAATGTTCTCTTTATTCTATCAGGTGATTATCAAATGAATCTCTTACTCCCTTCTTGGACCACAAGACCAAGAAATTGCCCCAGGTATTGCCAGACTAACCATCTTCTTGTCTACTCATCATTAGCTTCACAACTCTGCACACTGGTGTTTTCTTGCTGGAACATTCCTCATATGTGAATTAACACACACACACACACACACACACACACACACACAGAGGAATGTTCTCTTTATTCTATCAGGTGATTATCAAATGAATCTCTTACTCCCTTCTTGGACCACAAGACCAAGAAATTGCCCCAGGTATTGCCAGACTAACCATCTTCTTGTCTACTCATCATTAGCTTCACAACTCTGCACACTGGTGTTTTCTTGCTGGAACATTCCTCATATGTGAATTTAAAAATCTGTGGATTTAAGTTATTCTATTGGTGCAAAACCATACAACACATCCCTTCTAGCAGTAACTCAAATGAACTGTGTGATCAACCTGATGCAAAGAAAGAGGAAGGAAGAAATGATCATTTTAGTGTCTGCCCTGAAGAGAGTGGGTTTGCAGAAGAGTCTCTCATTTGACTTGTCTAATAGGGCTGATAATAAACTTAACTAAGGAGGATGAATATAATGATTTCAGCTTCCACCTACATTATAAAAATAATACATTCTTGTTATATTTTAAGTTGATTTCTTCTCATGGGTATTTAAAAATCCACAAATATTTTTACAGATCATCTGCTACAATAAAGAGCGATTCTGCACATGGTTGCATTAAGGAAAACCCATTTTAGTTTCCTTTGACTTCATCCTAGGATCACAAATGTTGGCACTCATAACCGAACAAAGGATAGACTTCCTTAAGCATGTTTCATGATAATAGCTTTCATTTTATTTTGGTTGGCTAGATGTATATTGCCTCTCCAAGACCTCAATTATATAACCTGGGATTTCCACATTGTTTTTGACAGAAAAGTAGAACAAAAATAAGTTATGCAGACTAAATTTGAAACACATGATATGGAATTGAAAGGACTTAGTGATGAAAAAGTTGTCTGAGTTAGTGGTAATCAAATCTTGAAATAGACTTCTTCTTAAATAAGCAAACAGTTCCAAGTATTTGGCTATGCATCACTGTTTGTTCAAGCTTGAAAAGATTACATTGCTCCATCTCTCAACTATAGTATATTTACAGCTGGACTTTGAAACTGATGCAGTAAACATCAAACTCTTATCCCAGTCTTGGGTTATAGCCTCCATTAAGCCTCTGCAAGGCTCTGGCTTCAGTGTTATAGACAGCAAGCAGGATTTTGCACACTTGAAGAAAAACAGCAAGGTTTTTGAAAACCACGGACTCTTGCAACAGATGTTCTGCTTTTGTCATTCCAACAGGATTAAACTGCTTTAATCTTCTAAATGCTACAGAGCCAGGCTTATATTAGACACTTATTTACTACCTATTATTCGATACTTTACAGGTTCTTAATCTATTTGGAGGTCATAGACACTTATATGCATCTGATGAAACCCATGGATCTGTATTCTCGAAATTTTGCCTGTCATTTCTATCCATATTATAGTCCCAGAAATCTACTCAGGGATCCAAGTTAAGAATCTCAATCCTAAGGAATCTGAGAATGAAAACTCTAGGGGAGAAAAGGGGATTTTTAGTCGTTTTTCTTTAAATTTCTTTAAAATTTTCTTTAAATTTCTTTAAATTTTAGTAATTTTCTTTATATTTCTACAAGATCCTCTAATTGAACATTGGATGTGTATAGAGACCATCCATTTTTAGGTAAATTTCTCTAGAAAGATTCATAAGGATTTAAAAATATATGTAATTGTCAAGGGATTTCAACATTTACAATCTTTTTACCAGAAATCTACATCAATCTTAAAAAGGAATAGCTAAGTATTAGGTCAAGGTCCAGGTCCAAATGTTTTTTTCTTTTTTCTCTTTTATTCTACAAGATAAGAAAGTTCTAACTCACAATTACAGTTCATCAGAACAGGCAGAAAATGTTTTCTGGCTCTGACAAATGGATGTGGATATCTGGATTGAAATTATAGAGAAATTTCCAACTACTTTCAACATTCTGTAAAAGACTAAATCAAGGAATATAACACACTCAAAAGCTGGACTGCTGTAGGCTTCGACTTGGGAGTTTGGAGCAAATGGTTTCCATTCTTTGGTTTCACTGGACTCTGGAAAGCATTCCCACTGTTACAGCATATGTATGTGGTTTTATAATGTGCCCAATATGATGTCATTATTATTTTTCCCTCTAAAGATGGAAGAAAATTGAATATTCAGTGTTTGAGAAGTCATACACATAGTGATAGAGCTGTTTGCACCAGAGTTTGGTTTTCTTAAGACATTCTCTTCTCTCATCCTCAACATTAAAAATTAAGTTATTTTTGGCTCTAAAGTGATAGAATCAAACATTAACAAAAACAATTAGACTGAAACACACGTTCCTTTAGCAAACCACCAGAAGTCATTGAAATGGTCCTTATTGTCCCAATATTTAATCAAGGATAGAAAGCATATTAATGGCCACCACTGGGGAGTTGGTAATGGACAGGGAGACCTGGCATGCTACAGTCCGTGGGGTCACAAAGAGTTGGACATGACTGAGCAACTAAACTGAACTGAGCTGATTGGGCTTCCCAGGTGGCACTAGTGGTACAGAACCTGCCTGCCAATGCGGGAGATGTAAGAGACGGGGGTGGGTTCCTAAGGAACTGAAGTGACTTAGCATGCATGCATGCATATCACTTAGAACATAAAAACTGTTGCAGGTCAAACAAACATACAGACTCTGAAAGAAGACAGATGCTTATTTTTCTGCATTACACAAACATCCAAGCTGGTACCAAAGCTCTATCCTGTATGATCATTGGATGTCTGTGCTCTTTCTCTCTTAGCTTAGTAATCCTCTGCAGTGTTGCCTTGTATTCATAACCCAGAAGAACTCACTAGATTGACAATTAGAAAAAAGAAGGACGATGTACAGATCTCAGAGGTTGCATATATGATGAGAGTGAAAGTGTTAGTCTCTCAGTCGTGTCTGACTCTGCAACCCATGGACTGACTGTAGCCCACCAGGCTCTTCTGTCCATAGAATTCTCCAGGCAAGAGTCCTGGGTGGGAGCTATTCCCTTCTCCAGGGGCTCTTCCCAACCCAGAGACTGATCCAGGGTCTCCCGCATTGCAGGCAGATTCTTTACCATCTATGACATCAAGAAAATATGTGTATGTATCTCATCCAGGTGAGCACAGTCATATACAGTCACACCAACCAGCAAGAGGGCTTCCCTTGTAGCTCAGTTGGTTAAGAATCTGCCTGCAGTGCAGGAGACCCAGGTTCGATCCCTGGGTCAGGGAAGATCCCCTGGAAAAAGAAATGGCAACCCACTCCAGTATTCTTGCTTGGAAAATCTCTTGGACACAGGAGCCTGGTGGGCAGCAGTCCATGGGGTCGCAAAGAGTCGGGCATGACTGAGCAACTAACACTTAACTTACTTACCAGCAAGACACACTGGAAAATGCCACCTTTATTCTGGATGGCCACGTGCCCAGCCAGAATAATTTAATACCTATGGTGGCTCAGTGGTTAAGAATTCTCCTGCCAATGCAGAAGACACAGGTTCGAAACCTGGGTCAGGAAGATCCTCTGGAGGAAAAAATGGCAACACACTCCAGTAATCTTGCCTGAAAAATCCCGTGGACAGGGGAACCTGGTGGACTACAGCCCATGGAGTCACAAAAATGTCAGACATGACTTAGTGACTAAGCAATAACAACAATATAAAAAAGGGGAAACATGGATCTTGACCACGTTTAGCAGTATCTGCCAGAGCCTCCAACTATTTCCTGTGAATCAAGCATTATGGCTTTGACCTTCCATTGTAACCTTTGACTCCCAAGCAACACCTGTCTTTGCACACAAAACCTGTGCTCCAGTGAAACTACTTCTAACTCAGCTTTTTTCCTGGTCTTCATCACAGATCACAATTGTAAACTAAGCAAACAAAAAAGATGATTTGCCTATAATAATGGTTCTCAATGGTAATTTTTAAAAAAAATCATTGAGCACTTTATCCTAATACTTTACAGCACATATTAATATTAAACATATACACAATTTAATCCAATTGTAAAGTGAAATGTCTGTAGAAACACATACATAATCAGAGAGTTTTCTTTAGTTCCAACTCGAATTGGGACTGTGTTGGTTCTAGTAACAGGAACTTCAAAGAGGTGAGACTCGTTTCTAGAACCCATGGTCTAGAAAACACATTTGGGGAATGGACTTAGGGATAGGTCTCAGAGTCTTTTTATTGAAAACAGTAGAAATGGACTCTGACTAGCTTAAATAGGAAAAGAAAAATAATTTAACATAATGATACCAGGGTTACTCATAGAAAAGAAGAGAAATATATGTCAGGAAGGACAGAAATTAAGACAGAGCAACCATGGGGATCTGATAGAGAGACCCTCCCAGACACTCCTGCCCTGGTGGAGCAGTCATGTTTTCCCTTGGTCGTTGTGCTTGAGATTCAGAGTCCTGGAGAAGAACCTGGAGTGTGGTGTAATGGATTGATCTGTGCCCTCCTCCCATTCGTTATGTTGAAGTCCTAGTACTTCAGAACGTGATGCCTGTATATGAAGACGGGGTCTTAAAGAAGGTAATTAAGTTATAATGGGACTTCTCTGTATCTCAAACGGTAAAGAATACGCCTGCAGTGCAGGAGACCAGGGTTCAATCCCTGGGTCAGGAAGATCTTCTGGAGAAGGGAATGGCAATCCACTCTAGTATTCTTGAAAGTGAAGGAGGAGAGCGAAAAAGTTGGCTTAAAGCTCAACATTCAGAAAACGAAGATGATGGCATCCGGTAAATGGACTTAGGGATAGGTCTCAGAGTCTTTTTATTGAAAACAGTAGAAATGGACTCTGACTAGCTTAAATAGGAAAAGAAAAATAATTTAACATAATGATACCAGGGTTACTCATAGAAAAGAAGAGAAATATATGTCAGGAAGGACAGAAATTAAGACAGAGCAACCATGGGGATCTGATAGAGAGACCCTCCCAGACACTCCTGCCCTGGTGGAGCAGTCATGTTTTCCCTTGGTCGTTGTGCTTGAGATTCAGAGTCCTGGAGAAGAACCTGGAGTGTGGTGTAATGGATTGATCTGTGCCCTCCTCCCATTCGTTATGTTGAAGTCCTAGTACTTCAGAACGTGATGCCTGTATATGAAGATGGGGTCTTAAAGAAGGTAATTAAGTTGTAATGGGACTTCCCTGTATCTCAAACGGTAAAGAATATGCCTGCAGTGCAGGAGACCAGGGTTCAATCCCTGGGTCAGGAAGATCTTCTGGAGAAGGGAATGGCAATCCACTCTAGTATTCTTGAAAGTGAAGGAGGAGAGCGAAAAAGTTGGCTTAAAGCTCAACATTCAGAAAACGAAGATGATGGCATCCGGTTCCATCACTTCATGGGAAATAGATGGGGAAACAGTGGAAACAGTGTCAGACTTTATTTT
>SJYX01011414.1:19035-36870 GCA_006410675.1 Oreotragus oreotragus
TGATGCCATCCAGCCATCTCATCCTCGGTCGTCCCCTTCTCCTCCTGCCCCCAATCCCTCCCAGCATCAGAGTCTTTTCCAATGAGTCAACCCTTCGCATGAGGTGGCCAAAGTACTGGAGTTTCAGCTTTAGCATCATTCCTTCCAGTCATTAGTGTGGCCCTAATCTAAGATGACTAGCGTCCTTACAAGAAGAGGACATTTAGGCACAGACACCTACAGAGGGAGAATTCCCCATGAATATGAAGATGACTGTCTATAAGCAAGGAGAGAGGCCTCGGAAGAAATCAGCCATGCTGACATCTTGATTTTGGACTTGTAGCCTCCAGAACTGTTAAAAAATAAATTTCTATTGTTGAAGCCACTCAGTCTGTGGTGCTTTGTTAGGGCAGCCTGAGCAAACTAATTCATTTGGCTTATCTTTTTCTTGATACTGCATGCAATGAAGCAGAGGCAATCTGCCAAAAGAAGGGGGAAAGATGGGGAGGAATGTCCAAAGTACAAAACATTGTATATTTCTTCCAAATAGTTGAAATCTCCTCAGTTGGAAGAGATATATTACATTTATTCCACATTACTGCATAGAAGAAAATTTGTGACCTTGGAAGTTCTGAGAAAATACATGATTACCTAAATATAATAACAAGCTCCTCAGTAGAATAGAACAGAACCAACTGCTTTGTAATATAATAGAAATTGAAGCAATTATTATTATTATACGCAACATTTATTGAGTACTACCATGTGCCAGGGCTGGGTGGGAGACTTTTCCAGATTGTGTTATTTGATAGCAAGAACCTCATGAGCAAATGAACAAGAAAAGGATGCCCTCTCTCACATCTCCTATCCCGTAAATCTGCTGGTAGTCCTAACTAGTCAGTTAGGCAAGACAAAGAAATAAAAGCCATCGAGATCAGAAAGAAAGAAGTAAAACTGTTGCTATTTGCTGATGAAATAATCTTATATAGAGAAAATCCCAAAGAGTCAATCAAAAAACTGTTGGCACTAATCAACAACTTCTCTATTAAGTTGCATGATACAAAATCAACATATAGATACCTGTTGCTTAGTTGCATTCATGAGTGCATACATGACTGATGAAACATCTGAAAAAGAAATAAAGAGAACCATCCCATTAACAGAAGCATCAAAAACAATAAAATACAAATAAATTTAATCTAAGAAGTGAAAGATCTGTACAATGAAAAGTGCAAGAATTTGCTGAAAGAAATTGAATAAGATGGATCAGAAGAAATAATATTGTTTAAATGTCCATACTAGTCAAATGCATCTATAATTCAAAATACCAGAGGCATTTTTTATAGAAATAGAAGAGACAGTCCTAAAATTTGCATGGAACTGAATAACCAAAGCAATTGTGAGGGGAAAAATGCTTCCTGATTTCAAACTATACTACAAAGCTGTAGTAGTAAAAACAGTATGATACTGTCACAAAAATAGACACATGAGCCAATGGAACAAAATAGAGAGCCCAGAATTAAATCTCAGTATACACAAGTAACGATATTAAACGAAGGCGTCAAGAACACCCAATGGGAAAGGATAGTTTCTTCAACAAATGGGCTGGGAACACTGGAGAGTCACATGCAGAACAATGGAAGTGGACCCCTACCTCAACACCACTCACAAAGATTAATCAACAGACTTGATACCATAAAACTTCTAGAAGATAATGTACAGAAAAGTCCTCAGGATTGATCTTGGCCATGATGTTTTGGACATGACACCATGAGCTCAAACAATACAAGCAATAATCAATAAACTGAACTACAGTCAAACTCAAAAGCTCTCATACAGCAAAAGAAGTAAAAAGAATAGGAGAAGATTTTGCAAGTCATATATTGTATAAGGGGTTAATGTTCAAAATATATAAAGAACTCATATCACTTAATAGCAAAAACAAGTCCAATTAAAGAACAGGCAGAAGAACTAAACAGACAATTTTCCAAAGAAGACATCACAACTGTCAACGGGCACATGAAAAGATGCTCAACATCACAAATCAACAGAGAAACCCAAGTTGAACCCACAATGAGATAGCACCTCATACCTGCTATATTGGCCATTATTAAAAACAAAAGACAATGGATGCTGATGAGGATAGTGAAAAGGGAGCAACTGTACACTCTCGGTGGAAATGTAACTTGGTTCAGTCACCATGGGAAACAATATGGAGGTGCCTCAAAAAATTAAAAAATGTATCTACCATATGATCCAGTAATTCCACTACTGGGTATATACCCAAAGGAAATAAAAACAGTATTTTAAACATATATGTGCACTCCCATTTTTACTGCAGCACCATACACAATAGCCGAGATACAGAAAGAATCTAACCGCCCATCAGCAGATGAATAAATTTTTAAAAGATTTGACACAGATCAACAGTGGGGTTTTATTCAGCCAGGAACGAATAGTATATCCTGCCATTTGTGACAACACGGGTGGACTTTGAGCACATTATGCTGAGGGACGTCAGATGGACAAAAGCAAGTACTGTGTGATTAACCTTCTACATGGAATCTAAAAACTCACAAAAATCAGAGAGTGAAATGGCAGTTACCAGGGTATGGGGGTGGGGAATAAGATTAAAGTTGTTTCAGGGTATAAACCTGCAATGAGCAGTAAATAAGCCACAGAGTTCTACGTACAGAATAATAAACATATTATATGGCCGTATGATATTCTATGTACGGTATGATAAACATATTGTATTATATGACAATAATATAGTATTATAATCATGTAATGTGATAAATACCACTACAATGATGATCATGTTACATTATATAAAGTAACAAGTTGTACACTCTCACTGTCCACAATGTTATATGTCAAACACATTCAATGTAAATGCTGGAAAGATAGAATTTTTAAACAGAAATGGAAATCATTGGTGTAATTTTGTTAAATATTAGAGAACAGGAAGGAGGGCCTTGGCACCTGCTTTCTATTATCCATCATCTGTCTAAATATGACTGTTAATCCCTGTGAAATATGGATATATTTATTATAAAGCAGTCAAGGAAATTTGAAGAAAAAAATGTTACAGTGAGTATATTTCAAAGCACGCAGTTAAACCATATCATAGTGTATCAGTGAAGTCACTGAAACTATCAGCGATAAACTTGATGGCAAACAGATGGGGGAAAAAATGGAAACAGTGACAGATTTTATTTTCTTGGGCTTCAAAGTCACCATGGAGAGTGACTGCAACAAGACTTGCTCCTTGGAAGAAAAGCCATGACAAACCTAGAGAGCATCTTAAAAAAGCAGAGTCATCACTTTGTTGACAAAAGGTCTGTGTAGTCAAAGCTATAATTTTTCCAGTAGTCAGGTATGAATTTGAGAGTTGGACCATGAGGAAGGATGAGCACCGTAGAACTGATGCTTTCAAAGTGTAATGCTGGAGAAGACTCTCGAGAGTCCCTTGGAGTTCAAGGAGATCCAACTAGTCAATCCTAAAGGAAATAAACCCTGAATATTCATTGGAAGGACTGATGCTGAAGTTAAAGCTCCAATACTTTGGCCACCTGAGGCAAAGATCCAACTCACTGGAAAAGACCTGTTGGTGGGAAAGATGGAAGCAAAAGGAGAAGCAGGAGCGGCAGAGGATGAGATGGTTAGATAGCATCACTAACTCAACTTGGACATGAATTTGAGCAAACTCAGAGATAGTAAAGGACAGGGAAGCCTGGAGTGCTGCAGTCCATGGGGTTGCAAAGAGTCAGACGTGACTTAGCAACTGAACAACAACAAAACAACTACTTAGCAGTCAACTAAGAAAAACATGAATTAGGTTCAAGACACTATATTAAAGGTCTCAGTATCTCAATGATTTAGCAATCAAGTTTGAGTTGCTATTCTATCAAATTTCATATTACTTGTTTACCTGACTTTAAGTAATAAAGCAGATGCTTGGCAGATATTATTTCAAAAAAGAGCCTGGCATCTTCCTAATAGCTTAGACCACAGTTCATTTGGTCTTCTCAACTTCAGTCAGGTATTTCTTTAAATGATTCCATTAATATACAAATCCAAATAAATGTGGTTCTTAGACCTTTTATCATCCCCAGATCTGGCACAACTCTTGATCTGAATAAACAGATAAAGTTTTTAAAACTTTGCAAAAATACTTAGAACTCACTATATGATATTTGGTGAAATTATCACATTATTTTGAAGATTTGGAATATAAAAGATGCTTCTCTGAATATGCTAAAATTGACTTATCTTTGGATCAGATTAATTACAGAAATAAAGGAACAATTTATTACTAACTAACTCCACGTAGGATGCAGAAGAATAGAAACCTGTGGTCGACTTTTAAAATCTGGCATAACTACAATAATAAGAAATTACAACGTATGCATGTTTTTTTAATATTTAGCTATCATTTTTTCCACATTAAAGAGTACTTTTCCATAAATGTGTTATATACATGTGGTATTGGAACATCAGTATACTTTTTAGACAAGAACATTTTTGTACTTGAAGGAAACTTAGAGGTCACCGTATGTAGCCCCTCAATTTATAGGGCTGGAAAGTAATCCTCAAACAAGTTGGAGTGATTTGCCTAAAATCATGCAGCAATTTAACTATCATCATGATAATATCTAACCCTTATGTAGCCTACAAAGCATTTTACAGTCACTGCATCCACTAATTTTAATAACAACTCTGTTAAAGTATGCAGTACAGTTTTCCTCATCTTTATTTTTTAGATGAGTAAACCAAGGCACAGAGATATTAATTTATCCAATGTCATCAAACTGTAAAGGGAGTGAACAGTTCCATTTTATGCCTCTGTTTCCTTATAGCATCAAAGTAGCCCAGTTGGCAAGTTAAAATCACAGTGACAAACCACCACTTGCCCACTACAATTAGGATTTCTAAACCCAGAAGATTGTGCCACGTGTTCATGAGGCTGAGAGGGGAACTGGAGTCATACTTTGCTGGTGGGATGTGATACAAGGGCAGACACGTTGGATGGCAGTTTGGCAGTTTCCTTAAAAGTTAAGCAGACACTCACCTGTGACTGACCCTTTCCATCCCTAGGTGCTCACCCAAAAGAAGAGAAAGCACATGTCTTACAAAGGCTTGGTAGCATGGATGCTCACAGCAATGGTTTTGGAAAAGCCCTGGAAACACAATATAGAAGACTCTCAAAATAACTATGCTGATTCAAAGAAAAGCCAGACAAAAATGAGTAGGTGATTCATGGAATATAGAATTCAAACTAGTCCTTAGTGACAAAGACCTAATGGGGTAACGGGGTGGGGGGAGCAGGTAGAATCTGGGAAGTGTACGAAGGGCCAGGAGAAAACTCAAGGGTGATGGAAAAGTTCACCACTGCTGGTGGTGATGCTTCCACCAGTGCACACATGTCAAAGTTTGTCAAATTGTACACTTTAAAATATGCAACTTATTGCCATTGTTGTTCAGTCCCCAGGTCATGTCTGACTCTGCAACCCCATGCACTGCAGCACTCCAGGCTCGCCTGTCCTTCACTGTCTCCCAGAGTTTGCTCATATTAATGTCCGCTGAGTTGGTGATGCCAACCATCTCATCCTCTGCTGCCCCCTTCTCCTTTTGTCTTCAGTCTTTCCCAGCATCAGACTATTTTCCAAGAAGTTGGCTCTTCACATCAGGTGGCTAAAGTATTGGAGCTTCAGCTTCATCATCAGTCCTTTCAGTAAGTATTCAGGGTTGATTTCCCTTAGGATTGATTGGTTTGATCTTTCAGTATATATGCCTACCTTGATAAAGTTGTTAAAAAGAGGCCTGAATAAAGTCAAGATTCTGAAAAATCTACTTAATTATACTCAAACTTGCTAGCTCACACTGATGCCAACAAATGTCTTTCAACTTTTTTGGCTGAGATAAATAATTTAGAAGTGCACATATAAAAAGCAATAATAACAGCAACAACAGTAATAATAGCATTGTTACACCTTTATGCCTTTTACTGCTGCTACTGCTACTGCTAAGTCACTTCAGTCATGTCCGACTCTGTGCTACCCCAGAGACGGCAGCCCACCAGGCTCTGCCGTCCCTGGGATTCTCCAAACAAGACAATAGCAATTATTTCTATGGTCTTTCTAACCGCCCAAAGCACTATAAATTCTAATGATGAGAAGTTAATTGTTGTGTGTTTTGTTGATTTGTTTTGTTTCAGTAAAAGCAAGGATTCAATCAGAGAGGCACACTTAACCCATGCTGGTGGGAATATAAATTAAAATAATCTTTGTGGGACACAATTTGGCATAGATGTTCCAAGGATCTAAAAAACTATCCTAGTTTTTGGTCAGATAATTACACATTTGGCAGTTCAGCCAAAAAAAATGATCTCAAAACAAAAAGATTTTTGCGAAGATTGCTCCTCCAAGTATTATTTATAATAGCCAAAAATGGAAACAAATGTAAGGTCCAAAAATAGGGGGAGTTCTTAAATAAATCATGCTACAATTCGCTCAGTGGACTATTATCTAGCAATTAAATAGATAATTTGTAATCTGTTTGGAGAAGGCTTTCCCAGAAAAAGCAAAGCCAACTTGCAAAGCGCCCTTCCTCTTAAACACAAATGAAATGAGCACAATTAGGTAAAAACAGCAGGGAAAAGCCAGCACTCAGAAGGCCAACTTCTTATAATAATACTTGAAAAGTGGCGGTCGGGGCAAGAGAGAGACAATAAGTTATGTCGTTTGGATGAATTCCTGGCTCTCCATGCCCAGACAGTGGGGAAGTGAAGAAGAAGGAATCCCAAACATGCCTGTGATCCCTGCTCAGTCTGGGGAGAGGCTCACTGGGAGGGAGGGGAAGCAGTGTGGACAGGAACAGAAGGTGCTCTTGCGGAAGGACGAGCCCTTTGTCAGCATCTCACCGCTGACCGGGGAAAGCGTTCGACTCTCTGTTCTTGACTTTCTTGACAAGGAAAAGAGGCAGCAGACCCTAGGGAGCAGTCAACATGAGGCGCAGAAAGCAGTAAACGAGGATTTACACAGACAGAAAGCAAAGGAGAAGGGGAGGAAAAGAAAGTCCGCTTGCTGGAACAGGAAGATGGAGTGGAGAGACCCAGGGGAACATCTCACGGCACCATCTAAGAATGCCTGGACCAAAATCCGTGGGGTTTTCCCCCACTTAAGACTCCTGGGACATCCCAGCGTTATTCGAGAAAGGTAAAAGGTGGAAACAGTCCAAATGCCCATTAGCTGACGAGGAATAAACAAAATGTGCTAAAGTCATGGGCTTCCCAGGTGGCTCAGTGGTAAGGAATTCTCCTGCCAATGCAGGAGATGTGGGCTTGTTCCCTGGGTTGGGAAGAACCCCTTAGAGTAGGAAATGGCAACCCACTCTAGCATTCGTGTCTGGGAAGTGCCACGGACAGTCCATGGGGTCAAAAAGAGTTGGACAAGAAGCCATAGGACAGAATATTATTTGGAAACAAAAAGAGATGAAGTACATCTACACGTTATAAACACGGATAAATAAAGTGTAGTCTATATATACAATGGAATATTACTCAGCCTTAAAGTGAAGGAAATCCTGCCACATGTGACAATACGCATGAACGTTGAGGACATTATGCCAAGTTAAATAAACCAGTCACAAAAGGACAAATGCTACATGATTCCACTTACATGAGGCATCTACAATAGTGAAATACATAAAAGCAAATAATGGAACAGTGGGTGCCAGGGACTGGGCTGGAAGTGGGGGGAGATGCTGGAGTGTGTATAAATTTTAAAAATAAGGTTTTTAAAACCATAGAAATGGTGATTTAAAAAATGATACACTCATTACAAAACAAGCCATTATAGTACAAGAGACTTCTGGCATAAGGCTAAATTTAAAAGAAACAAAAATACCTACATTATGATTATAAATGGTTGTTTCACAGGATTACAAGAAAATTCCTAAGGCTGAAAAAAGTCATTGTTTTGAGGTGATTGGGTAACAGATCTGTTTTCCTTCCTTTTATGTTTTTTCATTTTCCAGGTTTTCTCTAATAATATGCTCAGTCTAGATATGCTGAAGAATTTCTTAGGACAAAAAGCAATTGGAGTTAAAAGGAAACCAGAGGTGAGTGTCCATAGCCCCAAGCACATGTAGGCAAGAACTAATAGATGGCAAAATACCATCATTCCATTAAGAACAGCCTCAATTAAAGGTTAAAGTTAGCTACAGGCTTGTAGACAGTCATGCACTTAAAATTTTACAATAGGACCCCGCAGAAACTGTGGCATTTTCACCAAAAAAAGCCTGAAAAACTGTTCTCTAAATAAAGCAAAGACACTATAACTGTTAGATCCTTATGGAACTAGAGGCTAAATTCAGTTATTAAAAAAGAAAAGCTGTGAAAGAAGCTCCATACACGCGTAAGACAGCTATGCCATTAGTGTTAATTTCAGATTTACGCCTAGTACACCACATTTTATCAAGCATCTAACAGTTATTATAATGATTTCGCATCTAACTTTAGATCAGAGAAAAAAGTCTAAGTCAATAAAAATAATTAGGCATATGTTTTCAAGCATTTGAGAGTTTTTGATATTTCACTTAAATATGTTTTAAAATTGTCAAAATATGTGTTTATATCCATTTTGCTCATATCAGTTTGTTTCAAACATCTTGGGAGCTCAATGTGATGTAGTTTTTTTTTTTAAATTATTTATTTCCTATTGATTTTTGGCTGTGCTGGTTCTTCATCACTGTGTGGGCTTTCTCCACTTGCAGTGAGTGGGTCTACTCTCTAGCTGTGGTGTGTGGGCTTCTCATTTCTCTGGCTTCTCTAGCTGTAGAGTACAGGCTCTCGGATATACAGGCTTCAGTAGTTGCGGCACCTGAGGCTCTAAATCACAGGCTCAATAGTTGCAGCACACGGGCTTAGCTGCTCTGAGGCAGGTGGGATCTTCCCAGATCAGGGACTGAACTGGTGTCTCCTGCATCGGCAGGTGGATTCTTTATCACTGAGCCACCGGGGAAGCCTTATGACATAGTTTTTATTAAAAGTCTATTGCAAAAACTACAGAGAAGATGGTTGATACCTCACTCCTGAAACTCTGCAGCCACCCTCCTTGTCTGTGTCTGTTCCCAGGACATGAAGAATTGAATTAGCATTCAGAGAAAAGAGTGAGGGTGGGCGTGGTCACAAAAGAGGCAGTGATATATGCATCTGCTGCTGCTGCTGCTGCTGCTAAGTCACTTCAGTCGTGTCCAACTCTGTGTGACCCCATAGACAACAGAAGGAATTGAACCGGGGTCTCCTGCATTGCAGGCAGATTCTTTACCAACTGAGCTATCAGGGAAGCCCTCTAAAGAGTAATGGTAGTGAATATTAAATGGCATACACTCAGAAAGTATGACTTTGAGTCATGAGTTCTTTTGATTATGGATTTATTCATGTGATTGAGAGTTCAGTTATAGACTTTTCCTCTCCTAAGCTGTATTTGTAAGATTTATAGATCTGTTTTTAAGTTTCATAAATCCATTTGACTTATAAGTCACTTAAAAGTCAAAGAATAGTCTTAGCACTTTGAAGCAAAGGCTGAGTAAAAATGCAATTATGAACAGTCTTTTTTTCTCATTTGTTTAACTGCATTAATCCCAAATAGATGTTTTTCATACTCTTGAAATGTCAGGCTTCTGTGAAACTTTCTTAAAACAAAAGGCAGAAGTTCATATATAATTCAGTAATATAGATAATCTCTCCATTGTCTCTGTGAGCTAATGTTTCTGTTGGCCTTCTGGTAATTCCATAGCCACCTGCCTATTTAGGATATTTGTACTTTAAAAAAACAAAACAAAACAAATTTCCTGGAACTACATCAAAGAGGGAAGCGTAATATTCTATCCCCTTAACAAAAGTTTTTTTGGTTTCTTGAAATAAGGATATTCACGATGACTGCTATATCCAATATACTTTATTATTAATTATTATTAATTTTAAAGAATGCCAATCTATATAATTTGTTAATCTTCTATCATTGACATTTTATTGATGTTTGTAATATTTTTTCCCAACATCAGAGAAATGTGATGACATCTTTGGATAGTTTTCATACTTTAAATAAAATATCCCATTTATGAAGTTGTACTTCACCCTTTTCTTTGCAACTGTTCATCCCAGTGTTGCATCCAGAGTCCCCCTAGAAGTTGAGGGTGAAGATTAGGAAGCAGTTCTTACTCTGATAAATCTAGGCGTCATTCTTTAACTCTTTCTGCTTTACAGATTCTCTCAGTCTTAAGATCTTGTGGGCCCTTGAATTGAATTGAATTGAGTTCATTTCTCCTGTTGAGAGCCCCTCATGCTGTAATTTGTGATCCATGATTTTTGTTATGGCTTTGTTTCTAATTACATCTAATTCAGTGGCTGTTGTTTTTATAGATTGGTAGATTAAAATTCAATGTGTGTGTTTAGCATTTTATAGTTCTCTCTCTGAGTTATGCTATATTTTTTAGTAAAGCTTCAAAAACTTTTTTAAACCTTGAATTTAGAAAGTGTTTACTCAGATTGTCGTCCTTAATAAAACAGGCATTATCCTTTATCTAGATTAAATCTTTTTTTGAAAATATGTTGGATAGCAGGTTTTGAAGTCTATATAATTTATTTTAGGTTGAAAAAAACCTAATTTGTTCTCTGTCTAGTCAAAACCCTAGCCAAACCTCCACCAACATCACTAAACACTTTCAAGCACTTATGTAACAATCCACCAAAGCTTTTGTATAGTGATTATTACAATGTGATCAAAACACTTTTTGCCTCGTTTTCAAAATATTTAATAAACTCATAATTGGGTATGGTTTTGTTCAATAAGCAATGTGACTGTACAGTACTGATTATGAATTGGGTTTTTCTTCTACCCAGCAATGAATAAGTAATATAATTTAAAAAATGAAATAATATGAACCCATCTAAATTGGACTTTGGTTAGTGGGGCCACTAAATGTCCTGACAGAAGCAGCCTCAGAGCACAGATTGTTCAGTGTTATCCTTATAAACATCCTTCAGGTTTTCTTCTTTGATTGCAAGGTTTCCCCCTTCCTCAGTATCTATTTTTGACAATGCAAAACAGGGACTTTTTGGTTTGTGTTTATTAGTTTAGAACATGAATGTTATCTCCAAACTTAAGAAGCACTCTGATTTCCTACTTATTTTAGTACTCTCTCATACGGGTTATGTTTATTTATTTATGTGAGAAAAGAGAGCATTAGAAATGCTATGTTATGAAATAACAGTTGAAAGAATGAACCGATCTGTAGTAACCTTTTGAATTATCTAATTTGGCCATGACTATATTGTTTGAAGTAAAGTGTATATTTTAATTAACCAGTCATTTCTTATTCAGTAACATGATCTGTTTTGTTTTAACGTTGTTCTTTTTGAGTTACTGAAATTTTATCTAATGAAAAGTGTTTGTATTGCTTTGATAATCATTTTAAGTTCAACCATTATTACAAATTCACTGCTACCAGATTTCTGCAGCTCCCTATTTTTCTTCTAATATTTCTTTGATACTCCTAATATTATTCTTTTTAATCTCCCATTTTCCCTACAAATAAGGAAGAAACCTTTCATTCTTACCCATTTACTTGATATCTAGGAGTTAGACAGATGGACAGAGAATGCCTGTCGCATCTAGTGACAGGCAGAAGGTTCTGAATAGGACCCATTTGGCCTATTAGAGATGAGAAGGGCAGAACATAGTTTGAGAGGGGGAAGGGTGGGTGAGTTTGGGTTCGAGATGGTCAGAGCTGGAACATGTAGGGCTTGCTAGGCCCTGTTTAGAAGTTTGAATTATATTCCAAGAGTAGCAAGAAGTCGTTCAGTTCAGTTCAGTTCAGTCGCTCAGTCATGTCTGACTCTTTGCGACCCCATGAATCGCAGCATGCCAGGCCTCCCTATCCATCACCAACTCCTGGAGTTCACTCAGATTCATGTCCATCGAGTCAGTGATGCAAGAAGTCGTTAGGTGGCTCTAAACAGAGTAGCGATTATCTGACTTATGTTTTAAAATCTCATTCTGGCTTCTTTGGGAATGGTGGAAGAAGGAAGGAACCAAAAATGGGTGCAGGGAAATGGATTAGAAGGCTTTTGCAGAATTCCAGGTGAGAAATCATGGTGGATTAGCTTAGGGTGGTAGCAATGGAAACAGAGAGAAGTAGGCAGTTATGGGATATGTGTTGAAAGGAGAACTGACAAAAATTGCTAATTAATTGCATTGAGGGATAGAAATAAAAAGAAATTGAGGCTGACTTCTAGGTCTGGGGCTTGTTCTGTGGGATTGTTGTTCTTGTTGTTCAGTGGACTGCAGCACGCCAGGCTTCCCTGTCCCTCACCATCTCCCAGAGTTTGCCCCAGTTCATGGCCATTGAATCAGTGATGCCATCCAGCCATCTCATCCTCTGTCACCCTCTCCTCCTTCTGCCTTCAATCTTTCCCAGCATCAGAGTCTTTTCCAGTTAATCAGCTGTTTGCATGAGGTGGCCAAAGTATTGGAGCTTCAGCTTCAGCAGGATTGTGGTAATTTTCTAAGACAGAAGAGGTGATTTTCTAAGATTAGAGGAGAGAAATGTAGTGGGAGAGGATAGAATTAAGAGTTCTGTTTTGGTCATCTGAAATTTGAGATACTTATTTATCTGCAATATAGATGAAGGAGTTTGATGCATTTGAAGTCTGGTGGAGTTAGGTCAGGGATAGAGACGTGATAAGAATTTGAAACTTACCTGTTTATGGATTGTGCTTAAAGTCATGGGATTGAATGAAATTACCCTGGATATTTGTCATACTCTCTGACCTATACCTCCTCCCTCTCTTGCCATGTAAAATTATGCCCACATTGTATATTGCAGGTGTATATTTTAATTATAGTACCTATAATAGTTTGGTATAGTTATGTTATTTTGAATAAAATACTCTGATTTCTTTTATCCTATTTATNTGCTTAAAGTCATGGGATTGAATGAAATTACCCTGGATATTTGTCATACTCTCTGACCTATACCTCCTCCCTCTCTTGCCATGTAAAATTATGCCCACATTGTATATTGCAGGTGTATATTTTAATTATAGTACCTATAATAGTTTGGTATAGTTATGTTATTTTGAATAAAATACTCTGATTTCTTTTATCCTATTTATAACTAAATGGTTTAAGGGTAATCTTTAACTAGCATTGATATTTAACTGGAGATCTAACAATTATTTATTTTGTCTTGTGTTTTTTTTTTGTTGTCGTTGTAGGCAAAGTCATTAATAAAGATTTGCGACATTACCTGAGTCTTCAGTTTCAGAAAGGATCAATTGACCATAAACTGCAGCAAGTGATCAGAGATAATCTCTACTTGAGAACCATTCCATGTAAGTATAAGATAGAATCAAAGAAATGTGGCCAAGATATCTTTATTTAATCAAATACCTAGAAATAATTCTCTAGAGAATCTCATATGAAATTGTGAAGATTAAGTTGGGGCAATGGAATGAAACAAAAATTGGATAAAGAGAAATTTTTCAGAGGACTTTCAAGGGTTTGGTTTTTAAAAATAGAAAAACAAGCAGATTCTATATTGTGACTTAAAAAAAATTCATTAGACTTTAAGAATTTAATGATATAAATGTACATGTTGCTAACTACATTTTCTCCTATAAATCAATATCTAAAACCTATGCAGTTAAGACTTTTTTGCTCTCCATGCTTGTATACTGAGAACAAACATTTTATAGTAATTATTAGGATATTACTGATTTTAAAATCTGCCCTTTCCCCAAAGGAAAACAGGAGGAAATGTGCAGTGCCTGCCGCCTTCAAATTTTTACCTAGATGTTGATGTATCCACTCCAGTTTTAATAGTGTTCATAGGAGCTGATTGTTGTTGTAATTGTTTTTGGCTTTTTTTTTTTTTAAGCACATAATAGATCATGTAAATTTGGTTTAATTAGTGAAGGTCTGGGGAAGAAGAAAAGCAGTAAACAATAAAAGGGCCTAAAAGGACATTCTGATTTGTTTTACTTCTCAGTATATTTGTAACTCCTTGTGGATACTAGCTTTTACACCGTCTCTGAATTCTTTATATCTTTATCTTGTTATTTAATCTTACACAATGTCCAGTTCATCACCAAGCCTTCCTAATTATGCTTCTGAAATACCTATCTCTTTGTACTATCATAGACTCTCCCTCTTTCTTACTTAGACTTTAAACAACAACAACAAAAATTTGCCATTCAGTTCAGTTCAGTCGCTCAGTCGTGTCCAACTCTTTGCGACCCCATGAATCGCAGCACGCCAGGCCTCCCTGTCCATCACCAACTCCTGGAGTTCACTCAGACTCACGTCCATCGAGTCCGTGATGCCATCCAGCCATCTCATCCTCGGTCGTCCCCTTCTCCTCCTGTCCCCAATCCCTCCCAGCATCAGAGTCTTTTCCAATGAGTCAACTCTTCGCATGAGGTGGCCAAAGTACTGGAGTTTCAGCTTTAGCATCATTCCTTCCAAAGAAATCCCAGGGTTGATCTCCTTCAGAATGGACTGGTTGGATCTCCTTGCAATCCCAGGGACTCTCAAGAGTCTTCTCCAACACCACAGTTCAGAAGCATCAATTCTTCGGCGCTCAGCTTTCTTCACAGTCCAACTCTCATATCCATTATGTAGTTGCAAAGAACTAAGTAAAACTGACTTCAAAATCTTGACTCTAGCATTATACTAGTTGGTTCACTTGGGCAGATTACTTAAACTTCCTAAGGTTTCAGAATCTCCATGTATAAAATACGAAATCATAAGGCTCGCTTCATATAGCTATTAGAATTAAAGTTTGAGTATAAGTGCAAACCACTTTATCTGAAATAGATACTCAAGCAGTGTTTGTCCCCTTGCCCCATTCCTACTGTATCCCCTGCTTCCCATGTCACCTCAGTCTAGTCCATCTTTAAAGTATACGTCTGATTTTTTTGTTTTTTAAACTTTAATTTCAAGCTTTTAATCATTTTTCTGGTTAAAGTTAATAACACTATTGTATTATGAGGCTTATAAGATATATAGAAGTATATAAAATGAAATTATTTGCAAACAGAAACAAACTGAAACAAACTGAACTGTAGTGACTCAAACCTAGGGCACGTCTGATTCTTGCACATCTGTACTTTATCCTTCAGAGGGTCCTATTTACTAGTCTTACTTTAAAAAGTCTCAACTTTTTAACATGGTATAAAATTTTTTGTTTTAAAATTATCCTCCTATAAATCTACCTTATCAGATTTCAGAATTGCAAGTCCTGCCTTTTTTGCATTTGCCTGATAAATCTTTTTATTCTTTTATCTTTCTGAATCTCACTCTGCATCCCTGGTGGCCCAGATGGTAAAGAATCTGCCAAAAAGAATAAATCTTCCTATTCTTTTATCTTTCTGAATCTGTGTTTTATAAATAGTGTTGAACTTTGTACCCACTGTGAAACTTCATATTTATTGACTTGATTAATACCTTTCATCTCAATTTTGTCATGTTTTTGTATTTTGTAGCCAGTGTGAAACTTTTTATTGATGTGATATCTTTAGCCCCCGTTTTGTCATGATTTTCCTGTTTTACTTATATGCGTGGGTGCATGCTACGTCACTTTAGTCGTGTCCAACTCTTTGTGACCCCATGAGGTGTAGACTGCCAGGCTCCTCAGTCCGTGGGATTCTCCAGGCGTGAATACTGGAGTGGGTGGCCATGCCCTCTTCTAGGGGAGCTTCCTGATCCAGGGGTCTCTTGCACTGGCAGGCAGGTTCTTCACCACTGGCACCACCTGGGAATCCCCATTTTACCTATACACAAGTCTTTTATACAAAAAACCCTTTCACTGTGTAATCTGTTTTATTTGATCTTTCTTTTTAGGAAGAGTTATACCTTTATTCTAATGGCTACCTTTATATAGTACTCTGTTCCTCCTCCCTTTTATTTGGTCCTACTATGAGCAATACTAAAATTATACAGTCATTTCTAAATCCTTCCTTCTCCCTCTCCCATCATCTGACCTGAGGTACTATCTTTTATTCCTACAAATATAAGGTAATCAGCAAGCTTACTCTCCTTTGCATATTCTTTCCACATCGTCCCTGTTTTTTGATCCTGGATCTGTATCTATATTGGTAATGCAAGCAACGATTATGTACTGCACTCTTCCCTTTATAATCATTTATTCTCCATTCTCGGGGAAGGCAATGGCACCCCACCCCAGTACTCTTGCCTGGAAAATCCAATGGACGGAGTAGCCTGGTGGGCTGCAGTCCATGGGGTCGCTAACAGTCGGACAGACTGAGCGACTTCACTTTCACTTTTCTCTTTCAAGCGCTGGAGAAGGAAATGGCAACCCACTCCAGTATTCTTGCCTGGAGAATCCCAGGGATGGGGGAGCCTGGTGGGCTGCCGTCTATGGGGTCACACAGAGTCAGACACGACTGAAGTGACTTAGCAGCAGCAGCATTCTCCATTCTATGCTTAGATCATGTTTAACCAAACTACCAACCCTATGTTGTCATTTCTTCAATAATTCTGGTTGTCTGAAGCTTGTTCTCCACCAGATTTCCATGAAGGGTTCACAGAATCATTATATCAATTGTCTGTGATCTTTATACTTTAAAAGTTTGTGTGGATGGATATGAGATTTTTGGCTCATAATTTCTTGCCCTGTCTTAATTATCTGATTGTCTTTTGGCATAAAGCATTGCTCTTAAAAAAAAATCTGAACACAATCTGAGCTTTATTCTCTTATAAGTAACTTGATATTTTGCCCTCATGGGGTGTCTCAGGGCAGCATTTTTAGTTTCGTAGCTCTAGAGCTTCCTCTTTCCTTGTTAAAGCAAGTTAGTAAAAATATGTACTTGTTCTTTCTGCTGCGCTCTGCCACTTTTACTTGATTCTTCTTTTAAACTTACATTTATTGTCCTAGTTTTGCAGTTTCTCCCCAGTGTGAGGTTTTGCCCTAGAAAGGAGGTCTAGTTTATTTATTTTAATTCTTAAGTTCCAAATGGCTATAGTCATTTCAGATCCTAATAGGAACTTCTGACTTACAAATTGAACTGTCTAAAACCCTTCCAAAAATCTAGAACCCCTTATGCATCAGTACCATTTAGCAAATTGGATGGTCACATCTGGTCTCTAAATGTGATTCTTTATGAAAAGATACTAGATCTTTCTGGAGAAAATTCTGATTCCTAGCCTAGAGTAAGGAAAGTGCAAGGTGAGGTTGGAACATCCAGTTGTACTGGAAAGTATGTTTTAAAAATTTTGGGAACATATCAGAGGAACATTTAGGAGAAAAGCCATCTAGTAGGGGTGCCCACTGAGAAAACCTGAGACAATTTAAACAGCAGAATTAATGAGAGAGACTTCTACTGTTGTCAGACATTTCACAGAGCACAACTGTGATCCCTAAGGGAGTAGGAAGGAGATTGCACACAAAAGAATCCTGTAATTTCATCAGCTTTCTGCTTGGAGGCACTTTTGAGGCTATAACACATGGAGGAAGAACCTAGGCCGAGTTTAGCAGACTCTGAGTTAAGTGTACAGAAATATGCGTTCAAGAATTCTGCTGCTGCTGCTGCTGCTAAGTCACTTCAGTCGTGTCCAACTCTGTGTGACCCCATAGACGGCAGCCCACCAGGCTCCCCCGTCCCTGGGATTCTCCAGGCAAGAATACTGGAGTGGGTTGCCATTTCCTTCTCCAGTGCATGAAAGTGAAAAGTGAAAGTGAAGTCACTCAGTCTGTCCGACTGTTAGCGACCCCATGGACTGCAGCCCACCAGGCTACTCCGTCCATTGGATTTTCCAGGCAAGAGTA
>SJYX01011414.1:40617-53022 GCA_006410675.1 Oreotragus oreotragus
AAAAAAAAAAAAAGAATGAACACTAACACAAAATAAATGCCAAATAAAAATCATCTAAAAGTCTGAAAGATAATACTACACATATTTAATATTTGAATTTTGCACTCCTGAAATGAACATTTGAAGCACATAAAGTATCAGTTGCATTACCTGATTGCCTTCATCTTTGGTAACAAATATTCAGACATAGGAAAAAACATTTCATTTTGCACTGATCATTCATATAAGCTTGTTTCCTTTTTCAGTGCTGAAAGTACTTGTTTTCTTGCCCTGGCTGTTTTGCCACTGAAGTCTGTGTTGCTTTCACTTCAGATTGTAGGCTAGTTTCTGATTCCAGGCTGAAGAGCTCTAACAGCACTCACTTCTTGTACTTATTTACAAAGCTCTGCAGCTTGTAGCAAATATCAAGTGGAGGAAAATATCAGAGAACAGTGTTGAATAGTGTTCAGGTAACATTCAGATGCCCTGGCCAATGTTAAAAACCTTACACAGAATCATGCTGAAGCTGCCAACTTAGGGTCTTATCTGGCCTTCAGTGCTCTATTTGTAAGAACAACCCACTGTTATCATCAGAGCCCTGACCACACACCTGCAGCGTGGGAACAGCTGCAGGTAAGGCTGATGGACAGGTTGTGACTGCTGCTCTCCCCTGTGCTTTGGTCTAGTCCCTGGAAATAGCAGCATTAACATTTCATTCTGCTTTCAGTGTTTCCTGCTCTTGCTTTCAATTGATACCAATAGATTCTTTCAAACCAGTAGCATCTCTATGTTAAATTATTAAGCTTTAATTCTCACAGTAGACGTATATATTTTTTCCTCTTCATTTTCCCTTTCAACTCATGTTTCTTGGGATTTAGAAAAAGTAAATCTGTCAGGAAGCTCCAGAAAGGAATTCCTACATGGAAACAGTAATGTAAAACAGCCATAGCTCTGATATATTGTTTGTGGGAATGCAAAGTAGTATGTCTACTTTGGACTTTTTCTTAGAAAGTTAAGCATACACTTATCATATGACCCAGCAACTCTACTCTTAGGCATTAACCCAACATAAATTTAAATATAAATCTGCACAAAGACTTGCACAACAGCTTTTTATATGGTATCTAAAATCTGCAAACAGCCTGAATGTCCACCAGTGGTGAATGCATAATGAAAGTTTGGTGTATCTATACTGTGGAGTTGGAATACCCCTCAGTAATAAAAGGATATTGAACAACAAACTGGATGAATCTGAAAAGCACCATGTAAAGTGAAAGAAGCAAGACACAAACCACTGCTGAAATCAGATTAACGTGTGATTTCAGTTATATGAGCGTCTACTAAAGGCAGAGCTATAGTGACAGCAGGCCAGTGGCTGCCGTAGGATGGGAGACTGCAAAAGGGCGCAGGGAGACTCTCGGGGGTGGTGGTTCCCAAAATCCATAGACTCTGTCCCGAGAATCAGTGAACTGCATTATAGGCAAATTATGCCATTAGAATCAGTCCGTTTTATTATAGATAAATTACATAAAGTGACCAAATCAGCTCCCATAATTTTATTCTTTCATACTATCAACAATTAAAAATTGAAAATTTGTAGAGAAATAGCATGTATAGCGTAAACATAGCATAAAAAGAGTTGAAATACCTAATTCATCTGTAGGTATAAAGGGTAAAGATCTCTATAAGGTAAAAATTAATGGACATTAAGGAAGATCTAAATATTTTGACAGAGATTTCTTGTTCATGGAGTAAAGACTCAATATGATAAAGATTTCAGTTCTCCTCAAATTGATTAATAGATTCAATCTAATTCAATAAAAACTTCAGCATTTTTAGCCTATCTGATTCTAGAATTTATATAGAAAGGCTATGAATAGAAAAAAAACAAGTGAACTTTTTCTGCTATATCTCAAGATTTATCACAGCAGTATAATAATTACAGCACTGTGATAAAGGTGCAGGAATGGTTAGTAGGTAAATGGGATATAGACACTCAGTCTCATATGGGCCTTTCTGTATAGGATTCCTGTGACAGGAGTGCCATGGCCAATTAGAGGAGAAAATACTGATTTTTTTCAATAAATCTTGTTGAATAAGCTTTTCGGGGAAAAAAGGAAATTGGGCTACTACTTCCCATCAAACCAAAAAAAAAAAAAAAAGCTCTAGTACATTAAAGTACTAGGTGTGAAAGGCAAAGCTATAATGCTTTTTAAAAAAGAATGTAGAATACCCCCATGGCCTTGGAAAGGATTTCTAAAGCAGAACACAAAACCACTANGCTACTACTTCCCATCAAACCAAAAAAAAAAAAAAAAGCTCTAGTACATTAAAGTACTAGGTGTGAAAGGCAAAGCTATAATGCTTTTTAAAAAAGAATGTAGAATACCCCCATGGCCTTGGAAAGGATTTCTAAAGCAGAACACAAAACCATTAATTCTAAAGGAAACAATTGATAAATTTGACTACATTAAAATGAAAAACTTCTTTCATCAAAGGATTGTTCATTAAAAAAAAAAAAGGTGACATCACAGTGAGAGAAGATTCTGTTTTGCAACATTTGTTTCAATAATGCAGGTAAGTAGGAAGAATGATGTCAACTGAACTGAGAAGTTACATTGGTTCTTATTTCATTTTCTCTAGCCAATCTTGTGTATCATCAAGTAGCAGCAAGTAAACAAAGAATATACAAACACAGCTGAATGTTGGTTTTGTTTTACTGTGTATGGTGCCTGTTCACCTCAATTTGGCCTCTTTTCTCAATTTGAACTTGTACTTTATCTTAAAATTATTGATTGTACCTTTTGCCTTGTCTTTATTATTCAGTGTCCTCAACCCTCTGTACCTTTCTGTCAAGCTACCTTTTCACAGAAAATTTTAAAGCTGAAGTATTTTATTGACTCTAGTATTTTTTATTAGGAACATAACATCGACTAAATTGTATTAATAGTTTTCGTTGGGATTGTTATTGGCTTAACTAGTGCTCCATTTACTGAGTTGCAGTAGAGTTTGAGAGATCAACCCTATTCTATTTTCTCCATAAGCTTTTCTTATTTTTGGTGTCTGATTTTACAGAAAGCACTATTTGAAGAAAGCATATTTCAAAGAATATTTCTGTAGCAGAAACATCCCATTTGCAACCACATATATCTTGCAAAAGACTGCAGTGCTAAGACACAATTATTTCACATTTTAGCCTCTCTACAATTAGAATATTGAAAAGCAGAGACGGTACTTTGCCAACAAAGGTCCGTCTAGTCAAGGCTATGGTTTTTCCAGTGGTCATGTATGGATGTGAGAATGACACAGGGCATGGATTTTAGGGTTTGTTTAGTTGGTTTGATTTTCAGTGTTTCCTTACAAACTGAGCTGTCAGGGAAGCCTTCTGATGTATCACAGGACAGCAAAGATCAAACCAAGTCATGCATACATTTTTAAAGCCTTATCTTGTGTCACGTTCATGAACATCTCACCCAAGTTCAGCCTCCAGTGAAATACACTCCGTGTGTTCTGTGTTGGAGGGGCTGTGTAGCCCCACAATGAAAAGCATGAAAGTGTGAGTCTACAAAGAAGTCAAGAACAATTCACCAATCTCCCTCACAGTAACTATTCACTTTGTATCCTTATGCAAAGTACTCTCCCCACCCCTCAAAACACACCATAGCCTCATCCCATGATCTTGGAACCAGGCTCAGAACTGGTGCTCTCCCCAGGACCAGATCAGATCAGAACCTGTACTCTCCCCAGGGCCAGATGTGGCTCTTCTTAATCCAGGTATCCATCAAGAGCACTTAGCCACTTTTCTCAAAGTCCTTTTGACCAGGTAAAAGTATGTACTGTCAGACATGGCCTTAAGGTTTCTCTTACTGGGGTTATACTTGGATTTTGTTGTTTCCCTGAAGCTGTTTTAGTAGGTCTTTCGAATACAAGGCATTTTTCAATTTTCTCTTTTACTGGTTGGAAACAAAACAACGATTTTATTTATCACCTCTACAGCTGCTGGAATTTCTAGCTTTCCACATTCCCTCTTAGCTTTGCCTACAAACTGGCCAATTCTTTTCTGAGCTCATCACTTTCTTGTACCTTTCCAAATGCAGTGAATTGCGGCCTGTCCAGATACTCCACATTCTGATTCAGAACCTCCCTATCCAATGCTTTAAGTTCATTAGGTACGTTTTTTTTTTTGGCCTTTAGGTTATTGAAAGTAACAGTTTTACTAATTTTCACAGTCAAGTAATATAGGCTGCTTTTTTCACAGATACCTATAACATTCTGCCTTCTCTGGTAGAAGTCACAGGACACAAGTTTGGCTGTATCGTAATCTAATAGAGAAAGACTGAAAAATTGGGAAGAAAAATCTAACTTACCACACCAATGTAAATCAACATAAATTTGTAAATTCATTACAATACTCATAAAAATAACAAAACTCAATGAAACAACATCAACAGATGATATTGTCCTGTTTGTACAAAATTATTAACCTACCACTGCCTTGATGATGTCCTTTAGAAGATGAGTCTACCGCCACATGCCAGGGGAATCTCCTAGCCGTCTTTTGAATCTAAACGTCTGCAAAGCCACCATTCATTTCACAAAATATGAAGTCTTTTGGCCTCTGCTTGGCACACATGTGTCATTTATTAGGTCTGCCTTTGTGCCTTTCTCATTGGTCTACACCAGTTAAAGTAGCACACTGAGATACTGTGTGACTCTTCGGTTATGAGTGTTTGATTATGAAATCAGTTCTCCTGATGATCCAGGGTTTTGTATTAGTCTCATCTGTTGACAGTGATGTTATCCCTAGGAATGCAGAAGGTTCTCACCAGGGCCCACATTACCTGGGGTGCGGCCCCGCAGACCTTGGCCAATGAGAGCCAATGCCATGGCTGGCCCAGCCCTTGTTGTACTTATTATGAATGCAAGATGCACCTCAGCCACAAGCATCAGCGGACTGGAATAACAAGGATTACTGCTCACAGGATCTGGTGGGTACACACACCCAGGTACCACACAGCAAGGTCACAGGTGGAGAGAGAGGGAACGTGGACCTGGGGCTCTGCCTTTACTGGAGTCTGAGGGTGGGTGCCTAGGGTTTTATGGGTTTACTCTTTATTGGTAAATTTTAAAATAAGGTGGGGATTAGGGTGCAGGAAGGAAAAAGTGGAATGCCTCCAGCAGTCAGCTGTCAAGATTACCCCAGACTTTCTAAAAGGGGAACTTCATGGGTAAGGAGTTTGGTCTGGTCCTTATCAAGTTGTTTAGTTACTAACTGTCACACAGCTGGCGATCTATTTATAGGAGATGGCATCTTTGAAACGGATGCTTCTGCAATCAAAAGCTCAATGTCAGGGACTTCCATTCAACTTATCATCAGGCATTTCCACCACATTGTGTTAAGCATTTTAATACTATTTTTGTTGCAAACACACAAGCCTTTTAGAATCTCACCACTCATGAACTATCAAGAATATGATCTGTAGATCCCCAAGCTGAGAACACTGATCTGAAGGGTTAATGGGGGTTTTAGATGGCTCGACATTGTTTAAAGAGCTTAAAACAACACTTGAGTAAGTGCTCGATAACTTTCAGTTCCCGTCCCTTCCCTTTGCACTTTATAGATTAGAGTTTCATAGTCCACTGTGAGCATTAATTTGTTCAGTTCTGCCTTCAGGTGGAACATCTGTATAAATCCAGCTTTGTGAATAGTTTTAAACTGAGAGATTTTTCCATCTGTTTTGGAGTTATAGCAGTCCACATTATCCTCACTAGAGCTCTTAATGATATATGTGTGATGGAAACAAGACATTTGAAAGCGTTAGTGTTCACAGCCTGCCTGTTCTTTTGGGGCAGATTCTATCCTTCCTTCACCATCTTGGCATCCTTTCTTTGCCAGTCCAGTTCTTGGCATTTCTGTGATGTGAAATTAGGAGACAGGGGAGATGTATGAAGAAAAGGGAAAGGATTTTTGCTTTCTGGGTCAGCCCTGGGTTTCTTCTTGAGGAGAGTCCAGGTAATGAGCAAAGCAGAAATGAAACTATAAAAAGAAACTCAACTCTAAATTGATCTAAATAAGAAGGACCTTTGATGTGGGGGTAGGAGATAGATGACAGAAACCATAAACAGTGGATGTTAGGAAAACTGGGGGAGCTCGAGAAACTCTGGAACAAATATGGAGAAGTGTGGAAGAGAGATATTATTTTAATAATAATTGTTGTGGGTTATAACATAGATTTTAACATTTCTGCAAAAATGCATATAAAATATTGAAATTCCTTTTAAGTTACTTTGGGCCACTGGAATATATATTTATTCAGATGGAACACCATGTTAAAACTGATTCATCTGAAGCCACTCTCTCAACACACACACACACACTTTATACTTTGATCATATGCAATATTTCCTAAGTAAACAGCCAGCATCAAGATTATATACTGATTACTCTTTAAAACTCTGCAATTTTCCAGAGTGCCTTCTGTGTAAGATTTTTTATTTGAACATACTTTCAAGAAGAGAAAATTACTAATATTGATATCACCTATAAATACACGTAGTTTTGTCAGACTTCAAAATGCTTTTTAAACTTCTAAGCAAGGCTATGTCATGCATGGGCCCAGAGTCACATAGTGTTGGAGAAGATCCTTAATTGATCCTCAGTCCATCCTCCAGACATCTGGCCACACAGCTTGATGTGTGGCTACATTTCCCATCCTCCCTCAGAGCTAGTTGGCCACCAGACTAAGTTTGTGTCAGTGGAGGGAATACAGGTGATTGTGCAAGCTCTGCATCACCAAGAAAACCACCTGCTCTCTGGAGTTTCTCTTTTTGCAAGCTGAATTCTGGACAAGGAGCAGAACCAATTTCAAACATGCAGATAGAAAAACACAGCAGCAGGCACAACACATAAGGAGCTCAGATCTCTACACAAACTTTGACCCGTCCATCTTGGTCAGCTACCTTCTCCCAAAAGTTCCCTCGAGAGAGAAGTATACTTCTATTACATAAGAAGTATTTGTTATCATAGCTTGTGTGTGCTTAGCTACTCATTCAAGTCCCACTCTTTGCGACCCCATGAACTGTAGCCTGCCAGGCTCCCCTGTCCATCTGGATTCTCCAGGCAAGGATACTGGAGTGGGTTGCCATGCTCTTCTCCTTTTGTAGCTTAAGCTATACTGTAATCAATACATTTAGAATACATTGCTTTTTGTTCAGGGAATTACTAACTAAAATGGGTAATATAACTTATATAAACTTTCTGTACCATGCAAACAGTCTGGTGCACTGAAATATTCAACCATAGGGGATCATCATCATGTCTGAGAAGCACCCTTCACTGGAATGACAATACATCTCTTCCTGTACAATTATGTTGTGATTGATTAAAATACAGTTCAGATTTGTGACAAGAGAGCAAACAAGGGCAGTGAAGCAACCAATAGTCGTCCATTCTTATAGGATTTATTTAGTTTATTTGTAAAAGGTTTTGAAGGCTTCAGTTTCCAGCCCAGCATGCAAGGAGCTTGGAAGTCATCTATCTCTCCTGGCCACTCAAAAGAAAAAAGGCTGAACAAACAGAATCAACGACTCTTCTTAGATCCATCAGAGAACTGAGGTCACAGGGCAAACCTCCAAAATCCCTCCTGGATTAGGGACAAGATAGAAACCTGTTTGGTGGTCCTACTTGTGGTCTAAAGAATCCTTTCTGAAAAATTGACCCAGACTTTATTTTTTAGCACCTCCCTTCTCCTTGTTTTAAGCTCTTAATGATTTTGTATGTCATTTGATGTCCTGGAATGGTGATGGACAGAGAAGCCTGGCATGCTGCAGTCCATGGGGTCGCAGAGTCGGACACAACTGACCCACTGAACTGAACTAATATCCTGTAATAACCTTTCCTGGTTAAACTAGCTAAAGTGGATTCTGTTTGCATCAGTTTAAGACTAGACTCAGATGTGGAACAACTATAAATCTTACCTTGATAAAATAAAGAAAAAGACAGTGATATTGGGGGACATCTTGGTAAGTTATTCCTGATATCCTGTACCATGGGAGGGCTACAAAGCTTACAAAAGTGACACTAGTGGTAAGGGACCTGCCTGCCAATGCAGGAGATGCAAGAGATGCAGGTTCAATCCCTGAGTTGGGAAGATCCCCTAGAGGAGGAAATGGCAACCCACTCTGGTATTCTTGCCTGGGAAATTCCACAAAGAGAGGATCCTAGCAGACTACAGTTCATGGAGCTTCAAAGAGTTGGACATGACTGAGTGACTTAGCATAGCACATACCATGGGAAGCACAACTCCTGCTCAGACCCTACTTCTTAGCACTTCATAGAAGCTGGATTTTATAAATGACTTAAACTTGGCTAAAGATGAAAGAAGAGGGAGAAATCACCTAAGAAATGTAACAGAGACTCCAAGTTGTTCCTCCTTTTCTTTCATAGCAGGGATGAGCAAGAATTTTCTTTAGAAGGCCAGAGAGAAAATATTTAGACCTTGTGGCCCATGTGATTGCTTTCTCAATTGCTGAGCTCCACCACTGCACTGTGAAATCAACAGTAGGCATTGTGTAAATGAATGGGCATGATAAGGTCCCAATCAAATGTCATTTACAAAAATACACAGTGGTCAGATTCAGCCAGCCAATCATAGTTTGCCAATCCCTTCTCCCATAGTAACAGCACCTTGCACTTTGCAGATATGCACATGGCCACCTGGAATAAAGACTACATTTCCCAGCCTCCCTTGCAGCTAAATGTGGCACATCATCTATGGGAGACAGAGAGGTATTGTGGGAGTGCAAGAAGCATGCGTTTTTATCTTCTGTCTCCTTTTCTTCTGGTTGGGATGTGGTTGTAATGGTTGAAATTCCAGCAGCCATTTTGGCCCAGGTAATAATCTCTGGCCTGAAAGCTAAGCATGGGGAAGCAACAAGACAGAAAGTTACTAGATCCTTGATATCTTGGGATGCTAGGTGGACTTGTGGATATAAGAAGTAAGCTAGGATCTTGTTGAAACCACTTTGATTTGGTGTTCTTCCATCCCTCACAACCAAACAATCCTAACAGATCAGGCAAAAATTCAAAAAGTATAATTAATGAATAAAGAGCTGCTCAGTAAACGTTTCACTGAATTATTAAATGACCATGAATTGATGTAAGCAGTACATGTAACTTTGGGTATAAAATATAAAATTTTAATTGGTTTATGGTATTTGTAATTCCAAATTTCTATATATGAAGTTTCTCTGTAGAAAGTTATTCGGTATTTTCCTGATACAAAATAGAGAAAAATAAATTTCATTAAAGGGGAGTAAAATAAGTGTAACTCTAGCTGCAAATTGTGCATTAAAAATTCAAACTATTAATAAAACATCAAGCTATTACAGCTGCCATTGTATATAGCATTCAGATTTGTAGCCACATTCTAGTCACTGTGCTACAGAAATAGCTTTCTTAATTTTACAAGTTTTGTTCATGAATTTACCAGTGGCCTTATTAAACTAATTATGAATAGTTTTAATTAGAAATTCAAGTATTTTGCTATACCAATAATACATAAAGTTTTTTTTCTCATCCCTATCCATGTCCCCACCTATCTCGATAATGATATCATCTCATTGGGTGCTATTTTTTTCTAGGTTAAGAAGAGAAAGGCTGAATTAGGCTGTAGGTACATTCTTTACAATCTTGTTATTCAAACCATAGTTCTTGGAGAATCAGCACCACCTAGGAGCTTGTTAGTAGCATAGAGCTTGGACTACTTTGTATTGGAAAGGATTTTAATAAGATCTCTCATGTGAATTTGCCTGCATGTTAAAGTCTGGGAAATCTGTTTTTCAATTTTTTGTACTAGCATCAAATGGAAAATACCCCTTAACTTCTTTTAGCTCTTTGAATCTCTAAAATACTAACCACCTAAATAAAATACTTCTAATAGCATATTGAAAAGCAGAGACATTACTTTGCCAACAAAGGTCCGTCTAGTCAAGGCTATGGTTTTTCCAGTGGTCATGTATGGATGTTGAGAGTTGGACTGTGAAGAAAGCTAAGCGCTGAAGAATTGATGCTTTTGAACTGTAGTGTTGGAGAAGACTCCTGCAAGGAGATCCAACCAGTCCATTCTAAAAGAGATCAGCCCTGGGTGTTCTTTGGAAGGAATGATGCTAAAGCTGAAACTCCAGTACTTTGGCCACCTCATGCAAAGAGTTGACTCATTGGAAAAGACTCTGATGCTGGGAGGGATTGGGGGCAGGAGAAGGGGACGACCAAGGATGAGATGGCTGGATGGCATCACGAGCTCTATGGATGTGAGTTTGAGTGAACTCTGGGAGTTGGTGATGGACAGGGAGGCCTAGCATGCTGCGATTCATGGGGTCGCAAAGAGTTGGACACAACTGAGTGACTGAACTGAATCCCTAAACAATCCACCAAATGCAATAACTCAGGTCAAATATCTGGAAACCAGAAAGAGGACTAAAATTAAGATGTATGTCTCATAGCATCATAGTCTTTCCCTTTTATGGGCTCAAAGCACTTTTTTTCTTTTTTCTTTTTTTACTAGAAAGCATCAGGGTTAGGCTCATCTGTGGTCCTGAGATGAAGAATGAGATTTTAGTGATAAATTCTAAGAATCAGATGTCATACATGTAGAACCATTTGTAGATCCTACAAAATCTATTAAACTCTGGTAAGTTAAACTAATAGTTTTATTCCTTGATATGTGAATTTACTGATGGTTTTTAACAATAGGTTTTTATATAATACTTTCTCATTACAAAGATGTCAGTTTCATGAGCACTATAATTTAACTATAAAAACTTATATTAAAAAGTAGAAATTGTTTTCTCCCAAAGAAAAACCTTTGCTTCCAGCCCTGCTTGGTTCAGTTCAGTTCAGTTCAGTCGCTCAGTTGTGTCCGACTCTTTGCGACCCCATGAATCGCAGCACGCCAGGCCTCTCTGTCTATCACCATCTCCCAGAGTTCACTCAAACTCACATCCATCCAGTTGGTTATGCCATCCAGCCATCTCAGCCTCGGTCATCCCCTTCTCCTCCTGCCCCCAATCCCTCCCAGCATCAGTCTTTTCCAATGAGTCAGCTCTTCTCATGAGGTGGCCAAAGTACTGGAGTTTCAGCTTTAGCATCATTCCTTCCAAAGAACACCCAAGGCTGATCTCTTTTAGAATGGACTGGTTGGATCTCCTTGCAGGAGTCTTCTCCAACACTACAGTTCAAAAGCATCAATTCTTCGGCGCTTAGCTTTCTTCACAGTCCAACTCTCAACATCCACACATGACCACTGGAAAAACCATAGCCTTGACTAGATGGACCTTTGTTGGCACCCAAATCTATGCTCCAGGAATTCAGAGAGCCACAAATGTGGTTTGAAAATACAAACTTTGAAAAAAATTAAAATCTTTCAGAATTAAAATAGTGAAAGGAAATTAAAAAATAATCTCTAAACTTTTGTCAAAGAATGCTCCCCTGCAGTTCACAATTACTAGCATCATCCAGAAAAAAAAGATTGATCTTCCATAAAGTGTGAGAACTTTTAGGTAAGATATGAAATTAGTAATAGAATATTCCCCTCTTTGAGGGTATTTAAAAATACATTGGACAGAATTTCATTATGATCTAACTGTGGCCTTGACTAGACATGGGAAGATAAACATTATCGCTTCTCAAGGTCCCTTTCAACCTAACCTTCAATGACTAGTCTCTCTAGAAATAGTACTTATTATAAATAAAATTCCACAGTGAAAATCAACTCAAGCACATTGTTCCTTACACCATTCCATTTCTAAGCTTTGGCTGAAATATTCAAATATTGGAAACTATATTAACTCTTTGAAAGTAGTGAGATACTTGGACTCTTTTACACTGGCAGTTTTAGACCCTTTTAGTGCATTCTTGATATTTCTAACAAGTCAAATGTACTGAAAACGTTATTTTCCTGCCAGTTTGACATAGCAGTTTGTTTCTGAATTAAAGGGTTTGTTTAACATCTGAGTCAAGACTAGGATAATACATCAGAGATCTGTTGCTTGAATGCCAGGCTGACAAATTTACTTATCTGACAAATTTTGGGTGACTAACCATCCCATTTTGCCTGGGACTGGAGTGCTTACTGCAACACATAACTTTAGGTATAAAACAGACAACTGGTCACTCTACAATTTAGCAAAACACCTATCAGTGTGTATGTGTGTGTGTGTGTGTTTACCATTATCATTTTCATGTGGATTTAAAGTCATTTTAGAGGGGAGAATAATAACCCAATATAAAGTTCTTTTACATGGATGTGCTATGTAATGAACTGTGCAGTTAAGTCATTTAGCAACTCATTTTTAAAAAAAGGATAAAGTATAAAGTTCAATAGCCATGGTGGTGTGGTTTTCAGTCACTCAGTCGTGTCCGACTCT
>SJYX01011414.1:75476-89139 GCA_006410675.1 Oreotragus oreotragus
TTTTTTGTACAGTTCTATGTATTCCTGCCACCTCTTCTTAGTATCTTCTGCTTCTATTAGGTCCATGCCATTTCTGTCCTTTACTGAGCCCATCTTTGTATGAAACATTCCCTTGGTATCTCTAATTTTCTTAAAGGGGTCGTTTGTCTTTCCCATCCTGTTGTTTTCCTCTATTTCTTTGCATTGATTGCCGAGGAAGGCTTTCTTATCTCTCCTTCCTTTTCTTTGGAACTCTGCATTCAAATGGATATATCTTTCCTTTTCTCGTTTGCTTTTCACTTCTATTCTTTTCTCTGCTATTTTTAAGGCCTCCTCAGACAACCGTTTTGCCTTTTTGCATTTCTCTTTCTTGAGGATGGTTTTGATCACTGTCTCATATACAGTTTCACAAAGCTCTGTCCATAATTCTTTAGGCACTCTGCCTGTCAAATCTAATCCCTTGAATCTATTTGTCAGTTCCACTATGTAATCATAGGGGATTTCATTTAGGTCATACCTGAACGGGGTAGAGGTTTTCCCTATTTTCTTCAATTTAAGCCTTATTTTGGCAATAGGGAGTTCATGATCTGAGCCACAGTCAGGTCCCAGTCTTGTTTTTGCTGACTGTATAGAGATTTTCCATCTTTGGCTGCAAAGAATATAATCAATCTGATTTTGGTATTGACCATCTGATGATGTCCATGTGTAGAGTTTTCTCTTGTGTTGTTGGAAGAGGGCTTTTGCCAAGACCCTCTTGCAAAACTCTGTTAGCTTTTGCCCTGCTTCATTTTGTACTCCAAGGCCAAGTTTGCCTGTTACTCCAGGTATCTCTTGACATACTACTTTGGTATCCCAGTCCCCTATAATGAAAAGGACATCTTTTTTGCATGTTAGTTCTGGAAGGTCTTGTAGGTCTTCATAGAACCATTCAACTTCAGCTTCTTCAGCATTCAGGGCATAGAGTTGGATTACTGTGATACTGAATGGTTTGACATGAACACAGATCATTCTGTCATTTTTGAGATTGCATCCAAGTACCGCATTTCAGACTCTCTTGATGGCTAATCCATTTCTTCTGAGGGACTCCTGCCCACAGTAGTAGATATAATGGTCATCTGAGTTAAATTCATTCATTCCAGTCCATTTTAGTTCACTGATTCCTAAAATGTCAANCTAATCCATTTCTTCTGAGGGACTCCTGCCCACAGTAGTAGATATAATGGTCATCTGAGTTAAATTCATTCATTCCAGTCCATTTTAGTTCACTGATTCCTAAAATGTCAATGTTCACTCTGCCATCTCCTGTTTGACCACTTCAAGTTTACCTTGATTCATGGACCTAACATTCCAGGTGCCTATGCAACACTGCTCTTTCCATCACTTTACTTCCGTCACCAGTCACACCCACAGCTGGGTGTTGTTTTTGCTTTGGCTCTGTCTCTTCATTCTCTCTGGAGTTATTTCTCCACTCTTCTCCACTGGCAAATTGGGCACTTACTGACCTGGGAAGTTGATCTTTCAGTGGCCTGTATTTTTGTCTTTTCATACTGTTCATGGGGTTCTCAAGGCAGGAATACTGAAGTGGTTTGTCACTCCAGTGGACCACGTTTTGTCAGAACTCTCCACCATGAGCCTTCTGTCTTGAGTGGCCCTACACGGAACAGCTTATAGTTTCATTATGTTAGACAAGGCTGTGGTCCATGTGACCAGCTTGATTAATTTTCTGTGACTGGTTTTCATTCTGTCTGCCCTCTGATGGATAAGGATAAGAGGCTTATGGAAGCTTCCTGATGGGCATGACTGACTGTGGGGGAAACTGGGTCTTATTCTAATGGGTGGGGCCATGCTCAGTAAATCTTTAATCCAATTTTCTGTTGATTGGTGTGGCTGGGTTCCATCCCTGTTGTTTGACTTGAGACCAAACTATGGTTGAGGTGATGAAGTAATTTTGACCTCCTTCAAAAAGTTCCATGCAGGCACTGCCACACTCAGTGCTGCCAACCCTGCAGCAGGCCCCCTCCAGCCCATGCCTCTGCCAGAGACTCCTGGACACTCAGGGGCAAGTCTGGGTCAGTCACTTGTGGGGTCACTTCTCCTTTTTCCTGGGTCCTGGTGTGCACAAATTTTTGTGTCTGCTGCACCCAGAGCCCCTGACTCTGCAGCAGGCCGGCCACTGCTGACGTGTACCTCCAAAGGAGACACTCAAACATTCAAAGGCAGGTCTGCTTCAGTCTCTCTGGGTTCTTCTGGTGTGCACAAGGCTTTGGTTGACCCCTCCAAGCATCTCTGGCAGGTATAGGGTTTTATTCTAAACACAATTTCACCCCTCCTACTGTCTTGCGGGGCTTCTCCTTTGCCCTTGAACATGGGATGTCTTTTTTTTGGTGAAATCCAACTGCAGATGGTGGCTGCAGCCATGAAATTAAAAGACGCTTACTCCTTGGAAGAAAAGTTATGACCAACCTAGATAGCATGTTGAAAAGCAGAGACATTACTTTGCCGACTAAGGTCCGTCTAGTCAAGGCTATGATTTTTCCAGTGGTCATGTATGGATGTGAGAGTTGGACTGTGAAGAAGGTTGAGTGCCAAAGAATTGATGCTTTTGAGCTGTGGTGTTGGAGAAGACTTTTGAGAGTCCCTTGGACTGCAAGGAGACCCAACCAGTCCATTCTGAAGGAGATCAGCCCTGGGATTTCTTTGGAAGGAATGAAGCTAAAGCTGAAACTCCAGTACTTTGGCCACCTCATGTGAAAAGTTGACTCACTGGAAAAGACTCTGATGCTGGGAGGGATTGGGGGCATGAGGAGAAGGGGCCAACAGAGAATGAGATGGCTGGATGGCATCACTGACTCGATGGACGTGAGTCTGAGTGAACTCCGGGAGTTGGTGATGGACAGGGAGGCCAGGTATGCTGCAATTCATGGGGTCACAAGGAGTTGGACACGACTGAGCGACTGAACTGAACTGAACTGAACATTCTTTTGTTGACAGTTGTTCAGCAGAGTTGTAATTTTGGAGTTCTCACAGGAGAAGATGAATGTATATCCTTCTACTCTACCATCTTTATTATTACCCTCCAGATAATATGGTAAAAATTCTTTCTTCCAGGTTAAATATTTCATTGGCCTAGCTTCAGCTAAAAGGGATGTTTGACCTGTTAAATTTCATGCAAATGAGAAGACAATAAAGTCCATATCACTGACGTTATAAAATCATGTTAGAGAGGTTGCAATATCAAGTTATACCTTTCCTGTTTCACATGATATCACTTTTCATAAATCAAGAGTGGATTCATGTTTACTTCCTTCACAATCTTCAATAAGGATTACACTTCTTACACTTTTAATCCACTGGTTAGTGAGAAAATATATCAATGAACACTTCATCTTCAAATAGAAAGTGAAATAACATTTTTTAATAAGAAAGTGGTATTCTTCTATTCATATCATGCAAGAGATTTTCTTGAAAATTGATTCCACCTCAGAACCCTATCTCAAAATCAAAGAAATGAACTGGATTCAGGTTCAAGGACATTGTTTGGCACAAAACATTGTAACTCAGTTATTTCTGCACGACTCCAAGCTAACTGAATCCAGTAAGAAAAAATATGTCTATAACACATATTTTGAATAATGTCAATTTTGTCATATTATTTTTATTAACATGCTTTAAGTTTGTTTCTTTTCTTTTCACTTTTCAATTAATTATCAACTTATGCACATGGACTTTGCATTTTCCCTGATAAGAAATAACAACACAGTGTAAAGGCTAAAGGAGTGGAGAGTCAGGTAACTCAAGTTTGACTCCCAGTTTTCTCTAGACTTATGCTTTGATCCAGTAGTATAACACCTTAAGTTCCTCATCTCCTCTATTCTGCTATTAGAAACAACCCAGTATCAGTTGAGAAGATGACTGTGATAACAAAATAAAATTACATACAGAAAAAAAATTAAAAATGAAAAGTATTACTTCCCAAAGCATGATGCAAAGAAAATCGGTCCTGTGAAATGGTCTGTGCAAGAAAGGACAGCAGTCAAGTAAGTTTGGGAAATGCTAGGAAATTTGCAATTGATGATCAAAATGTCAAAATATTTTAACAAGTCCCATAGTCACAGTGAGGAGACCTGTAAAACTTGATTTTTGCTCATTATCCCCCCACTTAATTTGACCATGCTACTTTCTGACTGTGAGCATCTTGCTGCTTAGATCTGATATACAGTATAATTTGGAAGGTATAGAATGCATTAAATTATATTTATATAATTTATGCATTAAATTATATTAAAGTACAGTGATATTACACAATTAGGCTTAATTTAGAATAAAGTTAAATTTCAGTTTCTAATTTATTAATTAGAAAATCAGACTGACAAAAAATAGTAAAGAATTTTTAAACAAATATAAAACTCTCAGTTTAAGAAATACTTTGACACTGCTATTTCCTTCCTATCATTATGAATGGCTATAAAATTCTTTTCCATTTTGTCATAAACAATAACCCCCCAAAAGTTTTTTCTAATAGGAAAATATTAGTTCAAATTTTCTCATCTTTTTAACCTCTAATGATTTTTATATAATCCCTGTAAAAGAGGAATCATCATCTCTCCACTGCCACTACTCCAACACAATCCTGATTTCTATAAGGAAAAGTCTATTGTGAAGATAACTCCTGGTCTCTCTCTACTCCTTTGCTATATTCATCCCTGAAGAGCTGAGTAGTATATCTGACAAATAACTAGAGAACAAGCTTACTGTCCAAGAGTAAGAATTATCCTCACCTTTCTCAGTTTTCCCAAGGCAGGCCAACCATGGGGAGAAGGGGATTACCTCAACCATTGGTTAAAAACCTCTTTCTAGGGTGTGACTATCTGATGGATACGGCTCTTGTAATAAATTACACTCTTATCAGTTCAGTTCAGTTCAGTCGCTCAGTCGTGTCCGACTCTTTGCAACCCCACGAAGCGCAGCATGCCAGGCCTCCCTGTCCATCACCAACACCTGGAGTTCACTCAAACTCATGTCATTCGAGTTGGTGATGCCATCCAGCCATCTCATCCTCTGTCGTCCCCTTCTCCTCCTGCCCACAATCCCTCCCAGCATCAGAGTCTTTTCCAATGAGTCAACTCTTCGCATGAGGAGGCCAAAGTACTGGAGTTTCAGCTTTAGCATCATTCTTTCCAAACAACACCCAGGGTTGATCTCCTTCAGAATGGACTGGTTGGATCTCCTTGCAGTCCAAGGGACTCTCAAGAGTCTTCTCCAACACCACAGTTCAAAAGCATCGATTCTTCAGTGCTCAGCTTTCTCCACAGTCCAACTCTCACATCCATACATGACCGCTGGAAAAACCATAGCCTTGACTAGGCGGACCTTAGTCGGCAAAGTAATGTCTCTGCTTTTGAATATGCTATCTAGTTTGGTCATAAATTTTCTTCCAAGGAGTAAGGGTCTTTTAATTTCATGGCTGCAGTCAACATCTGCAGTGATTTTGGAGCCCAAAAAAATAAAGTCTGCCACTGTTTCCACTGTTTCCCCATCTATTTCCCATGAAGTGATCGGACTGGATGACATGATCTTTGTTTTCTGAATGTTGAGCTTTAAGCCAACTTTTTCGCTCTCCACCTTCACTTTCATCAAGAGGCTTTTTAGCTCCTCCTCACTTTCTGCCATANTTCACTTTTTTCTGTGGTAATGTCTTCAGTTTGGGCCCCTACCCCCAAATCCTTTGATCTTTGTCTTAGAACAGAGATCAAGTGCTTCAGTTAAGGTTCCCAAGTAGGTGTTACAGCTTTTGGAGGATGCTCAGCACATTTCTATGCTATTTCCAGTCTCATGTGTAATAATTACCTCTGCTTACCTGTAAGCTCCCTTCATTGGCTATTCTTTCTCTAAATTTCACTTGTCTACCTGCCAAATAAATACTAAACTTAAAATGTCCTCTCATGCTATCTGCAGGCAAACTATTTTACTTCTTCATCATGGTTACACATGCAACACATCTTACATAGCATATCATGTTATTATCATATTATATTAACAATCATAAGATATAAATTGGTTTTGCACTTCTATAATACATCAACTCTTAAAAATATTGAACTTCATGTTCTCAGCACATAGCATGGTGCCTATAATATTAAAAATGCTCAATAATTGCTTGTTAAGTGCAATGTTAAACTACAAAAAGCCAAAGCTATTAAGACAGTAAAAAATATTAGCAATCACCAGGCATTGAGGAGGAGAGAGGGATGAATAGGCAGAGCCCAGAAGATTTTTAGAGCAGTGAAAACATTCTGTATTCTACCATAATGATAGATACATTTCATTATACATTTATCCAGACCCATCAAATGTACAAGACCAGGAGTTAATTGATGTGAACTATGGACTTTGGGTGATAATGATGTGCCAATACTTGTTTATCAATTTTAACAAATGTACCATTTTGATACCTGGAGAAGGAGATGGCAACCCACTCCAGTATTCCTGCCTGGAGAATTCCATGGACAGAAAAGCCTGGCGGGCTACAGTCCATAGAGGTCACAAAAAGCGGACATGACTTAGTGACAAAACCGCCACCACCGCCAGTCTGATAGGGGCTGTTGCTAACAGGGGAAGCCATGCATGTATACAAATAGAGTTATGAGAAACCTCTGTATTTTCCTTTCACTTTCCTGTGAACTTTCAAAAAATAAAGTCAATAAAGTTAAAAATTTTTCAAATACAACTGTAACAAATAAAGAGCTTAGGATTTTAACTACTATTTGATTTCTTCAAATACTTCTCATAAAGTGAGTAATCATTAATATGAAAGGAAAAAAGATCAATATATTCCGGGTCTACCCAGCATAAAGCTAAGCTATCGTTGACAGAGTATTAAGCCAAAGTTATAACTGTGCATTAGCCTTGCCACAGGATACTCTGTGGTATAACATAAATGAATTGTTTTTATGTGAAAATCCACATCTTTTTAACACATGTATTTTCAAGCAGTTTATTCACTTAGGCAAAAAGAAATAGTTTATCTGGTTTTCACTGCATTAAAGATCACTGTGTTGTTTTGCCTATTATGCCTTAATGCCAAACTATTCTATGTACATATTTCTACTTATAGTAAATAGTCACCTCAAAGCATTACCTTTAGGTTTAAAAGAGATAACTGACATAAAACACCTGTGACAGTGACTGAGACATAGCATATACCCATGTTTCCTACATTTTCAACTTGGCTATCAAATTTGAAATTGATCACCCTTGAAAATTAACAATTCATATATATTATGTAAGTATTCTGGTGTGACACTACTGAGAATAAAGGAATAAACTAAATGTGCATCTGTTTTGAGGCTGCTGTTGATATTCAACTACAAGAATTTGCCAGAAAGTCTTGACATTTTGATTCTGTTTCATATAAGTCAATTCCTTAAGAGAATTGGTCTATTTTATAGAAAATAAGACCCTTCCTAGATTAATACGTTGGATTGGCTCCCAAACAACATGACACTCACATAAAGGCCAGAGTCCATTGATTAATGTAAAATAGGAAGCTTAATAGCACAAATGCCTCTCAAAATTCTTAAACATTTGCAGAAAATTGTTTGATTTCCTATAGAATTTAATGAAAGCATCTAAACACAGGTGGAATAATACAGGAGATTCACAATGCAGACTATTAAGACCACTAAACTATCACAGCTGGTAAAGGTATTTCAGAAGAAAACTCTAAAGCTTTTGGGGTTCATGTTTGGGAGTTCATGTACACCCGTGGCGGATTCATGTCAACGTATGCCAAAACCAATACAGTACTGTAAAGTAAAATAAAGTAAAAATTAAAATTAAAAAAAAATGAAAGTAAACAAAGATTTCTCAGGCAAAACACTAAACATAAAAAAAAAATACAATAAATTGAACTCTGCTCTTCTAAAGACACTAATAAGAAAATGAAAAGGCAAACTGAGTGAAACTATTTTGTATTACATATAACAAAAAGCTAGTATCCAATATATGTTAAAAACTTGAACTCAATCATTTAAAACTGGGCAAATATTTCATAGACACTTCACAAAAACAAGTTATCTAAACAGTAAATAAGCATCTGAAAAGACACTCAAACATCATGAGGAATCATAAAAATGCAAATTAAAAGCATACTCATCCTGCAATACTAATACATATCCACTAGAACTGCTAAGATTAAAGACTGATAATATCTACTATTGGGGAAGACATGCAGCAACTGTAACTCCGAGACTGTTGGTAAATATGTAAAAGGCATAAAGCCACTTTGTAAACCAGTTAGACTTTCTTCTTAAAAGTAAACATAATTTTGTCATCAAATCCAACACTTCGATCCAACAATTCTACATTTAGGCATTTACCTAATAGAAATGAAAAACAGGCCCACAAAGAGCAACTTTTTCAATTATAGTCAGGAACTGGAAGCAACCCAAGTGTGAATAGATAAATTGTAGTTTTTCTATGTAGTGGGATACTACTTAGCAATGAAAATAAAATTATTGATTCATAGAACACACAACAAGTAAATCTCAAAAGCATATTAATAATTCAAAGCAAAGGAAGCCAAATGAAGATTTTTTTCTAGATGAAACTCTAGAAGAAAAACTAATTTGTAGTGAGAGGGTAGATTGAACATGGTGAAGAACTGACTACACATGGAGTTATGAAGGAAATTTTTAAGTAATTTAGGGAGATGTTCTGTATCTTGATTGTGATGGTGGTTGTTACAGTTCTACACAAACTTACTGAACTGTACACCTAAAATAATTGCACTTTATACTTCAATTAATGTGATTTTAAAATCTATATACATAAAAAAGTATTACTGTACACTTATGACCAGGAAAAAATATTGCAATTGAAGTTGTAAAATCTACTCTTTCTTAATGCAGACTCCCTAGAACATTTCCTGAAATAAAGATTTGAATGAAAGCAGTTAATATTGGATGATTGTAGAAGGCATCGGTAATAAAGTGAGACAGAAAAGGGAATTCAGTAAGGTGTGCTCCATGAAGTTAGTTACTACTGTGGGATTTGGTGAACCAGTGTACAGCACACCCTCAGTCACATCCACAAATGGATATTGTTTTTGCTTTGGCTCCACCCCTTCATTCTTTCTGGAGTTATTTCGCCACTGATCTCCAGTAGCATATTGGGCACTTACCGACCCAGGGAATTCATCTTTCAGTGTCCTATCCTTTTGCCTTTTCATACTGTTCATGAGGTTCTCAAGGCAAGAATACTGAAGTGTTTTGCCATTCCCTACACTCTTATATAAAGCCACTATTAAGGAGAATTGAGCTTTACCTCAAATTTATTATTTACTTAATTTCAAAAATTATATAGAATCTAGGTAGAAAAGAATATTGCTATTTTGGGAAGCTCTCTTATCAATTCCAACAATGTGTCTCACAAATTCTCATCAAATTCTAACCAAAATGATGGAAGTTATCCACGTGTTTCATAGAACATCTCACAGATGAGATGTTTGTAGCAGAAATCAGTTTCATACTGGTCTGATATTTTCAAGTTGCTCCTTCAAAGTGCATTGGACTGATTAGGAAAATTCTGAAATGATTGTATTTTGAGAAAGGGCTCACAAAGTTCACTTTTTTCTGTGGTAATGTCTTCAGTTTGGGCCCCTACCCCCAAATCCTTTGATCTTTGTCTTAGAACAGAGATCAAGTGCTTCAGTTAAGGTTCCCAAGTAGGTGTTACAGCTTTTGGAGGATGCTCAGCACATTTCTATGCTATTTCCAGTCTCATGTGTAATAATTACCTCTGCTTACCTGTAAGCTCCCTTCATTGGCTATTCTTTCTCTAAATTTCACTTGTCTACCTGCCAAATAAATACTAAACTTAAAATGTCCTCTCATGCTATCTGCAGGCAAACTATTTTACTTCTTCATCATGGTTACACATGCAACACATCTTACATAGCATATCATGTTATTATCATATTATATTAACAATCATAAGATATAAATTGGTTTTGCACTTCTATAATACATCAACTCTTAAAAATATTGAACTTCATGTTCTCAGCACATAGCATGGTGCCTATAATATTAAAAATGCTCAATAATTGCTTGTTAAGTGCAATGTTAAACTACAAAAAGCCAAAGCTATTAAGACAGTAAAAAATATTAGCAATCACCAGGCATTGAGGAGGAGAGAGGGATGAATAGGCAGAGCCCAGAAGATTTTTAGAGCAGTGAAAACATTCTGTATTCTACCATAATGATAGATACATTTCATTATACATTTATCCAGACCCATCAAATGTACAAGACCAGGAGTTAATTGATGTGAACTATGGACTTTGGGTGATAATGATGTGCCAATACTTGTTTATCAATTTTAACAAATGTACCATTTTGATCCCTGGAGAAGGAGATGGCAACCCACTCCAGTATTCCTGCCTGGAGAATTCCATGGACAGAAAAGCCTGGCGGGCTACAGTCCATAGAGGTCACAAAAAGCGGACATGACTTAGTGACAAAACCGCCACCACCGCCAGTCTGATAGGGGCTGTTGCTAACAGGGGAAGCCATGCATGTATACAAATAGAGTTATGAGAAACCTCTGTATTTTCCTTTCACTTTCCTGTGAACTTTCAAAAAATAAAGTCAATAAAGTTAAAAATTTTTCAAATACAACTGTAACAAATAAAGAGCTTAGGATTTTAACTACTATTTGATTTCTTCAAATACTTCTCATAAAGTGAGTAATCATTAATATGAAAGGAAAAAAGATCAATATATTCCGGGTCTACCCAGCATAAAGCTAAGCTATCGTTGACAGAGTATTAAGCCAAAGTTATAACTGTGCATTAGCCTTGCCACAGGATACTCTGTGGTATAACATAAATGAATTGTTTTTATGTGAAAATCCACATCTTTTTAACACATGTATTTTCAAGCAGTTTATTCACTTAGGCAAAAAGAAATAGTTTATCTGGTTTTCACTGCATTAAAGATCACTGTGTTGTTTTGCCTATTATGCCTTAATGCCAAACTATTCTATGTACATATTTCTACTTATAGTAAATAGTCACCTCAAAGCATTACCTTTAGGTTTAAAAGAGATAACTGACATAAAACACCTGTGACAGTGACTGAGACATAGCATATACCCATGTTTCCTACATTTTCAACTTGGCTATCAAATTTGAAATTGATCACCCTTGAAAATTAACAATTCATATATATTATGTAAGTATTCTGGTGTGACACTACTGAGAATAAAGGAATAAACTAAATGTGCATCTGTTTTGAGGCTGCTGTTGATATTCAACTACAAGAATTTGCCAGAAAGTCTTGACATTTTGATTCTGTTTCATATAAGTCAATTCCTTAAGAGAATTGGTCTATTTTATAGAAAATAAGACCCTTCCTAGATTAATACGTTGGATTGGCTCCCAAACAACATGACACTCACATAAAGGCCAGAGTCTATTGATTAATGTAAAATAGGAAGCTTAATAGCACAAATGCCTCTCAAAATTCTTAAACATTTGCAGAAAATTGTTTGATTTCCTATAGAATTTAATGAAAGCATCTAAACACAGGTGGAATAATACAGGAGATTCACAATGCAGACTATTAAGACCACTAAACTATCACAGCTGGTAAAGGTATTTCAGAAGAAAACTCTAAAGCTTTTGGGGTTCATGTACACCCGTGGCGGATTCATGTCAACGTATGCCAAAACCAATACAGTACTGTAAAGTAAAATAAAGTAAAAATTAAAATTAAAAAAAAATGAAAGTAAACAAAGATTTCTCAGGCAAAACACTAAACATAAAAAAAAAATACAATAAATTGAACTCTGCTCTTCTAAAGACACTAATAAGAAAATGAAAAGGCAAACTGAGTGAAACTATTTTGTATTACATATAACAAAAAGCTAGTATCCAATATATGTTAAAAACTTGAACTCAATCATTTAAAACTGGGCAAATATTTCATAGACACTTCACAAAAACAAGTTATCTAAACAGTAAATAAGCATCTGAAAAGACACTCAAACATCATGAGGAATCATAAAAATGCAAATTAAAAGCATACTCATCCTGCAATACTAATACATATCCACTAGAACTGCTAAGATTAAAGACTGATAATATCTACTATTGGGGAAGACATGCAGCAACTGTAACTCCGAGACTGTTGGTAAATATGTAAAAGGCATAAAGCCACTTTGTAAACCCGTTAGACTTTCTTCTTAAAAGTAAACATAATTTTGTCATCAAATCCAACACTTCGATCCAACAATTCTACATTTAGGCATTTACCTAATAGAAATGAAAAACAGGCCCACAAAGAGCAACTTTTTCAATTATAGTCAGGAACTGGAAGCAACCCAAGTGTGAATAGATAAATTGTAGTTTTTCTATGTAGTGGGATACTACTTAGCAATGAAAATAAAATTATTGATTCATAGAACACACAACAAGTAAATCTCAAAAGCATATTAATAATTCAAAGCAAAGGAAGCCAAATGAAGATTTTTTTCTAGATGAAACTCTAGAAGAAAAACTAATTTGTAGTGAGAGGGTAGATTGAACATGGTGAAGAACTGACTACACATGGAGTTATGAAGGAAATTTTTAAGTAATTTAGGGAGATGTTCTGTATCTTGATTGTGATGGTGGTTGTTACAGTTCTACACAAACTTACTGAACTGTACACCTAAAATAATTGCACTTTATACTTCAATTAATGTGATTTTAAAATCTATATACATAAAAAAGTATTACTGTACACTTATGACCAGGAAAAAATATTGCAATTGAAGTTGTAAAATCTACTCTTTCTTAATGCAGACTCCCTAGAACATTTCCTGAAATAAAGATTTGAATGAAAGCAGTTAATATTGGATGATTGTAGAAGGCATCGGTAATAAAGTGAGACAGAAAAGGGAATTCAGTAAGGTGTGCTCCATGAAGTTAGTTACTACTGTGGGATTTGGTGAACCAGTGTACAGCACACCCTTAAAAAATTATCCCACCTGAGGATCAATGGTTGAGGGCTGCTCCGGTCACTGCTGGAAGCCTGTTCCCTGTGCTTCTGCAGAGCGTTAGTTTCTGGGCACATCTGGCCTGCTGCACAAGTACTAAAGCAGGCTCCAGCAGACAGAGAATGCCTTTAGGAGAAAAAAAAATGCAGGTACTGACAGCTGGAAGTTGAGCTGATGTGGACTGAAGTGGGAAGGGGAATAGGGACCTGGGCAGGACACTGGCAGTGCCTGCTACAATGTCACCAGAAAAGAACACTCAACAGTTCAAAATACCTTCGGTTCAGTTCATTTCAGTCGCTCAGTCGTGTCCGACTCTTTGCGACCCCATGAATCGCAGCACACCAGGCCTCCCTGTCCATCACCAACGCCCAGAGTTCACTCAAACTCATGTCCATCGAGTCGGTGATGCCATCCAGCCAACTCATCCTCTGTCATCCCCTTCTCCTCCTGCCCACAATCCCTCCCAGCATCAGAGTCTTTTCCAATGAGTCAACTCTTCACATGCTGTCTCTTATACACATCTAGATGTGTATAAGAGACAGGTGCCCTCCCCCCCAAAAAAATCAAGATTGCTGGGACAAATATCAACTTCAGATATGCAGATAATACCACTCTAATGGCAGAAAGCAAAGAGGAACTAAAAAAA
>SJYX01011414.1:91802-109151 GCA_006410675.1 Oreotragus oreotragus
CTGCCCCCAATCCCTCCCAGCATCAGAGTCTTTTCCAATGAGTCAACTCTTCGCATGAGGTGGCCAAAGTACTGGAGTTTCAGCTTTAGCATCATTCCTTCCAAAGAAATCCCAGGGCTGATCTCCTTCAGAATGGACTGGTCAGATACTTGCAGTCCAAGGGATTCTCAAGAGTCTTCTCCAACACCACAGTTCAAAAGCATCCATTCTTCAGTGGGATCAATCATTAGCAGCAATGTATTTCTAACTATAGTATTTGAGACACTTGAGTGTTATATCTAACAATTTTTATTCTACAAGAGAGCAATAAACGTTATCCCAAAGGTCTAAGAGAATATAAATTTCAACATACAAAGTGAAATACTTAGAGTTTTTATTATTTTGTTTTTTTTAATGACAAGAGTCAGCATCAACCAAATGGCTATAACTAGCTATTCAATACCACATATATTTAAATTTCTAAATGAACATAAATTCTAAATATTCAATCTCTAGGCACAATGGTTTTCAATCAATTGTCCCATGATAGTACATCTATATGCATCTAATACATTAGCCAGGACTTAGTGACATGAATAATCACACAAGCTATTGTTTCTAGACATATGAATTATTACAGCCTCTCCATTTTGTGACTTGTAGATTCTCAGTTTTCAAAGATTTAATCGAACATTTCTAGAAAAACTGAGTTCATATCTAATGTTAGTACTCAGATTATGAAAAGGTTTGTAGATTAACATAATTCTGGTGGCAACACTTGATTTTAAAGTACGCCTCAAATATGTTTCCAGACATTTTAGGATAAAGTAATAGCTCAAAACTTTATTATTTTGTTTTTTCAATTTTTCAGTTCAGTTCAGTCTCTCAGTCATGTCAGACTCTTTGTGACCCTATGGGCTGCAGCACACCAGGCCTCCCTGTCCATCACCAACTCCCAGAGTTTATTCAAACTCATGTCCATTGAGTCGGTGATGCCATCTAACCATCTCATCCTCTGTCATCCCATTTTCCTTCCACCTTCAATTTTTCCCAACATCAGGGTCTTTTCAAATGAGTCATTTAAATTCAAATAAGTCAAATTGAAGGTAGTTAAATATAAAATAGAATCATAAAGTATTCATAACATCTTTCAGAATTTCCTTTTGTTAATAACATTGGTCTAACCTATCTGTTCATAAATTTCTTATCACCCAATTTTGTTGTTCTTGACTTTTTACTTTTAAAAACTGTTTTGTAAATATGAAGGAAAATTGGATCCCTCTTATAAGAAAAAAGAATATTCACACAATTTGGGAAATTTCTTGGCTTCCATAAAAATCAGCTCTGTACCCATCCCCTTCCTGCAGATTATATGTAGGTCTGCTTATACATGAATTGAGCTTCAAAATAAACATGAAGAGATTTACATATTACATTTTTCTATTTACCTGTTCCCTCCAATTTACATAAAAGCTCTTTTTGTCTCAGATTTTCACAATGGATCAGTACAAATAAAGAACTCTTTCATATAGTATGACTTATGTATTTTTAAATGCAACACCTAAGGAAAAATTTCAATACTCACAATGCTTTTAAGAGCAATAAAGTGACTGTCAGAATGGATAAAGAAGATAACACGGACTTTTCAAAATATAAAATGAACTCCTCTCCATTCCATAGGTTCTAGAGAGCTAGAACAACCTTATTAGTTAATAAAGAGAAGATGATTCATGCTTATCTGTAACTTCAGCTAATTTCAAAGCAGGTTTTAAAGCATGTATCTTTACCAAGCATCTATCTTTATGTGTAACCTGAAGATACCAAATAGGGAAGGCATCACTGATTTCTCTCACACATCAGAACCAGTCCAGACAATCCTAGGTTCTATATCCAGGATCTGATGGTTCTCACCGCCAGTATTGCTACCCCATGGCCTAAATGTGAGGCTGTCTTCTCCCACCTGTTACAACAGCTGCACACCTGGCCTCCCTGCTTCAACCATCCCCCCTATATTCCATTCTCTACGGTCCTTTTAAAACATAAACCACATCAAACCACTCATCTGCTCTACGCCCCCTCAAGTTTCCTTTCACAGTCTTAGGTAAAGTCAAACTCATGCTTCCTTTCTTGGCTCATCCTCCAAGGTTCACTACAGGGCTAACTCTCTTGCAATCACTCTAGCCATTTTTGCCTTTCATTAAAATCACACCAAGCCAGCCTTGACTCAGGCATTGAACAATTGCTTTTCCTTGACTCTGGAATTATATTGCCCTAGAAATCCATATGACTATCTCCATCACTTTCTTCAAATGTCATCATAAAGGAGCCAGTTTTCCAAAGTAACTTTAAAAAGTAAACAAATTAAACTCTGTACCCTCTCTCGGCTTCATTTGCCTTTGTAGTATCTATTCCTACTAGACATGCATTTATTTGGTGAATGCTTTCTTCTTCCACTAGATTCTAAGCTGCATGAGGACAAAGACCTTGTCTGTGTTGTTCACTGATGTATCCTCAGCTCTTATACCAGCGCGTGACATTTAGTAGACATTCCATAAGTCTGTCAAATGAATGAGTGAATACCTGCATGAAAAGTTCAGCAGATGGCTCAGTACCACCTACCCTTGGCCACTGTGTCCCAATCTTAAGGCTCAGGAGGCACCTCTTTGGAAATTTAGGGATTCTCGGATAACATAGACTATGACTCCAGTCTAGAAATACCTTTTTTTTTAAACAGATACACAAGCAAGAGTTCCTAGTAAGTCTGAGTCAATATTAGTCACTCAGTCATGTATAACTCTTTGCTACCCCCATGGAATGGGAAAAGTATAATTGGAGTGTAAGGAAAAGAGTTTTAAGCTTGAAGTCTGAGTTAAGTTGAGTTCTATTCCCACTACCAGGCATTTCCCTTGACAGGGTTCTGTAATATATCCTAAACATTCTATTTCTTTCAGTGTGCCAGTGTCTAGAAATAAATTCTATATTTATTCACAACCTGTAAAAACATGACTGCAAAAAGGAGGATTAAAAAAATGATTATAGATGTCAGTTGAAAAGATTATTTGCCTTCTCTCCATCTCCTCCATATGTCTAATTATCCCTTTCATCCAAAACCTTTATTTATAAAGGTTATTTAAGCCAATATAAAATTAAAAATTTATATTGGATGGAAATCATCATAAAGGTCACAAAATCCTCCCTGCATTTTAATAAATTACTTTGTCCTTCAATATAGGTTTTAATCTCTATATTAAAATGTGTTTGTTTCAGAATCAGTGTGCTGGGACTCCACTCTCCACAAAACAGATATCAACACCTTCTAGCAAATGAATGAAATAAACACCAGCAGATGTTAATTTCAAGTTGCTTAATCACTTGTGGAATAGATATAATTTTACCTTTCTTCAACTTAATGCTTATCTTAAGCCCAAATTCTACCATGTGGAGAACACTAAATCTCAGCCAAGTAAAGCCAATTTCAGTCTATCTAAGGTTCTAGAAGCAGAAGGTGAATCTCCAATACTTTGACCTCCTGATGTGAAGAGCCAATTCATTGGAAAAGATCCTGATGCTGAGAAACATTGATGGTTGGATGGCATCGCTAACTCAATGGACATGCGTTTGAGCAAACTCCTGGAGATAGTGAAGGACCGGGAAGCTCAGTGTGCTGCAGTCCAGGGGGTCACAAAGAGTCGGACACAACTTCGCGACTGAAAAACAACAACACTGAAGGGTTCTCCAACCCCTTCCGAAGGTTACAAACAACTTTCACGTCGTGCTGGCAGGAGATGTTACCTGATCATCATTCATAATCAGCCCACACTGGCCTCCCAGAGACACGCATCCATCTGGACTCAGGTCTGGTCGATTTCGCCCGCAAATCCTGCCCCAAACTCAAGTCCTCGTGGGTACACTGACCTCTGCCAAATTTATAGCACATTCACGTAACTAAAGGAAAGTTTCTGCTGTTTTCATACTCCATTACCATGGGCCTAGATACTGCGCACAACTATCTCAACTCTGCTCCAGCTCTTTCCCCTAGATTCTATCCCAAAGTATTGTTATCAGAACAAACCCCGAGAGCACATAGCTCTTCCCAGAATCATACTGGCATTTATAATCTGGCCTTCCACTACTAAATTCCCTTTCTTCATAGTATGTATAAGGAACACCTATTCTGAGTGTGAGTAATTAGTGTGAAGGGACAGTTTCTTTGTAATCTTAACTTTTTCTATTATACAAAAATTTGTGGTCTAATGCTCCAAGGCCTCCTTTTTTATATGCATAACTCCAGCTTAATCAAAGCAACAAACAAATTTTCTTCTCTTTGGTCAAACCCACTAGTTCTGCTAAATTTTCAAAGATAAATTTGCAGGAGCAGCAGAGTACTAAATGTGGAAAGCTGTAGTTGACTAAGTCAAGAAAAGCCCACGTGCTCCAAAGGAGCAAATGAGTGTATGAAGGGGTTGAGAGCACATACTTCAAAAGGCCCTGAATGAGTAATACCTGACAAATACCAAGGACGGGAGGAAGGGAGGAAAGGAGAGGAAAAACCTGTGAACTAAAGAAAATGAAGAACCACATTTGCAAACTCAAATTATCCTTTAGTTTTCATGACTTATGCAGAGTAAAATATTATAAATATTATAGATTAAGCAAGTGTTAATGATATATTTGATTTTTTTCTCTAAAATCTGTGGGAAAATGAAAAGGTAAGAGCTAAGGTTCAGTTAGCAATGGAGGGAGGGTTCATAAATTTGTAACATGATAGAATTTCAGCTGGCGCCCAGTCCCACTCATGGAGTATAACTTGCCTTCACACTTACAGGTTCTCTTAAAGAACATTAATTTTGAACATGAGCAAAACATGAGTAAGAGGGGGGAAAAAATGGAACACACCTTTCTGCAATAGGCAGAGGGCCAGGGTAAAAAGAGTATTCTAGTCCCTGTTTGTGTGTTTACAGCTGGATCCAGGAATTAAAGCAGGAAAATGGTTACAATGCTTTCGTGTGTTTGTTTCAAGAATAAGATGTGGCAAAGGAAAAAGTCAGAAAAGTAGATTGAGCAATTTTTCCCAATCTCTCCATCCACTAAACTTTAGAGAGAACATGAAATGTGTTGTTTTCCCTTTGTGGACGTATGTGGGGGATGGAGGGGGAGGAATTAAAGCCCAGAACAGAAAGGCAAAAAGCCATATTAAGAAATGACACAGAAAGGTGACTGAAACCCCATATTAGGAAGTTCTCTGGTGGTCCAGTGGTTAAGTTCCATGATCCACAGCCCGGGGCCTGGGTTCAATCCTCAGTTGGGAAACTAAGATCCCCTATGCCACACAGCTGGCCAAAACACTAAAATAAAGTAAACGTTACCAAAAGTAGCCTATATTTTTAAAAAAAAATGAAGTTACTTGACTCATTTCTGAGGAAAGATGGAAGCCATGATCTGAAATTTCCTAAACATATCATAGGAGTTCCCTGAAATGAGATTCTGATGCAGGGATTGGGTAACTGAAAATTACATTTCAGCTCTGTTCATCCCTGACCTACCACTTCCCTACTCAGCAAGCTCAAAGACTCCCTGGCTTCACATCAAAATGACTTCACACACACACACACACACACACACACACATATACTCTGTCTCTCTCTCTTTCTCTCTGCTTTGGGGGACCACACTGGCTCCCACCATGGGTTGGCTGGCCCTTGGAGCCAGCTGAACCAGCCATAGGAGTCTCAGCATCCTGAAGCAGTAAGAGAAACAGCAAGCAGCTGAAGAAAAACAGACTCAATGAACTCTTCATCTTTTTTATATAAGCATGTTGTATGTTCATAATAGGCATGGTGATTTTGCAAATACCAAGACTTTTTTTCATCACAATTTGAAAAATAAGAACTCAGAGTAAGAGAGAGAAGTACCAGTTTACAAGTCAGACTCTGGAGTCCTGAAGGCGGGGTTTGACTCCTAGATGTATAGCTTAGGGTCTGTACTACATTGGGTGAAGTTACTTGGTCTCCAAGCGCAGACTTTTTAACTTCAATGAGGCCAAAAAAGAGTTTCTATATCTTCAACAAGCTGTGAGGTTGAGGGGACACACGGGCAAGTCAGTGGCTCATCCTTAAGTGTGCAACAAACACTCGCCATTACCAGAAAATTACACTCCTTTCTCTTGTGGGTGAAGAAAGTAAGACAGAATAACAATGACTCTCCTTCCACAAAAAGTTTGAGGCACTGCAGCTCAGACAACAACACCCTGAACATCACCCCTCCCTTGCACAAACTGAGTCTGCATAGGGAACAGTTTTCTCTGGCGACAAAAGCCAAAGCTAGTGGGGCCCTCCTGCAGGTAATATGAACAGATAGATGGAAACCATATTAGCAGTGGTGGGAAAGGCTGAGACATGGTCTTGCCATGGCAGCCCACAATCTGAGTGAGCGCAAAACCTAACAGGTCTCTCTGAGGAAGGAAGGGCTTCTACTCCAGTTTGGGCGAGCTAACTATGAGAACCTGCACCTGAGAGATAAGCCTGTAGAAGGCCTCGCTTGGAAAAACCTGGAGGGAGCTCAAGCCCATGAGCACAGACCTACAGGCAGTGGGGCCTAAGAAACCACTCTTAAGGGCTCACCTGCCACAGCACCCAACAGAAGCAGCCCTTTGAAAAGTGCCAGACTTTGTGTGAAGCAAGCTCATTTGCTGATTTTAAAGCTGGTAGACTAAGGGGCAAGGGCCTGCTGGGATCCTCTCTCACAACAGAGGTGGTAGGCACTGTCTTCTTTAAGGCAGGTAAGAGCCATCTTTTTTTTTCTTGTTAAAATCAAACCCCAATAGAAACCAGCCTTGAAAATTCTGTGAGAGGATAAAACCCCTTAAGTCATCCAAACAGAGCTTATGTTAGCTTATTCTGCAACACTAATTCGTCCTGGGTCATTTCATGCTTATGGCTCTAGAAATTGTAGGCAAAACTTAAAAACTGTTTCCCAATATTGATATGAGGTAACAAACTCTAACTAATTTCCCATCACTGAAGAAAATACAAATCTATAGCCAGTCACTAGGAAGAATAAAGTCACTGCTGTCTCGCTACGTAAGCTGCTTTATAACAATGCACTACTCCTGAGCCTTGGTCTGTGTGTTGGTTTGACTATTTCCAGTTTGCAAACTGTCCTTTTGGTGTATACCCAATAAACTTTTATTAATCTCTACTTTAAGGATTTATCGGTGTTACTTCTGTTGTTTCTGAACTTTTGGCAGTTGTACCATCAAGAGTGGGATTGAGAGAAGATGGCATTATGACTCCAAAGAGGCTGGTGAGCCAACTCATGCTGGTACCTACAGTGTCCACTGAGTTCCTCACTTTCTTGCCCACTCTGGGATTTGAGGGTGATTCTCTCCTGGGTCCAGGCTCCACGACCTTTGTATTTTGAACTCTCCTGCTTTATTGTGCATACTTTTATTTTGTTTGTTAAGTTTTCTTAGTAAGTGCCCTGTTCTGTTCAAAAGTGAGAAAAACATGAGTCCCTGTGTTAAGTAATGACCTCGCAGGGAATCTAAACGCAAAGATGGGTTCCACCTCCCTCAGAAAACCCCTGAGTTCTGTACATATATCCACTGTGGATCAGAATCGTGTGATTTTTTGGAAAACGGATGAACTTTTGGATAATTTGGAATTGTAGCAACCACTTGGGGGAAACTTGAATTTATATAAGTCCACATTTAGTTTTGGAGAAGGAAATGGCAACCTACTCCAGTATTCCTTCCTGGAGAATCCCATGGACAGAGGAGCCTGGTGGGCTGCTGTCCATGGGATCGCACAGAGTCGGACACGACTGAAGCAACTTAGCATGCATGTATGCATGCATTGGAGAAGGAAATAGCAACCCACTGAAGTATTCTTGCCTGGAGAATCCCAGGGACAGAGGAGCCTGGCGGGCTGCTGTCTATGGGGTCGCACAGAGTCGNATGGACAGAGGAGCCTGGTGGGCTGCTGTCCATGGGATCGCACAGAGTCGGACACGACTGAAGCAACTTAGCATGCATGTATGCATGCATTGGAGAAGGAAATAGCAACCCACTGAAGTATTCTTGCCTGGAGAATCCCAGGGACAGAGGAGCCTGGCGGGCTGCTGTCTATGGGGTCGCACAGAGTCGGACACTGTGATGTGACTTAGCAGCAGTAGCAGCATTTAATTTTACTAAAAAAACTTCAATAAATGGTGTTGGGAAACCTGGACAGCCACATATGAAAGAATAAAAACTGGACTACTATCTTACACTAAACACAATTAGCTTCTTTTTCACCTTCTACTGAAAGCTTTTATAAAATGCAGAAAAGAAATTCATTATAATAATAAAACTGGATTGCAGAAAATTGGCAAAGTGAATTTTGGCAGTAAAAAACAATAGCAGATTCAGATATAGATAGATAGGTATATAGATAGATTTGATACTTATTTGACAATAGAGGCTTTCTACAACTTTTTAGCAGTATTTCTTTAAACAGTCACTATCTCCATGGCCAAATTTATTCCTATGTTTGAATCAAGGAATTTGTGTATCAGAAATAAGTAACTCCAGTGATCTTTTTAGGGCCCTTGGTAGAATCGGCAAACAGAAACCCAGCACCTGCTAGGTGAGGAGGATGTGAACAGAGCTTTGGCTATATGTCTAATTTTAGGAGAATGGACTCTTGGCACCTCCAACAGTGATAACCGCTACAGCCAAAGAAAGGAAGTCTCTAAGCCTTCTCATCCATCACTTTTAGGGCCTTCAGAGTCATCCTGCAATCCAGCAGTAATAAAAAGCATGATCCTGTAAATGCAGAATTATAAACATTCAACTGCTTTTCATCAAACTCAGGACACTTGGCCAGTTACTTGGCAGTAATAGTCTCCTAATTGTAGGTGATTCCTCTAGACTTTGTTCACACAAACACTGAAACTAAAACTCTCATGGGATGTCTGCTGTTTGCCATTCTAGTAAAAATAAAGGCAATTGCAAATTTGTTACCTAAAAATATTTGATGGTATAGGATATAAAAATTAATGCTACATCATAATTTTAAACTGAGAAGGATTATTTCCTTTGCTCCTCAGCCCTGAAATCCTTCTTTGATATGCATGGGACAAACTTGATCTAGCAATCAGCTGTTTAGGATTCAATTCTGACTGTTAAAATCCTCAATTCTTGTCACCTAGAAACTAAGTAAATAGTAAACATTTCTATGCAAATTAATGTTTTCAAATTTTTAATTTTTGAATGCATCTACTGATTTTCATTTGAATAAAAGTGTAAAGATAAAATAGATAGACCAATTGAATTAATACCAATAAATGTCTGAAACCAGTACATCAACCTAATCTCTCAGAAGTTAATAAACAGACATTTGATTTTGCTTCAGGCTAAAACTTGGCATTCAGAGTCGATGGTGGGGATGTAAATTGTTTTTCCAAACAACTGTTCATATTTTTTAAGCTGCCTCTTACATGTAAAGCAGTGGGGAAAAGGGAAAAGACAAACACTTTCTCAGGCTTCTTATGATTGTTTTAATCTATTCTGTGCAAAAATATGGCTTACAGTTTATTGCTGCAATGTAGGAACCTGAAGATTCCTGTCCACAGTTTTAAGTTTAACAAGTATTTCTATTACTTTCAGAATAATGACTTCCAGAATTTAGTACTGTACTATTAACAGTTATGCCCTTTCTACTCAAGCAGAGAAATTCTCACAAGAGTCAGTGAACCCAAAATGCCCAGTTGAAACCATACCATGACAATTCATTGTTTTCATCATAACTGTATAAACCAGTAACTTGTATCATTTTCCTTTCATGAGCCAATATCACTGCAATAATCATTTCTTTATAATAATTTCAATTATACTAAAATGCTTCTGAAAATAACAATAGGTGACGACAAACCCAAGTTTGTATCAGATGTTATCTACTTCCACCTTGACGTGTTTTTTTTTTCCCATACCTTAGCAAAGGTAAGAAAAAGAAATTTCTTTAGTATAGCTTAAAATTTATTTTTTCCAAATAACAAGTGATTTTTTAGCATAATTAAAACTTAAATAACCATTTTGTTGAAGCAAAAAGTTGGCCTAGTATAAGTTTTTCATCTGAACCTTTGAACCTTCATATGCATCACAGTCCATCATCCAGTTCTTTATCTAAAACAGAAAGAGTATATTAGATACATACAAGTAAATTATCTTTTGAATCCTACTTCTATGTCATCATGACTTATGTATACCACAGATGGAGGTGTTAGTGATATGTGAGTACAGGTCCCGGAAAGAATTCTAAAAGTTTGGATTTTTAAAAATTGAAATCTTCATTAGGAGTTTTCTCTTTTTTTCTTCTAAAGAAAAACTACAGAAAAAATAATTCAATGTTTTATTTGCTGCATTCTATATGTTCATAAAAACAAAAGCAATATTTCAAAGGGACTTTGAAAGTAGGGCAGATGGGTGAAGACTGAAGCATATTTTCTTCTCATCTTGAATGTTGGATCACAAGGCAGATTAGACCACATAATGAAAGTCCCAGGCCACTAATCAAATGATAAAAAAATAAAAGATTTTTGCTTTCTGACTTACTCTCTTTTTGGTTAAGAGAGTTAACTCTTGAATGATCATTTTGATAAATAAACCCCTGAATAGTAAGATTTATCTGTATGTTATGCACCTGGGACTCAAGAAGCTTTTCTTGCCAATCACACCAGGGAAGTCTGTTCTAACATTAGCTTCCAAATCCCATGGCAAATTAACTGATACATTGATATTAATGGTTGTCTAGCTATACTGGAGAAGGAAATGGCAACCCACTCCAGTGTTCTTGCCTGGAGAAGGGGAGCCTGGTGGGCTGCCGCCTATGGGGTCGCACAGAGTCGGACACGACTGAAGCCACTTAGCAGCTATATTGGAGGAATTTGGGAGATGGACATTGAACAGAATGATTTGCCTTTAACTGGCAATTGAAGGCTCTCTTTAGTCAAGCCAGTTACTGAGTTCTTGCTTTAGAACTGTATAGTATGGGGTTCCCTGTAGTACTTGTATCATTTTCTGTATGAAACATACTTATTCCTCTGTAGCATGAAGGGAAGATGAGAATGAGTGAATGTTCTTTATTTGACTTCTTTGGTTAACCTTTGAGACTTTTCATATCCCAATCCCCAGTTCGTGACCTTAAATATGGGATAGTACCTTAACGTATTTCTTCTTCTGTTTATTATGCTGGGATTGTATACCATAATTACTTTTTAAAAATAAAGTTTAATGTCCAAAAATAATGCTTTATACATAAATTGATCCCTTTTGCTAAACGTAAATTGATCATCGAAGCCCTCCACTACTATTGTCATTTCCTCGGTTGAGTCGATATGGTAGAATCAGGGGAAATCAGCCACAATCTTCAGACATCTTGGTTTTCTTTTAAGAAAAAAAAAAATACTTTCCAAACATCCTACTAAATAAAGATACTGTACAGGAAAATTAAAAAACAACCAGCTATAATTAATTCAGGAGACTTCAATTATCTCTTTATGTTCATTGATTTTTTTGGTATTCTTGAACAACTACCATAACAACCAAAAATGTGTGTAATACTGAATGCCACAACTGTTTCCCAGGCTTAAGACTGAGACTCCTAAGTTGTTTTGACTAGGTAACTAATAACAATTTAGATAGTCCTATACAAATTTAGAGACATGAGATGCAAAACCATGAGTGTCTTCCAGTACATTCTTCTTGTCAGAACCATTTAAATCACCGTCTTACACAAGTACATATTGAAACTCAACTTTAAGCATTTTATTTTTATGTACATTTCATTTTGTCCAGAAATAAAATATCTAAATACAGACAGACTGTAATGTTGTATATGTATAGGTTTCAACAATACTTGAGCTGAATAAATGCTTTGTACATTAAGTTTGTCTTTTTAATGGAGTTCACAGCTACATTGATAGAATGGATTCCTCATATCCTTTTTTTTTCTTTTTAAACCAATAACAAGCAGAGACAAGTACAAGTTAATATTAATAAGCAGCTCAAATTACACTTGGTTAAACTATGTACAATACAAACCATTCATACAAATGAAGACTAGGATATTGAATTTGTTACAATATGTTTAGTAAAGATAAGACAGACACTTATAACTTACATGGTGTCTGTCAGGCATTTCCCTTCTTACATAATGATCAGAACTTGTTTTAAGCAGCCATAGCTGGTCTCGACTTTGCAAAAGTCCAATGACTGGTGATGAAAGCTGTAGTCCAGTGTCTGCCCACATGTAAATTCCAAATGTTTGCTCATCTTTACTGAGAACAGGCTCCCTCCATAGAAAAAAGAGCTATCTTGGATCACCTTGAATGTGCCTACTGAATGCTGGAAAAAATTACTACACTTGTTGTGTTCATAAAATAAAGAATACTGAGTTTTAAAAACACATTTTTTTTTCCATTTTAACAAGCATTATACTCCTACAGTAGTATTTACCAGTACAGCTACTCCAAGCAGTAGAAATGCATGAGTGGGGACTATTGATTAGCATGTACTCAAGACAGTAAAGAGAGATTTCCCTAACAGCAAGTGCTAAAAACCATTCACTGTCTAGTTAATCCTTTTGCTTGATGATCGCTTATCCTGAACCATTATGAGGCAGACAATGAAAGCCCTCTCAACAGGAATCATGACGGATGCCGGCTGAAATGTGTATGCGAGTGGGTTGGTGTACGTCTATGTGTGAGAGCGTGTCTTCAGGTGTGGATTGAGAATCGGTGGTGATTTTGCGACTATACCAAGAGATGAAGCTGACTGGGCAGAAATCACATCAGGTCGTTTTCCATGAGCGTATTTGCAGTCAGTTGACGAGAGCAGCAGAGTGTAGACACATTCCAGGCAACAGATGGGACCTTCTTCTTGAGGTGACAGCCCTGTCACATGACCTGGAATTCCTCAGGCCTCAGTCTCAGCCCCGCGTTCGTCCTCATCCGGAGGGGAAGTAAGGTGTGTCGCTGTGGTAGTTGTAGTCGGGGCACACTTTCTGTACTAGTTTATAATCTGTACTATAAAAGGAAATGTAAATACAGATCACCTTAAAGGGCTTGGAGCAGAGCCAGGACACGTGACTTTGCGTCTGCTCCTGGTAACAGGTTTTTGAAGGGTCATAGTTGCAGAGTGTGTTCTTGGTAGCCTTGTCAACCTTTTCGTACTCGATGCGGCAGTTAAAGGACTTGGAATCTTTGGCATCAATCACGGTTTGTTGTGCCAAGTCGAATTCCACTATTTTCGTAGGGGGTACCAAGCTGACAGATACATTCCCTTGACCAGTGGAATTGTGCCTGAAATAAACGCTAAACGTCCCATTGCCGTGATCGACAATTTTCCCAGTTATCAATAGGTTTAGCTTCACTGTTTTGATGTTGGAATGAAAATCACCCCATCCAAACATTTTCTTAAACTTGCCCGTCTTAACAATGGGCCTTCGCTTGGCCCTGGGCCGGGGCTCTTGAAGGTCTGTGGAGTTCCTCAACCAGTCCCAGAGGTCTTGCTCAGAATAAGGTTCTGGGGTGTCATATCGCAGGTCTAAATCTGTATCATTTTCTTTGCCACGAAAAGTCTGTGACAGGAGTCGGCTGATAGACAAGTCTTTGCTGCTTTCTGTCCATATGTGCTTTAGTGTGGATTTGCTGCCTCCTGATTTTAGAAGTTCTGACTTCCCACCGTTTGTTAAATTGGCACATGTGACCTGAAAATGGAACAGAAAAATGGTGTTTACAACCTTGTATCCGAGAATACGTAACACAGATTCAAGCCCTCTTTCAGTGGCTGGGGATTCAAGTACCTTCAGCATGTGGCCAATGCTTATTAAGCTGTGATTGAATATCACTGCTATTTTTATACAAGGATGGGAGAGAGGAGGTGGATAAAAACCATTAAACATGACAGAAAGACTATATAAAAACACTGACTTTGAAAAGGGCCACATAACATGAATACAGCAAAGCACCTTAGTGTGATTTATGTTTGAATTACTTCTCAGCACCAAAATCCAAACACTTTTAAAATAAAATTTTACAAAGGATTATGTTATTTTTTTACTTTGAAATCACCATAAGCTTTAAAATGGTATGATTCTCAGAAATACATCAACTGACATTCTACAGACTTTTGGTAGTCCATGCCATAGTCACATAAGAAAAGTTAGTTTTGCAAGGAGACTCTAGAATATTTTTTTCTGGTCAAAACAAAATAACTTGTTTATGATCACCTATTATTGGCAAGAAACATACTGTATAAGATAATCTTTCCATTAACAGATTTAAATGCGATCTAGTAAAACAAATGCTAATTGATAAGAGTAGTACAGACCTTTTGATTTTAGAGTTTATTTTGGCCTGTGTATTTGTTTTGTTTCGACGGAATCTAATTGATTGGTCAAATATCCAAATCTGTATTTGCCTAATTCTATTGTCTTTGTTCTTCCTGCAGCCTCTATATTTACTCTTAGTATAAAAGAAAGAAATACATATCCCAGTCTTTCAAATTACACAGATAATTTCCCATTCTTTGGGTGGCAAAGAGAATAAATGTATTTGATAACGGCTTGGCACTTGTATCTCAGCAACAACATAGTTCATCAAGGAGAGAGAGTATAATGAGATGAATCCATGGTGCACTCGCTCATGAAGCAGTAATGAAACTGTCCTAAAGAAGAAGTAAAAGGGACTTAGAGTGCATTTACCAGCAGAATATAGGGAGTAAAAGAGAAAGAAAAAAAAAAAAGGAAGTGGCAGGTTTCAAGGGGAAAAAAATGAATCTGTTTAACAGGATGCTAAGATACTGACAGCAGAACAACCTCTGATTTTCAGGCAGAATAGAAATTTACATCTAAATTATACTCTCCACAGCTGTAGCAATTATGAGTGTGAGCTCTGGAGTCAGACACCCTGAATCCCAATGCAGGCTGTGATCCTTCACAGCTGTATGATCTGGGCCGGTTGCTTGACTTGTGTACATTTCTGTATTTCTTTTCCACAGAGTAGAAAAATGATATCCCTTTTCCTCACATGGCTGTTTGAAGAATTAAACTGGACAGTCCATTAAAAGCACGGAAGGACAGTACCTGGACACAATGAGTGTTCAACATTAGTATTTCTATTATCATCCTCAAACATTTTACCTCTGAATTCCATGGGGTAATATTTTATGTAAATGAATAACAGACAATAGGATCTGAGAGCAAGGGTATCTTTATGAGAAAATCTCCCTTTATTAATACATACCCAAAAACCTAAAGCAAACCATTTAAACACGTATGTATATATATATATATATATATATATATATATACAAGTGCCCAGGTGGCACAGTAGTAAAGAACCTGCCTGCCAGTGCAGGAGTTGTAAGAGGCAGATTTGATCCCTGGGTTGGGACGATCACCTGGAGGAGGGCATGGCAACCCACTCCATCATTCTTGCCTGGAGAAGTCCGTGGGCTGAGGAACCTGGATGGGCTGGAGGCAGGCTACAGTCCATAGGATTACAAAGAGCTGGATATGACCGAAGCGACTAAGAAAGTGAACGTATTAGTCTCTCAGTAGTTTTCGACTCTTTGCCACCCCATGGACCACAGCGCACCCACCAGGCTCTTCTGTCCACAGTATTTCCCAGGCAAGAACACTGGAATGGGTTGCCATTTCCTTCTCCAGGGGATTTTCCTGACCCAACAATGGAACCCAGGTTGCCTGCATTGCAGGCAGATTCTTTAACATCTGAGCCACAGGGAAGCCCGAAGTGGCTAAGCATACACATATATACTTTCCAAAGTATTTAGGCTGCTACCACAACCTAAAAACATGACAAATTGAGTAGTTAGCAAAATTCAGATGAATAAAACATGAGCAGAACTTCAGCTATTAAACTGTTCAAGGACCAAATGCGATGTGAAAGGCTTCTAGTGGTGTAGTCAAGAGGCCTCTGCAACGTCTGAGTTTGGGCACAGAATCAAAGTAGGCTATAATCACCAGCACTGCCTTGACTATTATTCTCCTTTTCTCTCCCTTTCATTTAGGCTAGGAGAGAAGTAAGGCAATGTACAGGAGAGTTTCAGTCATGAAAAATCAGGAAGGGTCCATGATTCATCTTGCTTTATTAATTCAATAACTGTACAGTGTGATTCTGGTAATATTGAGTAAAATAACAGGAATATAAAGGCAAATGAGATGTGGTTCTTTCTTTCAAGATGTTCACAATCTAATAGTGAGATCAGTTAAGCAAGGAGTATAGTGATGTGACCAACACAATGTACAATATTCTTAAGGTCAAAGTGAAAAGGTGGAGAATATACAAGAGAGAAGATTATACTCAGATCTGGGAGATTTAAAAAAAGGTTTAGGACTTCAACAGATAATGAACAGGCTAGAGAAGTTCTTCTAAGTATAAGGAACATACTATGCAAAAGTAAAAAGTTGAAAAAGAACAAGTCAAATGTAAGAATGGAAAATAGTTCCTTATCTCTGAACTTCAGGGAGAATTGACAGGAAGGATAAACAGAAGTTGCAAGATGTTGGCAGAACACAAAGAAGGTCAGTTAAGTTCAGCTGAGTCACTCAGTTGTGTCCAACTCTTTATGATCCCATGAACTGCAGGATGCCAGTCCTCCCTGTCCATCACCAACTCCTGGAGTTTACCCAAGCTCATGTCCATTGAGTCGGTGATGCCATCCAACCATCTCATGCTCTGTCATCCCCTTTTCCTCCTGCCCTCAACCTTTCCCAGCATCAGGGTCTTTTCAAATGAGTCAGTTCTTTGCATCAGGTGGCCAAAGTATTGGAGTTTTAGCTTCAGTATCAATCCTTCCAATGAACACCCAGGACTGATCTCCTTTAGGATAGACTGGCTGGATCTCCTTGCAGTCCAAGAGACTCTCAAGAGTCTTCTGCGACACCACAGTTCAAGAGCATCAATTCTTCAGTGCTCAGCCATCTTCACAGTCCAACTCTTACATCCATACACAACTACTGGAAAAACCATAGCCTTGACCAGATGGACCTTTTTTGACAAAGCAATGTTTCTGCTTTTTAATATGCTATCTAGGTTTGTCATAACTTTTCTTCCAAGGAGTAAGCATCTTTTAATTTCACGACTGCAGTCATCATCTGCAGTGATTTTTGGAGCTCAAAAAATAGTCTGACACTGTTTCCACTGTTTCCCCATCTATTTCCCATGAAGTGATGGGACCAGATGCCATGATCTTCGTTTTCTGAATGTTGAGCTTTAAGCCAACTTTTTCAACTCTCCTCTTTCACTTTCATCAAGAGGCTTTTTAGTTCCTCTTCACTTTCTGCCATAAGGGTGGTGTCATCTGCATAT
>SJYX01011414.1:110268-143741 GCA_006410675.1 Oreotragus oreotragus
ATTCCATCACCTCCACTAGCTTTCTTTGTAGTGATGCTTCCTAAGGCCCACTTGACTTCACACTCCAGGATGTCTGGCTCTAGGTGAGTGATCACACCATTGTGAATATCTGGGTCGTGAAGATCTTTTTTGTACAATTCTTCTGTGTATCCTTGCCACCTCTTAATATCTTCTTCTTCTGTTAGGTCCATATCATTTCTGTCCTTTATTGAGCCCATCTTTACATGAAAAGTTTCCTTGGTATCTCTAATTTTCTTGAAGAGCTCTCTAGTCTTTCCCATTCTATTGTTTTCCTCTATTTCTTTGCATTGATCGTGCAGGAGGGCTCTCTTATCTCTCTTTCTTATCTCGTAGTGCTGTTCTTTGGAACCCTGTATTCAAGTGGGTATATCTTTCCTTTTCTCCTTTGCTTTTTGCTTCCAAGAAGGTAGGCTAAAGTCAAATTGTGAAGTTGCTAGGGTCAATTTATGAAGGTATTTAAAATTAATCTTATAGATAATGAGGAGTCCTTAAATTTTGTCTTATTTTGCTTTTAAGTAGGTCATCTTGGCTCTAAAAGAATCACTGACTGGACATTGAAAGGTAGTTTGGTAGGGAGAAACCTTGAGGGAATAATTAGTTAAATAACAAACTATAATACTCCTTTTGAGAAAGTAAATGAGCCTGAACCAAGACAATGGCAGAGAAAAAGAGAAAGAAAAAAATGGATATAAAAGATATTTCAGAGGCAGGATTAACTTAATTTGACGATATCTATTGGCTAGGCAGGAATGCGAAAAATTTGAAAATTAATGAATTTTCTTGCATCTGTAAGAAATACAAAAGTAACAAGTTTAAAAAGTATATAAACACTTGAAAAGAAGTCTCCTGACTTTTGAATTAACTACTAAGGACTTTCTTGAAGCAAGTGTTAGTGGTGGTAAAGAAATGAAATAAGATGAAAAAGAAGTGCAACTATCTGAATACATCTGCTCCCAGATGCAATCAAGAATTCTTGGCTTTCTCACTCTATTATATTGCTTTACATATGAAGAATCTTCATTTTTGAAATACATAAATGTACACATAAAATTGAAATAGATTTTGAGCCTTACTGAATAAACAATATATTTTTAAAAAAATCTTAGAACACCTTCTATCATTGATTTTACAAACATAAGAGAAGAGCTCCTTTTGAAAAGTCACCTAAAGATCCTTTCACATCAGTATATCAGAATGATGACAGAGGTAGTGAAGACTATGGCATAAAATGAGCCCCAAAGAGAAATCTGACAATTGCTAACTAACTCAATTCCAAAAAGGCAATGCACTGTGAACTTTTTTCTACAAAGAGTCATTTTTTCTATAACAGTGAAAGCACTAAAGNTCCTTTTGAAAAGTCACCTAAAGATCCTTTCACATCAGTATATCAGAATGATGACAGAGGTAGTGAAGACTATGGCATAAAATGAGCCCCAAAGAGAAATCTGACAATTGCTAACTAACTCAATTCAAAAAAGGCAATGCACTGTGAACTTTTTTCTACAAAGAGTCATTTTTTCTATAACAGTGAAAGCACTAAAGATACTTCCTAACTGAATATAATTCTCCAAGTCAAAAGTGGCTGCATTTAAATCAGTTCTAATGAAGTGGATGAAACTGGAGCCTATTATACAGAGTGAGGTAAATCAGAAAGAAAAACACGAATACAGTATATTAATGCACATATATGGAATTTAGAAAGATGGTAATGATGACCCTATATATGAGACAGCAAAAGAGACACAGATAGAAAGAACAGACTTTTGGACTCTCTGGAAGAGGGAGAGGGTGGGATGACTTGAGAGAATAGCATTGAAACATGTTTATTACCGTATGTGAAACAGATCACCAGTGCAAGTCTGATGCTCGAAACAGGGCACTGAAAGCCAGTGCACTGGGACAACCCAGAGGGATGGGCTGGGGAGGGAGGTGGGAGGGGGTTTCGGGATGGGGGACACACGTACACCCATGGCGGATTCATGTCAATGTATGGTGAAAACCACCACAATATTGTAAAGTAATTAGCCTCCAATTAAAATAAATTCGTTAACTTTTTAAAGTGGCCAACGCCTCAAAAATTAACATTTTAAGACGTGGCCAACACCCACTCCAAAGGAACTGACCCACTCACTAGTCCAATCATACCATTTCTACAAATTATGTGAGTTGTCTAATTGCTTTAGAAACACTGAGAATCATAAAGCCTCTTACCATGATTAGGAATATGCATATTAAAGCACATGTTTCTTTTGACAACATTCAAAAATAGGTGCAAAGACAAGGTCATTTTCTTCAACCCAACAAAGACAGAGCTTGAATCTAACATTAAGGGAGCTTGTCTGAGGCAGGACCTGTGTCGGGGGGGCTAGAAAAAAAGAGACTGCTATTGACTGGTTGGGGCGTAAGCATATAAAGTGTTGAGACACCTTGCTCTAGCTCCTCCTTTATATCTCTCAGGGCTATGCTTTCACATTGCTTTCTCTAACATCTTTTCATTACAGGCTTATAATCCTACTGCTACTGCTGCTAAGTCACTTCAGTCGTGTCCGACTCTGTGTGACCCCATAGACGGCAGCCCACCAGGCTCCCCCATCCCTGGGATTCTCCAGGCAAGAATACTGGAGTGGGTTGCCATTTCCTTCTCCAATGCATGAAAGAGAAAAGTGAAAGTGAAGGCGCTCAGTCTGTCCGACTGTTAGCGACCCCATGGACTGCAGCCCACCAGGCTACTCCGTCCATTGGATTTTGCAGGCAAGAGTACTGGAATCCTAATGTCAATATATATTATCTTTTAAAATATTGTTGAAAGACATCACTTTTGGAAGAGATACTTCACTAACACTTCAACTATGTTCCTGGCCTTACAAGATTTTATATAAACAGGTCCCTCTTTCACATATACATCTCCAACTAGAGGCACCTCCAGATGGTCTATCTTTTTATAAAAGAGCAATAAGGTGCCTTTTCATTTCTACTAGCCCTCACACTTACTGTTGATCTATTACTGTTCAATATAAATTATCTCAAGATTACTTTGAAAATCATGTATTTATTTCATCAAATGTATGAATATTTAAGCCAAACAAAAATTCTGGATAACCTGATGCTTAAGCAATATCTCTCATCAGTGAATAACCAATCAACAAAACGACCTTGCTCTGTGATTACAACTTCGTTTTGGCAGTTTATGATTTGCTACATTGAATATATGTCACATACTATCAGCTGCTATTGGTTAAGGGTATACTATCTTCAGACATTGTAATTAGCATTTTACATATGGCATTGCACTTCATTTAAACCACAAACACACACACACTCATTCATTGACTCATACACAATATTGTTATTTTCAGCTTACAGGCAGAGATATGGAAGCTTGAGAAGAACTTGTTCATTACTGCTGGTAAGTGAAAGAGCTACTGCTTATCACTCCACTGGGTATTTCCTTTATTTTTAAAATTATTTTAATCATATACAATTATACATGAATATATGTTTATCAAAGCATTTAAACATTAGAGGATTTATGAAGGAAAAATTAAAAGCCTATCTTCATAATCAGCCCTTGCTCCCTTATAATCCCACCTCTCTCTGTAAAGATAAAACCTCAAATTTTTGGTGTATATTGTTCTTAAACATTTTCACTATGTTTCACGTATAAATATTTACTTCACTAGTGTTGTATTTTATGATTTGCATTTTGTATTTTTTCCAATCAACAATGTCTTTGAGATGCATAGCTCTTGGTTCATAAAGGTATATCATCTTTATTAAATAGGAAATAGAATTCTAGAATATAAATGTATCATATTTCTATATCGGGGTTACCTTTTGTGATAGATCCTTAATCATTACATTGTTTCACAGACTTAATTTTTTTAACCTTCCTTCCATTGGTTTTTTTGTTCATTATTGCTTCAGATAACTTCATCCCTCTTCTGGATTTTCATTTCTATGGTTGTATAGATTTGTGTGATCCTTTTAAAAAGAGTTCACATCGGATAAGCTATCTGAGTAGTCTATGCCTAAAAATGTCCTTACTGGCCATCGGCTTACATTGGGCAGAATAGTCATTCATCCTTCAATTCCTTTTGTTCTGTGATTTTTTTTTCTCTCTCTCTCCAAAAAAGCGAGGATATTTTTCCACTTCAGGTATTGTGAAATCTCACAAGGTGAGCTACATGTGCTCGTGTTTTCTCCAGACCTTTTCTTAACTAGTTTAGGGAAAAGCACACAGATATTCACAGCCATGCTAGGCTCTTTTTCATAGTGTTCCCAAAAAGGACTATAACCCCTTTGGGGAATGTTTTTTCTGTATTATTCCATTTCGTAACTTGAGAAAAGGACTACCTCGCATAGGGTAAGCACTCAATAAATTATATACATGGTTTATATTCTTACTTACATTAGTTTCAATAGGGAGGGTTCATTGATTCTTTAGCCACAACCAAGATTTTGGTAGAACACGTGGCCCACAGAGGTTTCTCTCTTACAAGTTTAGAGCCTACACTTCACTGACAATTCTCAGAGTGCCTGTATTATATGTGATAAGCCAGAGGAAATGGGTTAGTATTTTAATACATCAAAAATACATCATTTCCTTCTGCTACAAAGCAGTGATCCAGCAGCAGCCAGGCTGCATTAACAGTGGAAAAGCAGGAAAAGAACCCCGAGCCTCTCCCCTAGCGTAGTCGTTGCTGGAGGCTATATTGCACAGAAACTAAGAAAACAGGCTTTGCAGTCAGAGATCGCAGGGCTAAACCCAAAATCTGTTACCAATAACCTGAACAGTAAGGTCTTTTTCAACTAGAAAATAGAGATGACAACTCACTCACTGGGTTTTTGTGAAGATAAATGATTTTATATGCAGCAGAAATAAAAATAGGGGAACAGTATGAGTTCAACACTTGAGAGCTAACACTCTGAGGTAGGTTATGAAACTCCAAAGAAAAGGAAAACAAGGCTTTCAGAATGCACCCTGCTATTATAACTCCATCTTCTCACTGGAGACATTACATTTGCTCAAGTGGGCCAAACAAACTGTGATGGAAATGAGTATAATTGCAACATCTCTGTGGTCATCTTTAGCAGTAGGTGGTGGGAGGAGATCACACTGATTCTGTATGTTACAATTTAGTGCTAGCAAATGTAAGCAATAATTTATCTTTAGCATAACATTAAGAGAAGATATATTGATCAGCCTGGACATTCTACATCATCCTTAAAAACTAGAAACGGTACATTTCTATGAGTTTGAAGAAGCGGCTAAGAATTTTAGGCATGTTATGCCATGAGTTTTCATGATTCCATGCAGGATGGCTCACTTTTAACATAGGACACCAACGAGTCCCTTGAAATTATTGTGTCGGAGACTGGATCTAAGTCATGGGTCATTGAGCACCTCGCAAGTTTGTGTAACTATGAAAATTAGTTTTCCTTTTGATTTTTCCCCCTTAGGTCCTCTCATGAAAATTATCTTGAAAATGTTTTTTGTTTCTTTACTTGCAAGGGGGAAAGCATGCCTTGAGAAGAGCCGTGAACTATTGTTTCTGCTGCTGAGAAACGGAATTTTTCATCTTACAAAAATATTGTCTCTTCCCTTCTGCACACTTTATATAGATACACATATAAGTTTTGACATATAGACGCATTAACATTGATGAGAAATTAAAATTTATATTCTTTATAACCCTACTTAACCCATTCTCTCAAAACTTAATTGCAGATTACCTTACCCAGGTTTTCATTGCAAAAGTTACTTCTTTGTTTAGTATTTTACAATATGTTCATTTAAAATGTATAAGGAATATCCCATGTGAAGAACCCTGGGTATCTGGTCATAATAATAAACAAAACATTTAAAATAACATGTTGAAAAGCTATTTCTTGGCTGAAACGAAGCCACTTCTGTGTTATTTTCTCATTATCTATAAAGAGATTTTAGTTTATCAGTAAATCTAGCTGTCTTTAAAGAAAAGACAAATATTGCATATGTAGGAATAATTGTGTTAAATCCAGGGTCTTTCTATCTGAATTGGAGGCTAATGTGAGTGACTGTCCATAATGAGGCATGTAACATGGAGGTTTTAGGATGTTTCTAGCTTCTTAAAGTCAAACGAGGTACAGACCTCTCTAAAATGGACCAAATGAGGAAAGACTGACTCACATTTCAATGCCATTTCGAGTGACCTATGCATACAAATGTTCCCAGATACAGCACTGGGATATGAGAACACGCCGAGTAGTAATCATCGTTCACTTTATCCAATTGAAGCTCAAAATCCTGAGGAAATAATCACTTTTTGATGTTTTGAGACAATATTCTACTCAACACCCTTTGATTATCCAGAGGTGGATCTGAAAATCTTCTAACAGACAGAGGAAGAAGTCATTATATAAAGAAAGTGATAGAGACTAGTTACAGTGGAATATCATCCTGGTACCATTTAGATCCTAGATTTACTCCAGAATTATTCTAGGGCCTCTTTCTTATCAGACCAGCACATGAACACTGCTCAGAGCTTCCCAAGTACAGAGTGGACAAGACAGAAAGACAACTGAGAAATGCAAAAGGGTATGCAGAGCCTAGAAATAAAGTCCCTCCACACTCCTGTAAAAGCCCTCCCAGCTTCCTGAAGTGGAACAAATCCACTGAGAACAGAGAAGACCAACAGACAGAACTGACACCTCACTCTTTTATCAAAGGATGGTGATGCTGGAGTTTGAGTTAGGTAAAACCTCTGGACACTGAGTAAATATGTATCTTTAGATCATGCCTTGGGCACAGCAAGATGTGGTAGCGTATCCAGCCTACAGCCACAGGCCCCACAATGGCACCTGGGTGTAGCTCAGGGAGGACCCAACTCACTGAGGGAACGTCAAGCTTTCTCACTATGTCTATGATAAAACAATTCCCTTGAAAGGTCTTAAACCAATCTGTTTTCTAAAGTCCCTCTGGTGAGAAGATTAGCATCTAGTCTTCGATCATTGTTTCTGCCAGGTAAGACTCTTAGCACTTGGGAAAAGCAGATCTCATATTCAGTTACAGCCAGTGTGGGAATCAGATGCACCAGGAGCCTTTGGTCTATTCCCAGCTTCTCAAAGTACAGCATGTGGAATTTCACCTCAAAGAGCCAAGTGCTGAGGGAAAGCGATGCTTAGGCAAAGAGATCTCACACAGAAGGGAAAAGATGGTCTCTGGGTTTAGGTGCTGTGCCTTTAAAGTTGATCAGATGTAAAACTGAATGATATGCCTAGATTCCCAAAGGAAAAGGATTTGGCTCTTTTTGTTACCAAGGGAATTAAGTGGACAGTTTCACTAAATCAAAGAAGGATGCTCACCCAGATTATGTTACAGGAGGAGACGAGATGGGTCATGGAGAGAACAGAGCAAACAGAGTTCAAAGAGGCTGAGGATGCTGTTAGAGAAGTCACAATAGGAAGGCTGGATGAAAGTGTGTATGCAAGGAGAGCTCTGAGATCCCCTTGACCTTTAATGTACTTTAAAATGACTTGTCACAACATTAGTGTGAACTGCTGTGAATGGAGGGAATCACAAGAGAATTGAAAGAAAGACAGACTGTTAGAGTAGAATTTCCTCTCTCCTCTTTCCCTGATTGTCCTCACACTCAAACGTCCAGATTCCAAGAGGGAGTTTAATTATCCTTTTCAAAAGAGCTGGGTAACACTCCAGATGCCACTAGAGGGCGCAGCTAGGACATCTGACAGCTGTCTCTATTCCTGGTGCTGAAGTCAGGAAGAATTGTGTCACTAAGGGTCGCAGACCTCTTTGAAGAAAGAAGATGAACCAGGAAACTTCATGGTACCTGCTGACTGACACAGACCCCAGGATCTACCTCTTCTATGAGCTACAGAGACTAGGAGGGAATAACTCCCTCCTAGTCTTTGCTAGGAGTTCTTTGCTCAAAGAACTACTACCAAAGTCATCACCAACTAAAGAAGCTGCTGTGAGCCTTTGATTCCCCATAGAAGGTATGTTCCGTGTTAAGGTATTTATATTTATTTACTGGAAAAGAAGACTCTTGAGAGTCCCTTGGACTGCAAGGAGATCCAATCAGTCCATCCTAAAGGAAATCAGTCTTGAGTATTCATTGGAAGGACTGATGTTGAAGCTGAAGCTCGAATACTTTGGCCACTAGATGTGAAGAATGGACACGTTGGAAAAGACCCTGATGCTGGGAAAGATTGAAGGTGGGAGGAGAAGGGGACGGCAGAGGATGAGATGGCTGGATGGCATCACCGACTCGATGGACAGGAGTTTGAGTAAACTCCAGGTGTTGGTGATGGACAGGGAGGCCTGGAGCGCTGCAGTCCATGGAGTTGCAAAGACTCGGACACAACTGAGCAGCTGAACTGAACTGACTAGATAAGAGTCTAGGTCAATGCAACATATTCTACATCTCTAGCTGCATTTTGGGCTTCTCTTCACTTTGTCCTCAGAGTTCAGATCACATCAGGCAGTTCATGTTTATGTGTTCTCTTTCTTCCAACTTCAGAGCTTCTCTCGTGGCTCAGATGGTAAAGAATCTGCCTGAGATGCAGGAGATTCAGGTTCAGTTCCTGCATTGGGAAGATCTCCTGGAGAAAAAAACAGCAACCTACTCCAGTAGTCTTGCCTGGATAATCCCCATGGACAGAGGAGCCTGGCAGGCTATAGTCCAGGGGGTCACAAAGAGTTGCACACAACTGAGCAACCATATAGACATCTCTTCCAACTTTAGGACCTTTGCAAAGGCTGCTTCTCTGTCTGGAATCCTTTCCACCCCCTCCCATTTGCGTAGCTAACTCTTAGCTATCCTTGGTGCTGTGCAAGTTGCTTCAGTCATGTCCAACTCTTTGCAACACCACAGACTGTAGCCCACCAGGCTCCTCTGTCCATGAGATTCTCCAGGCATGAATACTGGAGTGAGTTGCCATTTCCTGCTCCAGGGGATCTTCCCAGCCCAGGAATCAAACCCGAGTCTCTTATGTCCCCTGCATCAGCAGGCAGATTCTTTACCACCAGTGCCACCTGGGAAGCTCTTGACCTCCTCTAGCCCAACCTAAACTCCGTTTCTACAGGAATGGTTGATCCTCTCATAGCACCTTGTACTATTTGTTCATAAAAGTAATACTATTATCTATGTCCATACCTATATCCATACATCTATCCATATATCCATACCTATACCCATACCTATATCCATATATCTTCTTTCTCTCAACTGTCATCTCCATGAGGTTGGGATTGGTTATTCAATACCTTAGTCACTGTTACTGCAGTTCATAAAATCCCAGGTTCCAAGTAGGTGCTCTACAATTATCAGCCGCAAGAATAAATGCCTGTTTGAATGGAGTGCCTACATACACATGATGCCATTCCTTCACAGATGAGCTTACCTCATAAGCAGATAAACAGCTCATTTTCTGACATAGATAAGTGTGTTTGTATTGTAAGCCTTCATGGAGGCTTTGTGTAATTCTGTAAACATCTACACTGATGCAAGGAAAAAGATGATATTTTTCTAGGAAAGTACAGGTGAGTGGATGCTACAGGTTATTATAATCAGTCAGGACTGTCACACCAAAAATCTCCAAATAAATGTGAGTATTGTTTAAGTCAAAGTGAAAAGTGAATAAGAACAAAATGCCTGTATGAACATAACTGTGTTTTAGAAGTTTTACAAATATCAGAAAAGCTTAATGAAACAATGAGTGTGGTCTCTTGAATGGCAGGAAAGCGAGTGCCATCTTCTGGGTTTCTTCTCTGAGTTTCCAGAAATTTGATGTTAAGACAGAAGTGAACGAAAATGCTGATGGGATGCTAAATGCAGAAGTTCCTCCATCGAGTCAGCCAAACTTTCTGGGGGCATTTTCTCTGCAGTATTTGAGTGGCCACCTTATTGACAAAAATAATTGCTTTGAAACAGGCAGTTAGGCACGTGTTAGTCTATTTCTTTACATAAATGTCCACTTGCTTGGAAAATGCAGTGGGGTTTTATAAATGTGAAACAATATAACCAGTTTCATGGCTGTGTTTGCAAAGGTTCAAAATGAGCCATAAAAATATTCATTAACAGTGCAAATTAAATTGTTATTAAAAATAGGAATCTTAAAGACATTTTGGCTTTAGAGTTGACAGAGTATAAATGCAGTATGACTTATGACACTTTTGCTTTTTGTCTGTGTCACTAAAATCCATGACTGTTGAGAGAATCACAAAATATCTGAAGTTGAAAGGACCTTGAAAATCATTTCACGACTTTGGTAGCTGAGTCTCACAGAGCAGATGTAACTCACCTAAAGTTCCCAAGGTGGTTAGGTGCAGAGTTAAAACTATAGGTAAGGCTTCCTAGTATTCAGTCCACTCTTCTTGAGTTCCAAAGCTTCCTTTTATTGAGAGCTGATATTTTATGTCTTCTCAGAGTTTACCAAAACTGGAACCAGGGCGTCAACTGCAAAGTGTGGAACTGGCTTATCTCTGCTCTTAATTTTGTGGAAGGAGATCTGCCATCATTTGCTAACCTTAAAAAAAAAAGAGGCAGTAACCCAGTGCATCTCAACTACAGCTTGGGGTCTCCTGGATTGACTAAGTGCATGAACCTAGGCTCAGACCTTCTAAGACTTGAGTCTGAACAGTGACTATTCTGAGGAGAGAGGGAATCAAAACAAGGAGACTGTTGTCATAGGTTTTCAGTTAAGCAAATGATAACACAAAGGGAATTATTCTTTAGTCTCTAAAAGAAACAGTGTGTTATATTTGTTTTCCAGGAAAATTTTGTTAGTTCCTATTTTCAGAAGATTTTTTTTTAGATAAGTTAAAGCAAAAGGTTGTCAGATTTTCTGTTCTATAAATCCATCAGCAAGCATTTGTTAAGTGACTATGATTTTATAAACTTTCAAAAATTAACTTCAGGGAAGTCATTGTACTCATTCAAAATCTGTCTATGTCTGCTCATTCTAGATAACCAGCATCAGTACTTTATACGCTCTCATAGATAAAGATACTACTATTTTGGAGCCACCCTCCTGCTATGGAGCCTTGAAAGTCAGTGATTCTCAATACAGATTACTAAAGTAGAGCCAGGGAAATGTGAGCTATAATTTACACCGAGAATCATAACAGAATTGACAGTGGGGGTATTGCAAGATGTACTGTATTAAAAAGCTTATTCCAAGTGTATCAGTGATTTGCTTCCAGTTAAAATAGTTATTTCATAGTTTGACATCATATTCAAGGAAGGTGTGATATATATGGTTTTTTTCAAAGTAGAGGCTGATTTTAAAGAGTCAAGAAATGTCTTTATAAGTGAAATCATCTTTTGCTAAGTAATCTTGGTTCTTTAGATGGAGTGCAAGCATGATCCATCTTAATTGGAATTTGCACAGGAAATAGTATTTGTGTTTATATATTTTTGCAATTTTAAGATTTAGCTATAATTTCCAATTTGCAGAAAGTTGCAAGAAACTTACATGTACTCTTTACCCAAATTCACCAATCAATTCCATTTGATTTTATTGCTCTCTCTTTCATTCATATGTACACATATGCCCATGCATATGTTTATGTAAATGCATGTGTTTGTATGCATGCATGTGCATATATATGTGGGGGGGGGTTCTGTGTGTTGGTGCCATTTGGAGATATCATGCCCATTTATTCTTAAAGAAGTTCAAAATCCCTAAGAGATATTACATTTTATATATGAGCAGCTATCAAAATCGAGAAATTTAACCTTGATACTTTCTAATTTAATCTATTATTGTTATTTAGTCACTAAATTGCGTCTGACTCTTCTGCGACCCCACTGACAGCAGCCTGCCAGGCTCCTCTGTTCATGGGATTTCCCAGGTAAGAATACTGGAGTAGGTTGCTATTTTTTTCTCCAGGAGTCTTCCCAACCCAGAGATCAAACTCCCATCTCCTACATTGGCAGGCAGGTTCTTTACCATGGAACCAATACTTTAATAATAGACAATATCAAATTGTCCCAACAACACTTTTACACTTACTAAGATTTCTGGCCCATTCCAATGCCATGCATTGCATTTAGTTGTTGTGACCCTTCAGTAGTCTTTAGTTCTGTTTCGCGTCCTTTATATTTTTGTAAAATGTAAAGATTATAGGCTACTTAATTTGTAAAATGTTCCTCAGTTTGGATTTGTGTGCTGAAAATAACTGTATAATAAAGTTTTAGAGTTTTCAACTGACAAAGATGATAATGGGAAATAGTGTTCCTGAATTTCAGAGTGAAGGAAGCAATGCCTTGAGTAGCAGTGGAGGGAATAATATTGTATGATGCTAAATCACAGCCTTGTAAGTCATTTAGACTATTTAATATAATTTTACAGATAATTAATTTGCATTTTGTATAACTGTCTTGCTATTTTTTTATAATAAATTCATTTGATTTTGTCATTTTATGGCTCTTTCATTTCACATTTTGTTTAAATGAAGCTAATGTCTTTTTAAAAAAAAGCCTGGTGGATTAACTAATCAATCTGAGGCTGACATTCTTTTGTTTAAATCTGAAGGATTTTTAAAGTAACACTTGCATAGTATTTATTTTCCCATCAAAAATTAGTATGTTATGTGAGTAGACTGAACTCTGACAACCTTCTTGGCATGTAGACACCAATAACCCAATGAGAGACTAGAGGAAACTAAGACCCGCTGGCAAAGAAACTTCTGTTGAATCACACATCCAAGAAGCCACATTCAGGTTCCTGGGGGGGGGTTCTGTGTGTTGGTGCCATTTGGAGATATCATGCCCATTTATTCTTAAAGAAGTTCAAAATCCCTAAGAGATATTACATTTTATATATGAGCAGCTATCAAAATCGAGAAATTTAACCTTGATACTTTCTAATTTAATCTATTATTGTTATTTAGTCACTAAATTGCGTCTGACTCTTCTGCGACCCCACTGACAGCAGCCTGCCAGGCTCCTCTGTTCATGGGATTTCCCAGGTAAGAATACTGGAGTAGGTTGCTATTTTTTTCTCCAGGAGTCTTCCCAACCCAGAGATCAAACTCCCATCTCCTACATTGGCAGGCAGGTTCTTTACCATGGAACCAATACTTTAATAATAGACAATATCAAATTGTCCCAACAACACTTTTACACTTACTAAGATTTCTGGCCCATTCCAATGCCATGCATTGCATTTAGTTGTTGTGACCCTTCAGTAGTCTTTAGTTCTGTTTCGCGTCCTTTATATTTTTGTAAAATGTAAAGATTATAGGCTACTTAATTTGTAAAATGTTCCTCAGTTTGGATTTGTGTGCTGAAAATAACTGTATAATAAAGTTTTAGAGTTTTCAACTGACAAAGATGATAATGGGAAATCGTGTTCCTGAATTTCAGAGTGAAGGAAGCAATGCCTTGAGTAGCAGTGGAGGGAATAATATTGTATGATGCTAAATCACAGCCTTGTAAGTCATTTAGACTATTTAATATAATTTTACAGATAATTAATTTGCATTTTGTATAACTGTCTTGCTATTTTTTTATAATAAATTCATTTGATTTTGTCATTTTATGGCTCTTTCATTTCACATTTTGTTTAAATGAAGCTAATGTCTTTTTAAAAAAGCCTGGTGGATTAACTAATCAATCTGAGGCTGACATTCTTTTGTTTAAATCGGAAGGATTTTTAAAGTAACACTTGCATAGTATTTATTTTCCCATCAAAAATTAGTATGTTATGTGAGTAGACTGAACTCTGACAACCTTCTTGTAATGTAGACACCAATAACCCAATGAGAGACTAGAGGAAACTAAGACCCGCTGGCAAAGAAACTTCTGTTGAATCACACATCCAAGAAGCCACATTCAGGTTCCATGTCAAAATTCCCAGACTATTCTGTTGTTACCACCACCATACTCCCTTTTGCTAATGTAAGAGAATGCATGGTGATTCAGCTCCTTGAGTGTGCATGAGCTAACTAACCCTGACCAGGTATAGTAAGATAGCATCCCTGACTCAACGGACATGAATCTGAACAAACTCCAGGAGACAGAGGACAGGGGAGCCTGGTGTGCTGCAACCCATGGGGTCGCAAAGAGTCAGACACAACTTATGACTAAACAGCAACAAGAAATAGAGTTATCCTCATACTTCAACCCTAGATACAGAACTTCAAGTGTAACTTGAATTATCCTTCCCCCAAAGGACAGCATATCAGGGTTCACTACACACCAGGTGCTCAGGTACCCGCACACTCCACTATGAGCACAAAAGGTGCTTTGTGGCCAAATAGCAATTAATTTCAAAGCCACAATCTCTTAACCTCAGTTTTCTCATTGTAAGTTGATATGGATACCTTGCCCCAGCATTATTTTGAGAATTAGACAAAATGTATGTGAATATTTCTTTTCAGTAAATGGTAGATGTTAATAATACTTGCTCTATTTTTTTTTAACTCATCAAGATGGTTATATGGATCCATGTGGTTATTTTTGTACAAAACAATTTAATTTTCAAAATTTCAACTCATGTAGGAAAAAATGCACATTCGAGGTATCTTGGCATAGTGGTAGAAGCAGGGACTCTGGAGCCAGGCCACAGGCTCACATCCCAGCTCTTAAGGCAAATGCCCTCGTCTAGGGGAACTGCCTAAATGGTGACATTCCAAGTCACTCTGGCAACAGTGCACTGGTATCCTTTTGAAGTGGTAATACTCCAAAAACAATACGATTTTCACACATAATCCTGGTTTTAGAATGTGAAATTATGACTTTACAAAGAAACTTGATTTAAGCTACAGCCTTAAACTTTCCTTTTCTTTCTCCTCTTTCCTTTCTTTTTTAATGATACAGTATAGGAAAATACCATCCATTGACCCAATCAGAGTGGTACTCTCTAAGCCATGACATTTTTGATGTATTCTTTACAGAGCATCCCATTAGAGTTCCAGAGAAACCCTTACTTTCTATTATGTCAACGACACCTTTGTTGGCCTGGAGCCATCATCAGCTCTCAAGCACTGAACCGTGAAGCAATATCTCTGTAACTAGGCCAAATAGGCCATGACCTGACAGGCTATAATGCGATCATTATCACCTATTAAATCTGAAATCTGTGCTTTGCATATTTTAAAACGACTATCCAGTTATGCTGGAGAGGTACAACTGCCAAATGAATAATTAGATTTTTAGGAGACTATAAAGAGCACCAAAATGCTTTCTACTGTGCCCAAAGCAAAGTCAATTGATTTTATTTTCTCTCCTCCCCTGTTTTTACCCTCACTCTCTGGCAGTCAGACCAAAAATATTTTAATAACCAATAAATAGACTTCTGTTGCACGATTTAACTGTACAAAACCGAGTCTGGGTTTGTTTGGTGGGTGCCAAAGCATTCTGTGCGGTGCCCTGTGGGCTGCTTTCTTGTACAGTTACACAGGACACTGTGGATGGTTGGCGCTTAATATTTGCTTTGTTTGGTTGATGTGACTACAAAGAGGGTTTTATAAAATGTAAAATGACTGAATGAGCCACTTAAATGTCAAAGCTCAGAAGAGATTTGCTTGTAGGGTTTAAATTTTAAGTGTTTTTTTTTTTTTTCTCCTCTATTCACTGGAGATGTCTAAGTAACTCATTTTGTACAGCTTTAATGGTAGAGATGCAAGGGGCTTTAGAAGGATTTGGAATAGGATTGAAATATAACTATATAAAATATCTTATTAACTCTTGCCCCCTGTTTTACATTTTGAAGATTTTTAACTAAACTCTTGAAGTTCAGTACCTATGATGTCATTAAACATTTTTCACTTCAGTGGATTGTGACTCTGGAAATTTTGCAGCTACTCTTTTCAACAGAGGATTAAACTTTCAGGGAATAAATTAAATTGGGTTAAAGTGTCTAACAGTTTTCAAATGAGTGCTTTAGTCAAGCAGCACAGAATCATGTTAACTTTGAAATGAAACTCTAGCTAGGTAAATAACTTTGTCAAGAACCTACCACTCAGGTGCTGCACTGCTCTAAGCCAACTTTATTAATATTGGTTTGCGATCTTCAGAACAGGTGCAGAAAGGAATTTTAAATGTGATTTAAGCTGAGCTAGAGGGCCACACAACTATATTTTAATCAAAAGCTGAGTTCATGCCTGCTTTACATACAATATACGCAAAGAAAGATCCCCTTTTCACAGTGAATCTGACTACATAAATACTCTTTTGAGAGAAGGCAAATGCACTTCAAGGAGAAATGCAAAGGAATAATGGTGTCACAGTATAAGAAATGTTATATGCACCTAAAGAAATACTGTGCCAAGAATACATTAGTATATTGTTAGGAGTTATGACTTTTTAACTAAACCCTAATCATCCAGCCAAATGAATATGTATATACGTATGTGTATATAAGTACACACACATCAATATGGGGTTTTCTTTGTATCTATACATACACATACATAAACACATGATCCAGTTTTTTTTATAGTTTAACATTTATTAGGGAAACCTAGACTCCATTACTCTAGAAGCCATTTATGATTAGACACAAATATTGTAAAAATAAAAATGTTTGTCCTTATTCTATTATATTCACAAGTGTCAGCATAAATAGGGCAAGAGATGGGAAGTGACTATACTTGGTGCGTGCATACACTCTCAGTCACTCAGTCGTGTCCAGCTCTTTGTGCCCCTGTGGACTGTAGCCCTCCAGCTTCCTCTGCCCGTGGGGTTCTCCAGGCAAGAATACTGAAGTGGGTTGCCATTCCCTTCTGCAGGGAATCTTCCTGACCCAGGGATCAAGCCCACGTCACTTATGCCTCCTCCACTGGCAAGCAGGTTCTTTACCACTAACATCACCCGGGAAGCCCTGATTGTACCTGGAGGCATCCTTAATTTAAGACAAAGGATCTATCATCTCCAAGATCATATTTTATTCTCCTTTGGGAGCCTATGTATGGAAGATAAGTAGAGGGGGAGAGTTGTAGGAATAGGAACACATGAGTAGGAGTAGGAAAGGCTACTTTTCCTATCATATTCAACTAATTACTCTGGCATATTAAATGGGTAATAACTGTAAAACACTAGGATCAGTGTTGGGGCAACTGGCAGTGTCCCAGAGCCTTCCTGCTGTGCTAGTCAACTCTTTAGGTGCTGGACTTTAGGGAGGGAAAGAAATGGTCCTGGGGGGAAGGGCCAGAGTGCCCAGCATAGCAGGCAGGGCTATGGGGAGACACTCCAATGGCTCAAGACAGTGCTCATTTACCAGTACTGATGCTGCTGCTGCTGCTAAGTCACTTCAGTCGTGTCCGACTCTGTGTGACCCCACGGACGGCAGCCCACCAGGCTCCCCCGTCCCTGGGATTCTCCAGGCAAGAACACTGGAGTGGGTTGCCATTTCCTTCTCCAATGCATGAAAGTGAAAAGTGAAAGTGAAGTTGCTCAGTCATGTCCGACTCTTCATGACCCCATGGACTGCAGCCCACCGGGCTCCTCCGTCCATGGGATTTTCCAGGCAAGAGTACTGGAGTGGATTGCCATTGCCTTCTCCGATTTACCAGTACAAGAGTATTTAAATAGTTTAACACTAGAGCATACTAGCTGAATATCCATCCTCCTTTCTTCATCAGTTACTCTTCACCATTCGTCAGCCTACAATACAAATACAAGTTATCCTTGAATACCATGAGGGTTAGAGGCAGATCCTCAGTAGAGACAAAATCCCCACAGATATCAACATATACACACTACTATTTATAAAATAGATAACTAATAAGGACCTGTATAGCACACTCTACACACAATATATAGTGCATGCAACTCTACTCAGTACTCTGTAATGGCTTATATGAGAAAAGAATCTAAAAAATAGTGAATATTTGTATATCTTCTGTACAACTGAAACTAATACAACATTGTAAATCAACTATACTCCAATAAATTTTTTTTAATCCCCATAAAACTTGTAGTAGGCCCTCCAAATTTGCAGTTCCTCAACATCCATGGATTCAACCATAGATGGAATGGTGCTGTAGTATTTACTACTGAAAAAAATCTGTGTATATACAGATACGAAAAGTTCAAACCCATGTTGTTCAAGGGTCAACTGTATGTCTCAATGCAGTGTGTGTATGCTCAGTTGCCTCTGACTCTTTGCGACCCCATGGACTGTAGCCCTCCAGGCTCCTCTGTTCATGGGATTTGCCAGGCAAGAACATTGGAGTGGGTTGTCATTTCCTTTTCCAGGGGATCTTCCCAACCCGGGGTTGAACTCGTGTCTCCTGCATTGATAGGCGGGTGCTTTACCTTTGCTACTGTAAGGAAAGTTTTAGAGAATGATTTGAGATTAATCCCGAAAGCGACCAGCTCTGTCTCCCTATCTACTTTTCCCCTTTGTTGTCTTCACCACATGAACCCCCATCAGTGCTCAGCATCACCTCACTATGCATATGTCAATCACATCATATGTGCCCAGCACTGAATGTTCTAATCAGGATTTTAAGTCCTAGTAATGTTTTAATTTGGGGACATATATCCCTTCATTATTCACTTCAATTAACTATTCCCATATACTGCCCCACACTGGTAGTCTGTTGGATTCTGATTATAAGTCTGCCTTTTTCCCAGTATGGACTGTTCTCCTAAAGACTCTTTCCTAATCTGTGTTACTTTTTTTTTTTTCATGACTTCAAATCATAACTCTAAATAGCCTCCCCAAGTCACTTTATTTGGAATTAAAAAACAATAATTTTGGGATTTTTTTTTTTTTGCCTTCTCATAAATAATTATAGCAGCCTGAAAAGAAACCTGGTTCAAAAGTTAGAGAGTCACAAGTTTAAATTCTGGTTCTGCCATTGTGTGACCAAGAAGAAGATAGCTAACCTCTCTGGGCCTCAGATTGCTTGTCTGCAAGGTTAGAGATGCTGATACTATAACCATAGGGCGGATATGAGAAGTTAGTGAGATGTCTGTGAAGTTTCTGGTACAGAGTAATTATTCAACCCAGAGCTATTACTATTTTAGGGGTCTTTTAGGTTTTAGTTTAATTTCTAATTTCTGCTTTTCCTTTTTCCCTCTTGCTGTTGCAGTCTTACTAAGGGTGGGCTACTCATTTAATTCTTTGTATCTTCCCAGCAGACAGAGGGAAGAACTCTTTATTCAGTGGACACTCTACCAATATTGGCAGACTTTTCAGAGAAGTTTGAACTGCTCATTTGTCTGAGCAGTTGATTTACTTTGCTATCTTAGTGTCACGAAACTGTAGCAATATGAAATCTGGCAAGATTACGATAGCTGCTGACATAAAGATTTATTATCTAGATGAGATATTTAATGTATGCTTAATTCAGGAAAACAGCCTTGTAAAATGTTGGATATTTTGCTGAAAAATAAAAAGAAGAGAGAAAACTGATCCTGAAATTAAGCATACTGGATACAAAATTGATTTAGGGACACATACTTAATTGTGTTCACTGTCAATCTAAACATAAAGATCCTTGAATCTAGAGCGTAGGCAATACCAGTGTTGTGGATACATTAGTACACATTCAGTAAATCAGACTGGACCTCTCATCTCTCTTTTGACAAAGGTCAACCTTGAGCTTTCAGAAAAATAAACAAACAAAAAACCCAAACAGACAATATGATCAAGTAGACTTTCAGGTTGTGAAATGAGAAAATGAATGGCAGATAATATAAACATAACTGTCTCAGGACTTGATGGCCCTAGGATGAGTATACCTGATCCAACCCCTCTCTGCTGGAATTCACTTTCTATACTGTAAACATATTCAGTTCAGTTTAGTTCAGCTCAGTCACTCAGTCATGTCCGACATTGCGACCCCATGGACTGCAGCACGCCAGGCCTCCCTGTCCATCACCAACTCCCAGAGTTTACCCAAACTCGAGTCCTTTGAGTTGGTGATGCCATCCCACCACCTCATCCTCTGTCGTCCCCTTCTCCTCCTGCCCCCAATCCCTCCCAGCATCAGAGTCTTTTCCAATGAGTCAACTCTTCACATGAGGTGGCCAAAGCACTGGAGTTTCAGCTTCAACATCAGTCCTTTCAATGAACACCCAGGACTGATCTCTTTTAGGATGGACTGGTTGGATCTCCACTCTTCCCAAAACATGCTTTCCACATGCCAGTTACATACTCAAGAAAGTCAGTGGTTTGACTCTGTAAGATCAGTCTCTGTAAGATATTACTTAGCCTGGCATTCAAGTTCTTCAAGGATCAGCCTCCTCTCCATCTACCTAAATGTGTGCCCGATTATCATTAAAACATATTCCAGGACTTCCCTGGTGGCACATCGATAGTAATCCGCCTCCCAATGCAGGGGACACGAGTCTGATCCCGGGTCCAGGAAGATCCCACAGGCTGAGGAGCAACGAAGCCCGTGCGTCCCAGCTACTGAGCCCACAGCCTAGAGCCGCGCGCCCTCACTAGAGAAGGAGCCGCTGCGAGGAGCCCGAGCCCCGCAGCTCGCGAGTGGCTCACCTCAGCTAGAGAAAGCCGGGCACAGCAGTGAGGAGGCAACACAGCCACAGGTAAACTTCACTACCCATTTAGCCAACTAAAAAAAAAGAAATGCTGTCATCTGATAATTGAGCAAAAAAAGAAAAAATTTTCATGGTCCTTCCCAGATCATTCTCAGCTCCTTCTAGAGGTCAAGTCTTTGTCCATTCTGCAGCAGCTGCATCCCCCTACACGTGCATCCCACACATGCATATGCACACATACACACATGCACACACATTCATGCACACTCTCATGCCCATACACAATACCCCTTTTCCTACATGAAGGGCACAGCATGCATACTCTTTACATGTCCAGAGGTCATCTAGCTCCCTGTCGTGAATCATGCCAGATCATGATTATCGCTCTTTCTGAACATACCGAGGCCTCACTGACACTTAACTTGACCCTTAGTAACATGACTGAACCATATGAAGTAGGTCTGTCCTGTGTCCCCAACCAGATTCAGAATGTCTAAAAGGAAAAGTTATTGCCTTCATGTCAATTGCCTGTCTCAGTGTCATGTTTATAGGAAGAATACAGTAAATCCTTTGACAGAAAATCATACTATTTTGATTATAAGTAAATATATTTGACCCACTGCTGGACTGGCCATACAACATTTGACTGGCTTCAAAATGAAAACAGAAAAGGCAAAGAAAACCAAATATACAAACATCTAGAAGGCTGCTGCTGCTGCTGCTAAGTCGCTTCAGTCGTGTCCAACTCTGTGCAACCCCACAGACAGCAGCCCTCCAGGCTCCCCCACCCCTGGGATTCTCCAGGCAAGAACACTGGAGTGGGCTGCCATTTCCTTCTCCAATGCGTGAAAGCGAAAAGTGAAAGTGAAGTCGCTCAGTCACGTCCAACTCTTAGCGACCCCATGGACTGCAGCCCACCAGGCTCCTCCGTCCATGGGATTTTCCAGGCAAGAGTACTGGAGTGGTTTGCCATTGTCTTCTCCATCTAGAAGGATAGTGGAGTCAATAAATAGGTATGTCAATACAGATTGTTTTCAACTCCAGGAGTATTGAATATTGAGGTCACTTGTGTGCAGTCATTATTTGGAAATGATTCATTCTTCAGTTTTCCTTTTACTAGAAACACTCCTGGGATATGACTTAAAAGTTATTTTGCTTTATCTAAATTTAAAAATGCTGAATATAAGGGGTGGGCAGCAGCAGGATACAGGAAGTAAAATTTATTTTCCATGAAATATAGTATCCTTGCATTATCACAAAATCATGTTTGACATGCTCCATTCAATAACCATGTGGGCAAATGCACAAAGATTTAAGTGTCTGGCAGTTGATCACGCTTGACCTTCGATGTCACTGAACAAGTTTCCCCTTGAGTCTATTTTACTAAAAAAATAAAAATTAAAAACCCAAGATTTAATTCCCCAATCCTAGAGAAATATGTGTTTTTTAAATGTAAAATACGAATCATAGAAGAGAATGAACCTCCCACATTAGTAAAACTCCACCCTCCCACCACCACTTTACAAGGAAACTTGATTAACAGATAAAACTTCACCTCAAGATAGGCAAGGAGGCCCATTTGCCCCAGCTGCCTGGAGACATTTTAACAGCAGGCACTTTGAGCTTTTAATGAAAATCAAGTTGAACAGTGTGGTATCAGGAAGCTGCCCAACCTGCCTGCCTGCCAGAATGAACTGCTCAACTGGCAGCACCCTCCTCTTCTAATCAAGATCTCCAACACCCCCACGAAGTCTCGGAATTGTTCTTAAAACCAATGCTGATCCTTAAGAAGAAGGCTTTAAAAACATCAATACAGTCACTGCCTAATTATTCAATTCTGTTTATAGGGTAAAAGAGATTCTTTTCTGACCCCCGTGGTGATTAATTTATGCCCTGAAGCATAAGATTTGATTACCCCTCTCTTAGCATGGATAATGTGTGAGCCTTATTACTGGTCATAAAATTATTCAGCCAACATAGTCAGTTCAATGGCTTCCCGATGCAGTAAGTTCAACTGTTTGGCAGCCTGCTGGTAAAGATATATAGCATGAGATTAGCTCAATATTTACCTGCTATGTGTTTTATTAGCACATGTTTGATGTAAATGATTTCTACATTCCTAGAAAGTGATTGAATCCAGTAAACAAAAGGAATAGAAAAATAATTTGTCTATAAAAGACATAGAGACTGATATTCACCAGTGTGTTTACAAAATGTGATATTTTAATTGAAGTGAATGTTCTGATTCAATCAGAAATCTTTAGGGCTTTCCATTCTTGTTTAAAATCTTTATAAAATACATTAGTTCATGTTTCTGGCTCAGTAAGTACAGTATAGTATGCTGAGTATAATTAATACTTCTCTAATAACTGTACCCCTCAGCGTATCTTGGGATCTTCATACTGAACATTAATTATGATGTTCAGAAGGTAGGTGGTGAAGAGGGAAGTGTCTAGGTTTGCAATGCTTAAATCATATAGCAAACCCTGGAAATATTTAGGCTGTTTGTGTTGGTTTTATTTATTTATACTTCCTTCCACAAAGTATCTGAAGCACCCAATACATCACATGACTCATCTTTTAACTGAAGGTATCTAGGCAAAGAAAAACTGTGGATAATATGCAAGTGAACAAGAAAAAAGGCAAGAAAGGTACTTGCAAAGAGACCACCATATGGTAGCCAACAGATGTAACATGGGCTATCAGATGTGGCCAAGACAGAGAGGAAACTAGGGTCAACTACAAAATTCACAGTGTTCAAAGATTAAAAAGCAACAGAAATCTCTTATTTTGGAGAAGCACAATTTTTTCCCTTGATTATATATACTGATAATAATAATTTTATTATTATTTTATGAAAAAGTAACTTTACAAGGAATCTCATAAGATATCACCGGGCGGCGTCCTGCTTCTTATATTTTAACGTGCATGTGGCCCATCAGGGGATCTGATTAAAAAGCAGATTCTGACTCAGAATGTCTATAGTTGGAGCCTGTAATTTTGAATTTCTAATAAACTTTTAGGTAAGGCCAAGGACATCATGGACCATCAGGATACAGGGACTATCAAGGATATTAAGGCAATAAGTACGTCATCTGTGACAATTTTTCTGAAGAAACAAATTAACAATTCTTGATAGACTGATTTGGTTCTTTGTTACTATAGTGATTCAAAATGTGGGATCAATTCTCTGTAACTCTGTCTCTTATACACATCTAGATGTGTATAAGAGACAGCCTGTGGACTGTAGCCCTCCAGCTTCCTCTGCCCGTGGGATTCTCCAGGCAAGAATACTGAAGTGGGTTGCCATTCCCTTCTGCAGGGAATCTTCCTGACCCAGGGATCAAGCCCACGTCACTTATGCCTCCTCCACTGGCAAGCAGGTTCTTTACCACTAACATCACCCGGGAAGCCCTGATTGTACCTGGAGGCATCCTTAATTTAAGACAAAGGATCTATCATCTCCAAGATCATATTTTATTCTCCTTTGGGAGCCTATGTATGGAAGATAAGTAGAGGGGGAGAGTTGTAGGAATAGGAACACATGAGTAGGAGTAGGAAAGGCTACTTTTCCTATCATATTCAACTAATTACTCTGGCATATTAAATGGGTAATAACTGTAAAACACTAGGATCAGTGTTGGGGCAACTGGCAGTGTCCCAGAGCCTTCCTGCTGTGCTAGTCAACTCTTTAGGTGCTGGACTTTAGGGAGGGAAAGAAATGGTCCTGGGGGGAAGGGCCAGAGTGCCCAGCATAGCAGGCAGGGCTATGGGGAGACACTCCAATGGCTCAAGACAGTGCTCATTTACCAGTACTGATGCTGCTGCTGCTGCTAAGTCACTTCAGTCGTGTCCGACTCTGTGTGACCCCACGGACGGCAGCCCACCAGGCTCCCCCGTCCCTGGGATTCTCCAGGCAAGAACACTGGAGTGGGTTGCCATTTCCTTCTCCAATGCATGAAAGTGAAAAGTGAAAGTGAAGTTGCTCAGTCATGTCCGACTCTTCATGACCCCATGGACTGCAGCCCACCGGGCTCCTCCGTCCATGGGATTTTCCAGGCAAGAGTACTGGAGTGGATTGCCATTGCCTTCTCCGATTTACCAGTACAAGAGTATTTAAATAGTTTAACACTAGAGCATACTAGCTGAATATCCATCCTCCTTTCTTCATCAGTTACTCTTCACCATTCGTCAGCCTACAATACAAATACAAGTTATCCTTGAATACCATGAGGGTTAGAGGCAGATCCTCAGTAGAGACAAAATCCCCACAGATATCAACATATACACACTACTATTTATAAAATAGATAACTAATAAGGACCTGTATAGCACACTCTACACACAATATATAGTGCATGCAACTCTACTCAGTACTCTGTAATGGCTTATATGAGAAAAGAATCTAAAAAATAGTGAATATTTGTATATCTTCTGTACAACTGAAACTAATACAACATTGTAAATCAACTATACTCCAATAAATTTTTTTTAATCCCCATAAAACTTGTAGTAGGCCCTCCAAATTTGCAGTTCCTCAACATCCATGGATTCAACCATAGATGGAATGGTGCTGTAGTATTTACTACTGAAAAAAATCTGTGTATATACAGATACGAAAAGTTCAAACCCATGTTGTTCAAGGGTCAACTGTATGTCTCAATGCAGTGTGTGTATGCTCAGTTGCCTCTGACTCTTTGCGACCCCATGGACTGTAGCCCTCCAGGCTCCTCTGTTCATGGGATTTGCCAGGCAAGAACATTGGAGTGGGTTGTCATTTCCTTTTCCAGGGGATCTTCCCAACCCGGGGTTGAACTCGTGTCTCCTGCATTGATAGGCGGGTGCTTTACCTTTGCTACTGTAAGGAAAGTTTTAGAGAATGATTTGAGATTAATCCCGAAAGCGACCAGCTCTGTCTCCCTATCTACTTTTCCCCTTTGTTGTCTTCACCACATGAACCCCCATCAGTGCTCAGCATCACCTCACTATGCATATGTCAATCACATCATATGTGCCCAGCACTGAATGTTCTAATCAGGATTTTAAGTCCTAGTAATGTTTTAATTTGGGGACATATATCCCTTCATTATTCACTTCAATTAACTATTCCCATATACTGCCCCACACTGGTAGTCTGTTGGATTCTGATTATAAGTCTGCCTTTTTCCCAGTATGGACTGTTCTCCTAAAGACTCTTTCCTAATCTGTGTTACTTTTTTTTTTTTCATGACTTCAAATCATAACTCTAAATAGCCTCCCCAAGTCACTTTATTTGGAATTAAAAAACAATAATTTTGGGATTTTTTTTTTTTTGCCTTCTCATAAATAATTATAGCAGCCTGAAAAGAAACCTGGTTCAAAAGTTAGAGAGTCACAAGTTTAAATTCTGGTTCTGCCATTGTGTGACCAAGAAGAAGATAGCTAACCTCTCTGGGCCTCAGATTGCTTGTCTGCAAGGTTAGAGATGCTGATACTATAACCATAGGGCGGATATGAGAAGTTAGTGAGATGTCTGTGAAGTTTCTGGTACAGAGTAATTATTCAACCCAGAGCTATTACTATTTTAGGGGTCTTTTAGGTTTTAGTTTAATTTCTAATTTCTGCTTTTCCTTTTTCCCTCTTGCTGTTGCAGTCTTACTAAGGGTGGGCTACTCATTTAATTCTTTGTATCTTCCCAGCAGACAGAGGGAAGAACTCTTTATTCAGTGGACACTCTACCAATATTGGCAGACTTTTCAGAGAAGTTTGAACTGCTCATTTGTCTGAGCAGTTGATTTACTTTGCTATCTTAGTGTCACGAAACTGTAGCAATATGAAATCTGGCAAGATTACGATAGCTGCTGACATAAAGATTTATTATCTAGATGAGATATTTAATGTATGCTTAATTCAGGAAAACAGCCTTGTAAAATGTTGGATATTTTGCTGAAAAATAAAAAGAAGAGAGAAAACTGATCCTGAAATTAAGCATACTGGATACAAAATTGATTTAGGGACACATACTTAATTGTGTTCACTGTCAATCTAAACATAAAGATCCTTGAATCTAGAGCGTAGGCAATACCAGTGTTGTGGATACATTAGTACACATTCAGTAAATCAGACTGGACCTCTCATCTCTCTTTTGACAAAGGTCAACCTTGAGCTTTCAGAAAAATAAACAAACAAAAAACCCAAACAGACAATATGATCAAGTAGACTTTCAGGTTGTGAAATGAGAAAATGAATGGCAGATAATATAAACATAACTGTCTCAGGACTTGATGGCCCTAGGATGAGTATACCTGATCCAACCCCTCTCTGCTGGAATTCACTTTCTATACTGTAAACATATTCAGTTCAGTTTAGTTCAGCTCAGTCACTCAGTCATGTCCGACATTGCGACCCCATGGACTGCAGCACGCCAGGCCTCCCTGTCCATCACCAACTCCCAGAGTTTACCCAAACTCGAGTCCTTTGAGTTGGTGATGCCATCCCACCACCTCATCCTCTGTCGTCCCCTTCTCCTCCTGCCCCCAATCCCTCCCAGCATCAGAGTCTTTTCCAATGAGTCAACTCTTCACATGAGGTGGCCAAAGCACTGGAGTTTCAGCTTCAACATCAGTCCTTTCAATGAACACCCAGGACTGATCTCTTTTAGGATGGACTGGTTGGATCTCCACTCTTCCCAAAACATGCTTTCCACATGCCAGTTACATACTCAAGAAAGTCAGTGGTTTGACTCTGTAAGATCAGTCTCTGTAAGATATTACTTAGCCTGGCATTCAAGTTCTTCAAGGATCAGCCTCCTCTCCATCTACCTAAATGTGTGCCCGATTATCATTAAAACATATTCCAGGACTTCCCTGGTGGCACATCGATAGTAATCCGCCTCCCAATGCAGGGGACACGAGTCTGATCCCGGGTCCAGGAAGATCCCACAGGCTGAGGAGCAACGAAGCCCGTGCGTCCCAGCTACTGAGCCCACAGCCTAGAGCCGCGCGCCCTCACTAGAGAAGGAGCCGCTGCGAGGAGCCCGAGCCCCGCAGCTCGCGAGTGGCTCACCTCAGCTAGAGAAAGCCGGGCACAGCAGTGAGGAGGCAACACAGCCACAGGTAAACTTCACTACCCATTTAGCCAACTAAAAAAAAAGAAATGCTGTCATCTGATAATTGAGCAAAAAAAGAAAAAATTTTCATGGTCCTTCCCAGATCATTCTCAGCTCCTTCTAGAGGTCAAGTCTTTGTCCATTCTGCAGCAGCTGCATCCCCCTACACGTGCATCCCACACATGCATATGCACACATACACACATGCACACACATTCATGCACACTCTCATGCCCATACACAATACCCCTTTTCCTACATGAAGGGCACAGCATGCATACTCTTTACATGTCCAGAGGTCATCTAGCTCCCTGTCGTGAATCATGCCAGATCATGATTATCGCTCTTTCTGAACATACCGAGGCCTCACTGACACTTAACTTGACCCTTAGTAACATGACTGAACCATATGAAGTAGGTCTGTCCTGTGTCCCCAACCAGATTCAGAATGTCTAAAAGGAAAAGTTATTGCCTTCATGTCAATTGCCTGTCTCAGTGTCATGTTTATAGGAAGAATACAGTAAATCCTTTGACAGAAAATCATACTATTTTGATTATAAGTAAATATATTTGACCCACTGCTGGACTGGCCATACAACATTTGACTGGCTTCAAAATGAAAACAGAAAAGGCAAAGAAAACCAAATATACAAACATCTAGAAGGCTGCTGCTGCTGCTGCTAAGTCGCTTCAGTCGTGTCCAACTCTGTGCAACCCCACAGACAGCAGCCCTCCAGGCTCCCCCACCCCTGGGATTCTCCAGGCAAGAACACTGGAGTGGGCTGCCATTTCCTTCTCCAATGCGTGAAAGCGAAAAGTGAAAGTGAAGTCGCTCAGTCACGTCCAACTCTTAGCGACCCCATGGACTGCAGCCCACCAGGCTCCTCCGTCCATGGGATTTTCCAGGCAAGAGTACTGGAGTGGTTTGCCATTGTCTTCTCCATCTAGAAGGATAGTGGAGTCAATAAATAGGTATGTCAATACAGATTGTTTTCAACTCCAGGAGTATTGAATATTGAGGTCACTTGTGTGCAGTCATTATTTGGAAATGATTCATTCTTCAGTTTTCCTTTTACTAGAAACACTCCTGGGATATGACTTAAAAGTTATTTTGCTTTATCTAAATTTAAAAATGCTGAATATAAGGGGTGGGCAGCAGCAGGATACAGGAAGTAAAATTTATTTTCCATGAAATATAGTATCCTTGCATTATCACAAAATCATGTTTGACATGCTCCATTCAATAACCATGTGGGCAAATGCACAAAAATTTAAGTGTCTGGCAGTTGATCACGCTTGACCTTCGATGTCACTGAACAAGTTTCCCCTTGAGTCTATTTTACTAAAAAAATAAAAATTAAAAACCCAAGGTTTAATTCCCCAATCCTAGAGAAATATGTGTTTTTTAAATGTAAAATACGAATCATAGAAGAGAATGAACCTCCCACATTAGTAAAACTCCACCCTCCCACCACCACTTTACAAGGAAACTTGATTAACAGATAAAACTTCACCTCAAGATAGGCAAGGAGGCCCATTTGCCCCAGCTGCCTGGAGACATTTTAACAGCAGGCACTTTGAGCTTTTAATGAAAATCAAGTTGAACAGTGTGGTATCAGGAAGCTGCCCAACCTGCCTGCCTGCCAGAATGAACTGCTCAACTGGCAGCACCCTCCTCTTCTAATCAAGATCTCCAACACCCCCACGAAGTCTCGGAATTGTTCTTAAAACCAATGCTGATCCTTAAGAAGAAGGCTTTAAAAACATCAATACAGTCACTGCCTAATTATTCAATTCTGTTTATAGGGTAAAAGAGATTCTTTTCTGACCCCCGTGGTGATTAATTTATGCCCTGAAGCATAAGATTTGATTACCCCTCTCTTAGCATGGATAATGTGTGAGCCTTATTACTGGTCATAAAATTATTCAGCCAACATAGTCAGTTCAATGGCTTCCCGATGCAGTAAGTTCAACTGTTTGGCAGCCTGCTGGTAAAGATATATAGCATGAGATTAGCTCAATATTTACCTGCTATGTGTTTTATTAGCACATGTTTGATGTAAATGATTTCTACATTCCTAGAAAGTGATTGAATCCAGTAAACAAAAGGAATAGAAAAATAATTTGTCTATAAAAGACATAGAGACTGATATTCACCAGTGTGTTTACAAAATGTGATATTTTAATTGAAGTGAATGTTCTGATTCAATCAGAAATCTTTAGGGCTTTCCATTCTTGTTTAAAATCTTTATAAAATACATTAGTTCATGTTTCTGGCTCAGTAAGTACAGTATAGTATGCTGAGTATAATTAATACTTCTCTAATAACTGTACCCCTCAGCGTATCTTGGGATCTTCATACTGAACATTAATTATGATGTTCAGAAGGTAGGTGGTGAAGAGGGAAGTGTCTAGGTTTGCAATGCTTAAATCATATAGCAAACCCTGGAAATATTTAGGCTGTTTGTGTTGGTTTTATTTATTTATACTTCCTTCCACAAAGTATCTGAAGCACCCAATACATCACATGACTCATCTTTTAACTGAAGGTATCTAGGCAAAGAAAAACTGTGGATAATATGCAAGTGAACAAGAAAAAAGGCAAGAAAGGTACTTGCAAAGAGACCACCATATGGTAGCCAACAGATGTAACATGGGCTATCAGATGTGGCCAAGACAGAGAGGAAACTAGGGTCAACTACAAAATTCACAGTGTTCAAAGATTAAAAAGCAACAGAAATCTCTTATTTTGGAGAAGCACAATTTTTTCCCTTGATTATATATACTGATAATAATAATTTTATTATTATTTTATGAAAAAGTAACTTTACAAGGAATCTCATAAGATATCACCGGGCGGCGTCCTGCTTCTTATATTTTAACGTGCATGTGGCCCATCAGGGGATCTGATTAAAAAGCAGATTCTGACTCAGAATGTCTATAGTTGGAGCCTGTAATTTTGAATTTCTAATAAACTTTTAGGTAAGGCCAAGGACATCATGGACCATCAGGATACAGGGACTATCAAGGATATTAAGGCAATAAGTACGTCATCTGTGACAATTTTTCTGAAGAAACAAATTAACAATTCTTGATAGACTGATTTGGTTCTTTGTTACTATAGTGATTCAAAATGTGGGATCAATTCTCTGTAACACATGCATGCTCAATCACTCAGTCGTATCCAACTCGTCACGACTGTAATCCACCAGGCTCCTCTGTCCGTGGAATTGTCCCAGCAAGAATACTAAGTGGATTGCCATTTCCTACTTCAATCCTTTGTAACAGTGTTATAAATATTTTCAGTTTCAAATTAATTCTATGTACAATTTGCATATTCATATATATGAATGCATATTAAATTATTTTAAGATTTATGTTTTCAATTCAAGCAAAGTTTTACCCATTGATCATCTTCAAAAGAAAAAAAGAGCTTTTATCTGCAATATTGAAGCAATTACTCTAAACTATGTGAAAATAAAAAATAAAGAAGCAAATTTTTTAAGTTAATTGTTTCTATAAAAAAATTTATTTCTTGTTTGAAGTGAATTATGAAACAGTAGAATTACAATGTTAAAGAAGCCTCCTCTTAGAAAGGAAGAAATTGAGACAGATCAAATGACTTTCTTACGGTCACATAGCTAACAAATCCCAGAGAGACTTTTGACTAAATCTCTCACATGCCACACTGCTTTACTATCATTATGCAAATTGACCTATGAACCTCAACACCATTATGATTCATTATAGTAGAAAAATAGAAAAAACGGAAAGAGGGGCATATTTTATTCAGTCATTGAATATGTCTTGAGAACAGTCATTGGGGCCAAAGGATACTGTGCAGTAATGGATAGCATTGCCAACTCCTCATGGAATACACAGTTTATTTTTTGCTTATTTTTTCTTTATTTTACCTTACAGTACTCTATTGGTTTTGGCATACATTGACATGAATCTGCCACGGGTGTACACGAACTCCCAAACATGAACCCCCCTCCCATCTCCCACTCCACATCATCCCTCCGGATCATCCCCATACACCAGTCCCAAGCATCCTGCATCCTGCATTGAACATAGACTGGCGATTCGTTTCTTACATGATAGTGTACATATTTCAATGCTATTCTCCCAAATCATCCCACCCTCTCCCTCTCCCTCTCCCTCTCCCTCTCCCTCTCCCTCAGAGTCCAAAAGTCCGCTCTACACATCTGTGTCTCTTTTGCTGTCTTGCATACAGGGTCCTCATTACCATCTTTCTAAATTCCATATATATGTGTTAGTATACTGTATTGGTGTTTTTCTTTCTGGCTTACTTCACTCTGTATAATCGGTTCCAGTTTCATCCATCTTATTAGAACTGGGAATACACAGTTTAGTAGGTAAACATGCATATGTACTTATAATACAATCCTACAAACACAATAAGTGCTGCCAGGAATTAAAGGAGGTGATACTATACTTGAGATGGGTTTTGAAAGTTGGAAATATTTTGGATAAGTCGAAGAGAGAAACTGGGCTGGCCCAAAACACAAGGGTGTGGAAAAGCATAATGCATTAAGGCCAAATAATTTTAACTGTAAGAAGTACAGGATGGGAGAGTTTAGAGCTAGAGAGAAAGAAATGAAATCAAAGATATGCACAAGTTTCTAGTTTAAATAGTAATAGTCAATCTAACAAAGTCAATAAGTCGTTCAAACTTCTTAATACTAATATTTAGGCAATTAAAAGCAGTCTGTCTAATGTAATCAACCTGCCTCCCAGGTAAGGTTTCTCCCTATCAAATGGGTAAGGGACCATACTGAGGAATAGTGGTGGCCTTTGCAGTTGTCATGTTAGTCATTCAACTGGCAATAATTGGACCACTCTTGGAAAGGGGATGGCCATGTTACTGAACCCAGGAATAGCCTCTATTTCTTTGGCCACAGCCACTCTGTCCAGGGGCCCACTGAACAAGAATAAGAGTGGCTGAGGAAAGAAGCAAACTGATGGCCGAGCAGGGGTCATCTCATCCATATAATTATACAGAGCTGGTTCTCTGGTAGATGCCCTTTGCTGATCATTCACATGGAACACAAATATCTTCATACTCTGACCATCCCAAGAAGTTCAGTTCAGTTCAGTTCACTCGCTCAGTCATGTCCGACTCTTTGTGACCCCATGGACTGCAGCACACCAGGCCTCCTGTCCATCACCGACTCCCGGAGTTTACCCAAACTCATGTGCACTGAGTCAGTGATGCCATCCAACCTTCTCATCCTCGCTCATCCCCTTCTCCTCCTGCCCTCAATCTTTCCCAGCATCAGGGTCTTTTCAAATGAGTCAGCTCTTTGCATCAGGTGTCCAAAGTACTGGAGTTTCAGCTTCAACATCAGCCCTTCCAATGAGATCATGAACTTATTCCCCCCATGAAGCCTTGATTATGCATTGGAGGAGGAGAGGTATCACAGTAGGAACATGTGTGGTAAAAGTTTGAAATACCTGCTGATGTCTTTTGGATCTGCTTAGAAGCAAAAGATATTAAGTAGAGGTGGCAAGAATACCCAAAGAACTATACAAAAAAGATCTTCATGACCCAAATAATCACGATGGTGTGATCCTTGACCTAGAACCGGACATCTTGGAAAGCAAAGACAAGTGGGCCTTAGGAAGCATCACTATGAATAAGTGGAGGTAATGGAATTCCAGTTGAGCTATTTCAAATCCTGAAAGATGATGCTGTGAAAGTGCTGCACATAATATGCCAGCAAATTTGGAAAACTCAGCAATGGCCACAGGACTGGAAAAGGTCAGTTTTCATTCCAATCCCAAAGAAAGGAAATGCCAAAGAATGCTCAAACTACTGCACAATTGCACTCATCTCACATGCTAGTAAAGTAATGCTCAAAATTCTCCAAGCCAGGCTT
>SJYX01011414.1:143955-158877 GCA_006410675.1 Oreotragus oreotragus
TTCTGCTTTAATAATTATGCCAAAGCCTTTGACTGTGTGAATCACAACAAACTGTGGAAAATTCTTAAAGAGATGGGGATATCAGACCACCTGACCTGCCTCCTCAGGAATCTGTATGCAGGTCAGGAAGCAACAGTTAGAAGTAACAACAGACTGGTTACAAATTGGGAAAAGGGTACGTCAAGACTGTATATTGTCACCCTGCTTATTTAACTTATATGCAGAGTACATCATGAGAAATGCTGGGCTGGATGAAGCACAAGCTGGAATCAAGATTGCCGAAAGAAATATCAATAACCTCAGATATGCAGATGACACCACCCTTATGGCAGAAAGCAAAGATGAACTAAAAAGCCTCTTGATGAAAGTGAAAGAGGAGAGTGAAAGGTTGACTTAAAACTCAATATTCAGAAAAGTAAGATCAACGCATCTGGTCCCATCACTTCATGGCAAATAGATGGGGAAACAATGGAAACAGTGACAGGCTTTATTTGGGGGGGCTCCAAAATCACTGCAGATGGTGACTGTAGCCATGAAATTAAAAGATGCTTGCTCCTTGGAAGAAAAGTTGTGACCAACCTAGACAGCATATTAAAAAGCAGAGACATTACTTTGCCAACAGAGGTCCATTTAGTCAAAGCTATAGTTTTTCCAATAGTCATGTATGGATGTGAGAGTTGGACTATAAAGAAACCTGAAGAATTGATGCTTTTGAACTGTGGTGTTGGAGAAGACTCCTGAGAGTCCCTTGGACTGCAAGGAGATTCAACCAGCCCATCCTAAAGGAAATCAGTCCTTAGAGTTCATTGGAAGGACTGATGCTGAAACTGAAACTCTAATATTTTGGCCGCCTGATGAAAAGAACTGACTCATTGGAGAAGACCCTGATGCTGGGCAAGATGGAAGGTGGGAGGAGAAGGGCATGACAGAGGCTGAGACAGTTGGATGGCATCACTGACTTAATAGATACGAGTTTGAGTAAGCTCCGGGAGTTGATTTTGGACAGGAAAGCTTGGCGTGCTGCAGTCCATGGGGTCTCAAAGAGTCAGACATGACTGAGCAACTGAACTGAACTGAACACCTGATCTCAAACATATTATTTCACTAATGATAAATTGCTGCTGCAAATGCTAATGAAAACTAAGTTCATGATGGCAGCCAAATCTCCATGATCACTTGATTGTCTGTGACCAGGCATTCCGATTCTACCCAGGCTTTCCAGGAATCGTTTTTCGAAAAGGTATCTGGAGCAATAGTCATAGCTTTGCTCTAAATGCCAGAGAGCATAACTATGATTCTCCTCCAAGGGTTTGTCAGTTTTACAAGTGCCTCTATTTCCAGATACAACAAATATTATTGGATCTGATGGGTCATTAGGCTGAAGCAGAAGAACAACTTGAACAGCTGTGTTACTGGTTGAAGAGTATTTTCTTGTTATGCTTTGAGTTACTCAATAAATATGGTGGAACAGCATGCTCAAATGCGGTATATGCTGTCTCCAAAATCCAAATTAACCAACCAAGCTTTGTGTGCATGAGTTCTAAGTCACTTCAGTTGTGTCTGACTCTTTGTACCCCTATGGACCATAGCCTGCCAGGCTGCTCTAGAGGTCTGTGGGATTCTCCAAGAAGAATACTGGAATGGGTTGCCATGCCCTCCTCCAAAGGGATCTTTCCAGTACAGGGATCAAACCTAAGACCCTTATGTCTCCTATATTGGCAGGCAATTTCTTTAACACTAACAGCACCTGGGAATCCCAGCAAAGCTTTGAGCCACCATAATCTTTGAGGACTAAATTAAGGAAGAGAGGAGTGGCTGACACAACCCTAAGGCAAGACTATGAAGATGAACTGTTGATTCTGTTAAGTAAAGCAAGCACACTGCTGGTGAACTTTGCAAATTATTATAGAGACAAAAACATTTTCCAGATTAATAGCTTTGTACCAGTCCAAGTGGCCTGTTGATTTGTTTCAGTTTAAAAAAAAAAAAAATCCACACATCTGGAACTGCAGCTGCAATTGGAATCACTGCCTGATTATATTTAAGATAATCCACAGCAATTCTGTAAGAGACATCTATCTTCTTCAAAGTTCAACCAAGTGAATTCAGTGAGGATATAATGGAAACCACTACCCTTGCATATTTCAAGTTTTGGATAGTGCCACTATTCTGCAGTTTTTCTAGGGCTGTAATTGTACTTTAGATTTGCCACCCCAGCAGAGAAGGAATGTCTGTCATGCAGCATTTTTCAGGGAAACCAAACCAAGTGTTTCCAATGAAAGTCAACAGCATGGCAGATTGGTTCATAGGTACTGAAGGACCGAAAAAGCACAAAGAAAACAGTGAAGTAACATGGACAAAGAATTATAAGACGCAACTACCACCTCTAAGACTAGAGAAATAGAAGGCAGGGGTGGCGGTTATCAGAACTTAGCAGGTGAGAGGAGGGACTGGGCACTCAGAGAGGGGAATAGAGGCAATACCATAAGGAAGGATGAGCACCCAAGAATTGATGCTTTCAGACTGTGGTGCTGGAGAACACTCTTGAGAGTCCCCTGGACAGCAAGGAAATCAAAGCATTCAATTCTAAAGGAAATCAACCTGGAATATTCATTGCAAGGACCACTGCTGAAGCTGAAGCCCCAAGAGTTTGGCCACCTGATGTGAAAACCCAACTCTTTGGAAAAGACCTTGATGCTGGGAAAGACTGAGGGCAAGAAGGATAAGGGGACGACAGAGGATGAGATGGTTGGGTGTCATAACTGACTCGGTGGACATGAGTTTGAGCCACTCTGGGAGATGGTGAAGGATTGGGAAGCCTGGCATGCTGTAATTCATGGGGTTGCAAAGAGTCAGATATGACTTAGTGATGGAACAACCCTAGCTGGTGCTGGTAGTTCTGAGACATAAAATGAGACTGGTTCTGTAACGGTCAAAAGAAGCATCTTTTCAACTTCTATTGCTAAGTATATGCTGAGAAGCACAGCAAGCAGAATATTCTCCTCCTAATATCCAGTCTCCCCCATATACTCCCTGTTGACAAAACCCAACAAGAAGCCAACTAGTAAGTAAGAGAACTCTGCAAAGCCCGAGTACAAATCAGAGTATGGAAGTGTAGCTTTAGAGCCGAGGTGACAGTTGAATAACATGTATTTTATATGAAGAAAACAAAATCACAGAAAACACACATGGAGTTAGGAACTAGGTTTTCGTTTCATCCTCATTGCTAACAAACTCAAAGAATTTCACCAGGTAATTTCAACTTTCTGAGCATCAGTTTCACCTGAAAAAAATCACTGTAACAATACCACCAATACTTTCCTCCCAGGAGGGATAATGTAGGTGAAAGCACTTTGAATAAGTATAGAGTGCTATATAATCATAAGCCTGTCTCACTATTATTATCCATACTAAATGGAGCCAGGAAAATAACAGATGAATGAAACTCATAGATAATCTTAAAATCTTCTTTTAGATGGTTTTATATTCTCTCCCACCTAACCAGTCTTTACAGCGCTCTTGTAAAATAGCTCAGTAAGCTCCATGTCTAGCTTTCTATGGAGATGCTAACAAACAGTAATGTGAATTCAAAGACAGTATCAGGGGAGAATGATAGGATATGAGGAGCTTAACTAATTCTTCAAATGAATGGCCTGTTCGAATAAATAAAACATAGACATAAACTATTTCTGTACAACCTGCTCCTCTTGAAAGCTGAATCTGAAAATTTAACTGCCTACAGAAATAATAGTAAAAACAAGTAACTAGTAACCCAGCTTAACGGCGTCCCCAGTGACTCAGAGGCAAAGAATCTTCCTGCAGTAAAAGAGCCACAGGAGACAAGAGTACAATCCCCGGGTTGGGAAAATCCCCTGGAGGTGGGCATGGCAACCCACTCCAGTATTCTTGCCTGGAAAATCCCATGGACAGAGGGGCCGGGTGGGCTACAGTCTACCAGGTCACAAAGTGTTGGACACAACTGAAGTGACTTAGCACACACTCAAGCCAACTTAAATATCAAATTCAGAACAGAAATGGCTTTCTTTTTACACTGAGGTCATAATTTGGGGGGAAGGAAATTGTTAATAGGTAAACTGATGCATTTGATTCAATAACTTTGCATGTTAAGAAACCACAAAAATAAATAATGAGAACTACAGTGGTTGGAGATGTCTGAGACTTTTGGGTAATCACCCACAAGATTCAGTTTTATTCCAGACATGATAGAATTAACAGACTTGACTGTAATCATTTTATAATTTTAGCTCTGCTAAATTAAAGAATCTCTCCAAAAGCACATGAGCACTTATTTACTCAGTAAATATTTACTATCCTCTTTATGAGAAATGCTAGGTTCTAGCATACAAAAATGAGAAAGAACTCTGATTCTACAAAGATGATGACAACACAAAGAAGTGATGAGATGCAGTGGGTGAAAAATTAACTTTACCTGAAGGATCTAAGAAAGGATTCTTAAATGTGACATTTAAGCTGAATCTCCAAAATTTAATTCAAGTTTGCTATTTAGAAAGTAGTAAAAGGGGCGTAAAGAAAAAGGCAGCTGCATGGCAAAGGCAGAGAGTCATGAAAGGCAGCAACATATCAGGGGGACAATAAGAAGTACTGTGCTGTGGGAATTTAAAATGCAAGGGTGGGAGTGGAGGGTACAGGCGGCCAAGGGAGATGAAACTGGAGAAAAAGTCAGGGCCAGTGAATGAAGGGATTTGTTACAACGCTAAGGACTTGGACTTCATTCTATGGGAAGCAGAGTCCCAATGCCATCTTTAACAGCGGAGTGAAATGATCTAAACTCTATTGATTTTCACATGATAGCTTTGGTACTAATATAGAATTTGAATTTTATTAGAGAGAAACTGGGGTTAAGAAGAAATATTGCAGTTGTCTAGGAAACAGACAGTAAGGATTTATGTGCTAAAGTTGTAGAAACACAATAAAGGAGTCTGGTCTGGAGATATTCCTTATATACAGCAATAGGATATGCATCTGAATAAGAAGAAAGGCTGGAAGATAATTCAGAGGTTTTGATATTGGGAGATTAAGAGTTGAGAGAGTGGTGAAATATTCTATTCAAATAGATCAGGAGTCAGCAAACTTTTTTTGTGTGAAGAGCCAGGTAGCTTAAGCTATTTTAAGCCTTCGAGAACCAGACAGTCTTCTTTACAACCACTCATTCTGCTATTGTAGCGCAAAAGCAGCCAGGGGCAATACATAAATAAGTGTGGCTGGACTCCAGTAAAAACACTTTATGGACATTGATACTTGAATTTCATCTAATTTTCACAGGTGATGAAATATTATTTTCATTTTCTTTTAAAAATGTAAAGACTCTTCTCACTTTTCAGAAAGGCCATACAACAATAGGCAGCAAGGAAGATTTGGCCCAAGGACCATCATCTGCCAACCTCTCTAGGAGAAAGCAGGAGAAGGAACAGGATCTGAGCTAAGTTTAAGGTACTGTGGGACATCCAGGTGAGGATGTGTGTTGAAGGCACGTGTTCAGGGCTGGACCTCAGAGAAGCACAGTGTCCAAAGTGCCCTAGAAACACTGTTCTTCATGGTCGTAACGAACTAAAACTATATGAGAAGGCAAATACAACAGAGAAATGAGAGACAATATCATATCCTAATGCTGCTTTTAAAGTACTTTTTAATTGAAGATAAGGCAATATTTGAGGATTTTATATTATCAAATGCAGACACTTATCTCTATAATAGGCAGTTAGAAACCCAGGCCAAAGGACTAAAGCTTTTATGACAGAACTTATAAAATTAATGAAAGATGATAGAGTACCGAAACTGTCCAAGAAGCAAATAATGTTTCATCCTTTATGAGTGAAAGACAGAAATGAAGCTAGATTTAATTTTAGAAAAGGAATTTCATTTGTTACCTGTCAAATCCTGATGCAAAAGATAAATAGAAGTCTTCTTAGACAATATGGAGCACCACTCCACAGCATTTTGCTTGTTAAGTAACATTCAAACCATTGAAAAACGATCCTAAACAGGAATAGTTTACAATTCAGTTTGGTAAAGAAAGGATGACAGTTCCTCAGGTGCCTCACTGGAGAGGTTCTGGACATGTGTGCCTTGCCTCTCGCAGGCAGAGTAATGAAAAGTAAATTTATCTTGAGGTTTTACCATTTATTTGGTTGAGGTGCATTATCTCTGGTCCACATTGGATTTTTAACAGATGAAATATTTCCTAAACCAAGTAATTTGATTCTGTGCAGATAGTAACCACAGGCAGTGTAATTAATTTCTTTTATATCTTCAACACAGTAAGTAAGTAGATCTTCTCTTTCTATCCATAAGACAAAGCCAGACACAAATCACCATGAAGAGCAAGGTGCAATGTGAAGATTAAGAAATCTCCTATGATGCGATGGATCTGAGCTATGCATTGCCTCACAATAAAAGTGAAATGTTAAAAATCAATTTTTAATACCACGTCAATTTCCAATGCAAATAGAAGACATTTAGTTTGAGTTTTTTAACTCATATTTTCCCCATTGTCAAAACCCTATCAAAAAATCCTTTGATGTAGTAACAAATATTGTTGATATATTCTCTTGCAACTATCTTTCTTAAATATTACAAATTCTTACAACATTAAAACTAAGATGTCTTAGTGATAGTCCCTAGAATTATGGTGCACAAAACTGTCATAACTGTTAAAAATTACTTTTTGCATGTAAATTTCTGTCTAGTTAAATCCTTCTCAATTATTCTTCTACAGAATAATAATATTGTTGGTACTTTATAAGATAAAACACTGACACGAAAAATAATGTTTTATTAGGTGAATTTCTACAAAGGGAAAATCAGGGATTAAAAAAACTGAGCAGCTATTCTAGTAAACAAGTATTAGTTTTCAAAATCTTAGAGTAAAACTCTATGTGTGTTTACTATCTGTAGCAATCATTAAGCATTTACCTAACCAATATGGGAGAAATTTGTGCTAAGAGGAAATAACTAAAACCACATAGAAACATATTTTCAAGTTTAAATTAAAAATCATGATAAAGTATCTCAACAACTAAAGTATCTCAACAACTAAAAATGAAAAAAGAAGCTACAGTCAGGATTTGTTCTTCACATAATGGACCAAACAATCACTGTATCTGTTCTTACTCTTCAAATTTAATTATTTTAATCATTAAATTGACTGAATTAACACCTTTATCTTATTACCAGCAGAAACACAGCTTTAAAATATTTTCACTGGGCCAAGAATTTAAGCAGGACACTATTACTACAATGAATAAACTTCTGAAAATAAATCTTCCTTATATGTATGATATACTCAACATGAGCTTTGGAAACAATCTGCACTGGATTCAAAATCAGCATCTGTAGTTAGTTAACTATGTGTTCTTGGGCAAATCACATTAATCCAAGAGACTATCAGGTCTAATTCCACCTAGTTTAACATCAGTCATCAGTGGAAACCTAAGCTTCCTAGGTCATTCATTATTACCTAGATCTATGGGTCTCAATTTATCAGATACATGGCTCCCTTTATATAACAATAGTTTAATCACTTTGTAATAAAACTCATCAATATTGTAACCTATTTTTTCAAAAGATCAGTATCAGTCAGTTCAGTCATTCAGTCGTGTCTGACTCTTTGCAACGCTATGGACTGCAGCACACCGGGCTTCCCTGTCCTTCACCATCTCCTGGAGCTTGCTCAAACTCATGCCCATTGAGTTGGTGATGCCATCCAACCATCTCATCCTCTGTCGTGCCATTCTCTTCCTGCCTTCAATCTTTCCCAGCATCATGGTCTTTTCCAATGAGTCAGTTCTTTGCATCATGTGGCCAAAGTATTGGAGCTTCAGCTTCTGCATCAGTCATTCCAATGAAGGACTTCAATATTGTAACGTATTTTTCAAAAAATCAGTATAGTGTCCCATAAGATACATTTCAATATGTAAATGTATGCGTACTGCTACACACAAGACAGGATAACAGATACTTAAACTTGCATAAAGCCATCAATAAGACAATTTAAATGAGGACAGATACAGATGTGAGGTACTGGCTACTTAAATACCATAGGTGACACTGCCATCACGACTTGATTTTCCAAATGTGAGCATCTATTAGCATAGTCCAGCACACAAGGACTGTGTTTCCTTCAGTATACACAACACTTGCGTTCCTAGAAAACTTATTGTGGATAAAACTATGCACGAATGATTTGTGTTTATATATATCATTGTAACAGGTTTTTCACCCCTGTGACTCTCCAGGAGGATGTTCACAGTTCATGTAAAATGTGGGTGGGGAAAATGTGTGATTGTGCAGAATTCATTCACACACAGCAAGATACCTCACATCCCTGGTTCCACTCGCCTTCTAATGAGTTCCTTTATTCACTAGTAAAGGAACTTTTACTTTTGTTTCTGGCACCACTCTCTCCCCATCAGTTCATCACATAACAATGAGAGTCATTCTTTAAAATGGTTTATCAGACTTTGTCACTTGGACTAAACCCATCAGTGATTTATTGTCATACTTAGAATGCAATCCAAACTCTTTTGCACAATCTTCAGGTTTAGAATGATCCTTCCTGTAGCCCACTTCTGTGATCTCATTTACCAGTATCCCTCTGGTTTCATGCTCCAGACACACTGGCTCTCTTGACGGTCCTGAAACTCATCAACATTATCCCATACTTGGGATTTTGCATTTGCTGTTCTCTCCCTGGGAAGTGCGCTCACCTGAGTGTTTCTCTGGCTCCTGTGCCCTGTTTGACTGCTTCACCTGGATGGTGGATTCCCCAAAGTGAAGACGGGCTCAGTTGCTCCTCAAATCACCATCCTCTCCATCTTAGCAAGTGGCACATCCAGTTACTCAGGTTAAAACCTTTGATAATTTCCCTCTCATCCAAATGTGTTTGTCCACCTAATGAATGAGTCAGTCCTTTCCTCTGTAGCTCTAAAACATATCTTATATTTGTCATTACAACTGCTACTATGTCTGTTTGATAGTAAAAAGTGAAAGTGAAAGTCACTTAGTCATGTCTGACTTTTTGTGACCCCATGGACTGTATAGAATTCTCCAGGCCAGAATACTGGAGTGGATAGCCTTTCCCTTGTCCATGGGATCTTCCCAACCCAGGGATCAAACCCAGGTCTCCCGCATTGCAGGTGGATTCTTTACCAGCTGAGCTGCAAGGGAAGCCCAAGAATACTGGAGTGGGTGGTCTATCCCTTCTCCAGTGGATGTTTCAGACCCAGGGATTGAACCGGGGTGTCCTGGATTGCAGGAGGATTCTTTACTAACTGAGCTATGAGGGAAGCTGTTTTACAGGCCATCTAGTTGGTACATTGCTTCCATTCTTACCCTCTATAATCCTTTCTCCCCCCATCAATCAGAGTCATCTTTAAATAGGATAAATCAGGTCATGTCATCCCCCCATTTGTCAAAGATTGAATCACATCTTTCATATCTAGAATAGAAACCAAACTCTGACCACCACAGTCTACGAAGGCTTTGGCAATTTGGTCCCTTTGCTCATTGTTCACCTTTCTTCCACTCACTCTCTATATAACCAGTCTTCTTTCTGATAAAGGAACAAGCCATAATCATTCTCACCCTAAGACTTTTGCTGTCTCCTGCATCTATATTCTGGAAATTACTGTGACATATATTGCATGTCTTCCTTCTTCCCCTGGGGCTTCTCTGGGGCTCAGTGGTAAAGAATCCACCCGCAATGAAGGAGATAGGGATTCAATCCCTGAGTTGGGAAAATTCCCTGGAGAAGAAAATGGCAACCCACTCCAGGATTCTTTCCTGGGAAATCCCATGGACAGAGGAGCCTGGTATGCTACAATCCATGGGGTTGCCAAAGAACTGGACACAAAAAACAACAACTTCTTTGTATCATTCAGGTGTAAGTTTAAAATATCACATACTCAGAAAAGTCTTTCCTCATCTACCATGTCTAAAGAAATCCCCATTTAGTCCCCCTCACAATACCTTATTTTCTTTGCATCATAAAATTGATTAGTATTTTTTTGTTTACTTTGTCATTTATTAATGCCTATCCCTTGAATGTAAGATCCATGGAAGCAGAACTTTGATTAAATTCACTATAAGTCTGTTCTCAACATCTAAGTACTCATTACTCATTCCTGCCTTCAATCTTTCCCAGCATCATGGTCTTTTCCAATGAGTCAGTTCTTTGCATCATGTGGCCAAAGTATTGGAGCTTCAGCTTCTGCATCAGTCATTCCAATGAAGGACTTCAATATTGTAATGTATTTTTCAAAAAATCAGTATAGTGTCCCATAAGATACATTTCAATATGTAAATGTATGCGTACTGCTACACACAAGACAGGATAACAGATACTTAAACTTGCATAAAGCCATCAATAAGACAATTTAAATGAGGACAGATACAGATGTGAGGTACTGGCTACTTAAATACCATAGGTGACACTGCCATCACGACTTGATTTTCCAAATGTGAGCATCTATTAGCATAGTCCAGCACACAAGGACTGTGTTTCCTTCAGTATACACAACACTTGCGTTCCTAGAAAACTTATTGTGGATAAAACTATGCACGAATGATTTGTGTTTATATATATCATTGTAACAGGTTTTTCACCCCTGTGACTCTCCAGGAGGATGTTCACAGTTCATGTAAAATGTGGGTGGGGAAAATGTGTGATTGTGCAGAATTCATTCACACACAGCAAGATACNTCTCCACACTGTTCTCCATAGTGGCTGTACTAGTTTGCATTCCCACCAACGGTGTAAAAGGGTTCCCTTTTCTCCACACCCTCTCCAGCATTTATTGCTTGTAGACTTTTGGATCGCAGCCATTCTGACTGGTGTGAAGTGGTATCTCATTGTGGTCTTGATTTGCATTTCTCTGATAATGAGTGACGTTGAGCATCTTTTCATGTGTTTGTTAGCCATCCGTATGTCTTAGAACTCCTGAATCCACGGAACATTAATAAATAGGAGAGTCATTCTTTAAAAATGGTTTATCAGACTTTGTCACTTGGACTAAACCCATCAGTGATTTATTGTCATACTTAGAATGCAATCCAAACTCTTTTGCACAATCTTCAGGTTTAGAATGATCCTTCCTGTAGCCCACTTCTGTGATCTCATTTACCAGTATCCCTCTGGTTTCATGCTCCAGACACACTGGCTCTCTTGACGGTCCTGAAACTCATCAACATTATCCCATACTTGGGATTTTGCATTTGCTGTTCTCTCCCTGGGAAGTGCGCTCACCTGAGTGTTTCTCTGGCTCCTGTGCCCTGTTTGACTGCTTCACCTGGATGGTGGATTCCCCAAAGTGAAGACGGGCTCAGTTGCTCCTCAAATCACCATCCTCTCCATCTTAGCAAGTGGCACATCCAGTTACTTAGGTTAAAACCTTTGATAATTTCCCTCTCATCCAAATGTGTTTGTCCACCTAATCAATGAGTCAGTCCTTTCCTCTGTAGCTCTAAAACATATCTTATATTTGTCATAACAACTGCTACTATTTCTGTTTGATAGTAAAAAGTGAAAGTGACAGTCACTCAGTCATGTCTGACTTTTTGTGACCCCATGGAATGTATAGAATTCTCCAGGCCAGAATACTGGAGTGGATAGCCTTTCCCTTGTCCAGGGGATCTTCCCAACCCAGGGATCAAACCCAGGTCTCCCGCATTGCAGGTGGATTCTTTACCAGCTGAGCTGCAAGGGAAGCCCAAGAATACTGGAGTGGGTAGCCTATCCCTTCTCCAGTAGATGTTTCAGACCCAGGGATTGAATCGGGGTGTCCTGCATTGCAGGAGGATTCTTTACTAACTGAGCTATGAGGGAAGCTGTTTTACGGGCCATCTAGTTGGTACATTGCTTCCATTCTTACCCTCTATAATCCTTTCTCCCCCCAGCAATCAGGGTCATCTTTAAACAGGATAAATCAGGTCATGTCATTCCCCCATTTGTCAAAGATCGAATCACATCTTTCATATCTAGAATAGAAACCAAACTCTGACCACCATAGTCTACGAAGGCTTTGGCAATTTGGTCCCTTTGCTCATTGTTCACCTTTCTTCCACTCACTCTCTATATAACCAGTCTTCTTTCTGATAAAGGAACAAGCCATACTCATTCTCACCCTAAGACTTTTGCTGTCTCCTGCATCTATATTCTGGAAATTACTGTGACATATATTGCATGTCTTCCTTCTTCCCCTGGGGCTTCTCTGGGGCTCAGTGGTAAAGAATCCACCCGCAATGCAGGAGATAGGGATTCAATCCCTGAGTTGGGAAAATTCCCTGGAGAAGAAAATGGCAACCCACTCCAGGATTCTTTCCTGGGAAATCCCATGGACAGAGGAGCCTGGTATGCTACAATCCATGGGGTTGCCAAAGAACTGGACACAAAAAACAACAACTTCTTTGTATCATTCAGGTGTAAGTTTAAAATATCACATACTCAGAAAAGTCTTTCCTCATCTACCATGTCTAAAGAAATCCCCATTTAGTCCCCCTCACAATACCTTATTTTCTTTGCATCATAAAATTGATTAGTATTTTTTTGTTTACTTTGTCATTTATTAATGCCTATCCCTTGAATGTAAGATCCATGGAAGCAGAACTTTGATTAAATTCACTATAAGTCTGTTCTCAACATCTAAGTACTCATTACTCAGAATGAACACTGAAAAAATAAATGAATGAATGGCATGGTGTTCCAGCAAGATCTTCCTGGAGAAAATTCTTTAACTTTACTGTTTTCAATCTAGAGTATGTGCATCACCAGGAAACATGAGATAGTTTGCTCAAACTCTAGGAAAAATATTGTGTATCTTCCTAAAATATTAGATTTACATGAAAGTACTTAAAACAGTGTATTTATATAAAAAGATAAAATATATAATGAATTAGAATATAATATTTACATGGACCTTTCATACAAAATAAAGTTCTGTGAAACTTCATAATTTTAGCAGTTGCTTCAGACTCTGCCTCCAAATCTCCCAGTATAAAGTGTCATTCTTCTGTTCTAAGGAGTTGTTGTTCTTTAGTCGCTAAATCACATCCGACTCTTTTGCGACCACATGGACTGTAGCCACTCAGGCTCTCTGTCCTTGGGATTTTCCAGGCAAGAATGCTGGAGTAGCCATTTCCCCCTCCAGGGGATCTGCCCAATCCAAGGATGGAACCTGCTCCCCCTGCATTACAGGCAGATTCTTTACCACTGAGCCATCAAGGAAGCCAAGGAATTACTTTATGAACATTAAGTAAGGTCAGCCATTGGGAAGCCCATGTTTAATGTTATATTTGAAAACAATACCATAGAAATAAGCAAAGTTACCTATTGGTTGCATAATTTTGAATATTCTGAATCAAAACATTTGTAAATTTTTTTTTAATAGAAAAGCTTGGAGTGCTGCCAGTTTCTGTTAGCGGCAGTAAACTTTAACTGTGGCACTAAATACTTAGTGTAGTAGAGGTCAAGGTGGAAGACCAGGATCAAGAGACATCCAAAATTCCTCAACAAGGAAAGGCAAAATAGTCTCACATCTACCTAACCTTCAGGAAGCTAAGAAGTAGGGGTGATAGAAATAGCCAAGCAGTAAAGTCCAATGATGATAATCTGCTAAGAAAGGGATAAAAAGATGTTTGACAAGCATTTAGGTCAGCAGTAAATTGTGACTTCTACTAAAGTACTGATGAAACCTGGGAAGAAAATATAATAATGATCATCCCGGTAAACAAATTACATTCTGTATAACAGTGGATGTAACAGCAAGACCTGCCTGGCATTGAAAACTGTCAATAACTACCTGTGTGACTTTGACCAAATTGCTAGTCTTGTCTGTGATTTAAACATAATAATACCTGACTCTTAAGAAGCTTGGGAAGATTACCATATATATCACAGACCTAGCATCCACCAAGCCCTTAAATTACAGCTATTTTTGTTATGGAATAATGTACCTATCATTACAAAAATTAAAAGTACCCTATTTTAATTCCAGATTTAATATGAAAGGAAGTTTGGTTTATATTAGCAATGAATATTTCATGCTTTTTTTCTAAAGGAAATGTTTTAATAAAAGTTGATACCCTAGTTCTGCCAGACATCTAAAATTATAGCCAATGCTTTTATAAGTCTATATTATCTAATATTTGGGTCTAAAGTAATAATGTATTCAGAGATTCTCTTGGCTAGATAGACTGAATAATCAAAATAATTTCAAATCTTATTCTGAAGCATTTGCTTTCAACTCAATTTAGCACTTTTTAAAAATCAAATTCTCATTTTCTTCAACTTTTTTTCATGTGGTCATCTCTAAGAAGTTAGCAAGCTACCTGAAGGCAGAGGTATTTTGCAAGACCGCTTTACATTAATTTCTAGTCATGTAGTGGAGAAGGAAGAGGAGTGAGATGAATGTTTAAAATTGCCTGGCATTTGTTAATTATAGCATTATTAATTCTTCCACTCACTTCCTATAAGACTATATAGTAATCAATTGAATTACGAACCAAATATCACTCTATGAAGACAACAGGTAAGTGTTATGATAATCTGTACACGCAGAAATGAAATGTTCAGGATTCAAAGTTGTATGGTTTCTCCCATCTAATAAGATGCTAGGGCAAAGTACAGATTAAAAGTTTAAAAGAGTTTTTCCTCCACCAAATGGACAGGTTGAGAAAGGTAACCATCATGCCAGAAAAATGTCATTCCAGTAGGTCCCCCAGGACAACCCTGCTGTCTTTTCTGTTGGGACATAGAAAACAAATTTTCCCAAAGAAAGCTGTGGTTCTTTGACAAGCACACATGCCATGGGTGGCAAGAGCCAATTCAACCTCTCCACGCACACACATCATTGGTACCTGAAATGCAGAGACAACCCTGTGTCTGTG
>SJYX01011414.1:167200-183243 GCA_006410675.1 Oreotragus oreotragus
AGCCTCTTGATGAAAGTGAAAGAGGAGAGTGAAAAAGTTGGCTTAAAGCTCAACATTCAGAAAACTAAAATCATGGCGTCTGGTCTCATCACTTCATGGGAAATAGATGGGGAAACAGTGGAAACAGTGTTAGACTTTATTTTGAGGGCTCCAAAATCACTGCAAATGGTGATTGCAGCCATGAAATTGAAAGACGCTACTGCTTGGAAGGAAAGTTATGGCCAACCTAGACAGCATATTAAAAAGCAGAGACATTACTTTATCAGCAAAGATCCATCTAGTCAAGGCTAACTCATGGCAGAAAGTGAAGAACTAAAGACCCTCTCAATGAAAGTGAAAGAGGAGAGTGAAAAAGTTAGCTTAAAGCTCAACATATTCAGAAAACTAAGATCATGGCATTCAGTTCCATCACTTCACGGCAAATAGATGGAGAAACAGTGGCTGACTTTATTTTTCTGGGCTCCAAAATCACTGCTGATGGTGATTGCAGCCATGAAACTGAAAGACACTTACTGCTTGGAAGGAAAGTTATGACCAACCTAGACACCATATTAAAAAGCAGAGACGTTACTTTGCCAACAAAGGTCCGTGTAGTCAAGGCTATGGTTTTTCCAGTGGTCATGTATGGATGTGAGAGTTGGACTATAAAGAAAGCTGAGTGCAGAAGAATTAATGCTTTTGAACTGTGGTATTAGAGAAGACTCTTGAGAGTCCCTTGGACTGCAAGGAGATCCAACCAGTCCATCCTAAAGGAGATCAGTCCTGGGTGTTCATTGGAAGAACTGATGTTGAAGCTGAAACTCCAATACTTTGGCCACCTATGTGAAGAACTGACTCATTGGAGAAGACCCTGATGCTGGGAAAGATGGAGTGTGGGAGGAGAAGGGGACGATAGAGGACGAGATGGTTGGATGGTGTCACCAACTCAATGGACATGACTTTGAGTGAACTCTGGGAGTTGGTGATGAACAGGGAGGCCTGGTGTGCTGCAGTCTATGGAATCTCAAAGAGTCAGACACGACTGAGTGACTGAACTGAACTGACTGTGTATCTCCCTCACTGACAATGTAAACTCCATCAGATTACAGAAAAAGCTCATCTTACTCACCACTATATCTTCTGTGTCTAGAAGAACATCTGGTGCATAGCACGACTCAGAAAGCATTAGTGAGCAAATAAATAAATCACCCAGACATTTTTTTTATGAATTCTTGCTTTACTCTTATATGATAATAACTGCATCATATTTTTTGATTTCCACTTTATGTGCTGCAGTCTATGGAATCTCAAAGAGTCAGACACGACTGAGTGACTGAACTGAACTGACTGTGTATTTCCCTCACTGACAATGTAAACTCCATCAGATTAGAGAAGAAGCTCATCTTACTCACCACTATATCTTCTGTGTCTAGAAGAACATCTGGTGCATAGCACAACTCAGAAAGCATTAGTGAGCAAATAAATAAATTACCCAGACATTTTTTTTTATGAATTCTTGCTTTACTCTTATATGATAATAACTGCATCATATTTTTTGATTTCCACTTTTTAACTTAAAAACATATTTGCTAACAAAAATAGTTTCTTATAATTACACGAGTCCTTAAAACTATGTTTGCCAATGTTAACTGTATAAACACCTTGATTCTTTTTTTGTGGTGAGTGCATGATAAGTCATTTCAGTCATGTCCAACTCTTTGCAATCCTAAGGACTGTAGCCCACCAGTCTTCTCTGTCCATGGGATTCTCCAGGCAAGAATACTGGAGTGGGTTGCCTCCAAGAGGTTGCCTCCAGGGGGGTTCTTCCTTCCCCATGGATTGAACCCAGGCCTCCTGCAGCTCCGGCATTGCAGCTGGCTTCTCTACCACTGAGCTACCATGAAAGTGAAAGTGAAGTTGCTCAGTCGTGTCCGACTCTTTGCGACCCCATGGACTGTAGCCTCCCAGGCTCCTCTGTCTATGGCATTTTCTAGGCAATCGTCCTGGAGTGGATTGCCATTTCCTTCTCCAGGGGATCTTCCCAACCCAGGGATCGAACCCCGGTCTCCCACATTGTAGACAGACGCTTTACCGTCTGAGCCACCACATTAGAGGACCACTGAGCCACCATGAAGGTGACTTCAAATAGCTCCAGGAAAGAACTCAACAAAAGTACAAGCTCTTGCATGAATACAGTATAAAAATCTCATGAGGGCTTGACTCTACTTTTAAGACGGCTTAAGACCAACCTTGGATTAAGAGGCTTTCTTATCGATCAATCAGTCAGTTCAGTTACTCAGTAGTATCTGACTCTTTGCGACCACATGGACTGCAGCATGCCAGGCTTCCGTGTCCATCACCAACTCCCGGAGCTTCCTCTAATTAATGTCTATCAAGTCAGTGATACCATCCAACCATCTCATCCTCTGTCATCCCCTTTTCCTCCTGCCTTCAGCCTTTCCCAGCATCAGGGTCTTTTCCAGTGAATTAGTTCTTCCTATCAGATGGCCAAAGTATTGGAGCTTCAGGTTCACCATCAGTCCTTCCAGTGAGTATTCAAGACTGACTCCCTTTAGTATTGACTGCTTTGATCTCCTTGCATTATCAATAGCATGCTATCAAAGGACACAAAATCCTAAATCTAGAAGTCTGCAGCTTCTCCATATAAACAACATCATACAATGCACAGTTAGTCTGAACTCCAGAGAGTTAAGACTTCACTGATGCACAGAACAGGTGGAATGACCTGGTTAAAGGCTTTCTTACTAATAAAACGTTTAATGTCAAAAATTTCACTGGAAAGTTAGTAAGCATTTTCCTTGAAGAATATATCTATCTTCCAATAGGGTTGTCAAAACATGAGGGCCAAGTGAGCCATATGTCACCCCAACCAATTAGAGTCACAGTTCATTGACTCTCCTAATTGTTAACTAAAAAGAAGTCTCTGAAGAAAAAGAGTAAGTCACTCCTTGAGGAGACCTTATTCAAATCTGAATGGATGGCAAAGGTGCAGTGCAAGAGCCTATGAGCAGAGACTCATGTAAGCTGAGCAAAGGTAATGGTTTTGAGGAAGTCAGCAACCAAGACCAAGGGCACCACAGATGAGTTCAAGCCCACACTGTCCTTGATCTCAAGGAACCTCAAAGGAAAGCATCAGGTTACTGATGTTGACAGAACTGTCACAGACAGGGTGGTCAAAACATAAATATACAAGCTGAAATACTGAAAAGCAGAAATAACCAAGGTTATTTATTTCCCAAGTATGTAGTTCAAAATTCCAGCAAAAGCTTGTGTAGAAGGTAAACCACACATAACTTTCACAGTTAGAGCTTGCTTTGTTCAAATACTCTCCATAACATTTGATCATATTGATGTTTCTTGGCTTAACTGAAATTATTTTTATCTTTGAAACTTCAATGAACCTATCAGCATGTGATGAAATGCTTGTTGATCTCTATAATTGCCTGAATTTGTTAGCATTCCTTGTCTTAGTCTTTGTTATATATAATGACATTGAACACCACTCTTGGTCAATCACATTTACCAAGAGTGAATATATTAATCACAGGTATCTTCCAAATCAAAGCATCCAATATGGGTAGCAATTGGTTTTAAGATATAAATAAGAACACCACGGCCAGAGAAGAATAAATAGCTCACAAAATCCCCCTGTGCATAGTATGTATTTTCCATTTATTGAATAACAGACTCTCTCTTGCCTCCACTGCCTTCAAGCAAGGTTTCTAAGCAGAAAGAGCCTACTAAACAAGATAATCAGGTCTCAGGTTTAAAGCACAACCTATATCTTCACATTCTTCCAGCAGATGTTAAAGGACTCAGTAATAATTACCAACTTTGAAAAGCCTGCCATGGGGAGATGAGTCTAAATTGCTTTATTAAAATAACCCAATCTTCTTTCTCAAAATATCCCCACTACTCTATTACAAGAGGAGGAAATCTGAAAAACGTGGTGAAGAAAGGGAAGGAAATTCACATTTATCTACCCTTATCATGCTCTGTTAGTAAGGTGACAGTAAGTCCTGATTTGTCCAGCACAGTTCTATTTTCTGCCTTCTGTCCCTGTGCAATTACTAATCATGGTATTCCCTTTCATTCTCAAAAATGTTGTAATTTAGATAACAAGTTATATGGTTATCCTGTGTGTTCAGTAGTGAGCAGTATGCTCATCTTGGATCCACAGATTGACAGAAAAAGAGATTTCTCTCCCCATCCCTCCTTCTCCACTCCACAGTTGCTAATCTGTATCAGCTGTACTGTTGTGTTCCTTCTGAGTGAATTTGGCCACTCAGGAACTAGCAGAAAATGGGAGGGTGGGAATAAAGAGAAGTAGTCAGGATATTTATTCCCTGATTTCACTCCCTACCTGGCTGTGGTCTAACTGGTATGGTCTCTCCACCAAAGGCCACAGCTCCAGAAAGGTCTCTCCTAAAAGCACAGCACTATTTTTAGCACCTGTAAATCATTCACTCCAATTGCTTCTTCAGGTCTAGCCCAAGCGGTACTTCTGTTCCCCGCCCTATAGTGCTTCATAATCCCTTGTAGATGTCCTTTAACTTTGGCCATACCTTTGTAGGCTACCTTCTCCCTTCAATTTCCCATGTGAGTGTTCCCTATGTTTCCCTCTGTCTATCTTTGGCTGCAAAGATGGAGCCAAAGATGGACAGATATTTTTCACAGCCGAAGATGGAGAAGCTCTATACAGTCAGCAAAAACAAGACTGGGAGCTGACTGTGGCTCAGACCATGAACTCTTTATTGCCGAATTCAGACTTAAATTGAAGAAAGTAGGGGAAATCACTAGACCATTCAGGCATGACCTAAATCAAATTGCTTAAGATTATACACTGGAAGTGACAAATAGATTCAGGGGGTTAGATCTGATAGAGCGCCTAAAGAACTATGGACGGAGGTTTGGGACATTGTACAAGAGGCAGTGATCAAGATCGTTCCCAAGAAAAAGAAATTCAAAAAGGCAAAATGGTTGTCTGAGGAGGCCTTACAAATAGCTGAGAAAAGCAGAGAAGCTAAAGGCAAAGGAGAAAAGGAAAGATATATTCATCTGAATGCAGAGTTCCGAAGAATAGCAAGAAGAGATAAGAAAGCCTTCCTCAGTGATCAGTGCAGAGAAATAGAGGAAAATAATAGAATGGGAAAGACTAGCGATCTCTTCAAGAAAATTAGAGATACCAAGGGAACATTTCATGCAAAGATGGGCTCAATAAAGGACAGAAATGGTATGGACCTAACAGAAGCAGAAGATATTAAGAAGAGGTGGCAAGAAAACACAGAACAACTATTTAAAAAAGAGCTTCACGACCCAGATAATCATGATGGTGTGATCACTCCAGACATCCTAGAATACAAAGTCAAGTGGGCCTTAGGTAGCATCACCACAAACAATGCTAGTAGAGGTGATAGAATTCCAGTTGAGCTATTTCAAATCCTAAAAGATGATGTTGTGAAAGTGCTGCACTCAGTATGCCAGCAAATTTGGAAAACTCAGCAGTGGCCAAGGGACTCGAAAATGTCAGTTTTCATTCCAATCTCAAAGAAAGGCAATGCCAAACAGTTTTCAAACTACTGCACAATTGCACTCATCTTACATGCTAGCAAAAGAATGCTCAAAATCCTCCAAGCCAAGCTTCAACAGTACATGAACCGTGAACTTCCAGATGTCCAAGCTGGATTTAGAAAAGCCAGAGGAACCAGAGATCAAGTTGCTGACATCCACTGGATCACTGAAAAAGCAAGAAAGTTTCAGAAAAGCATCTATTTCTGCTTTACTGACTATTCCAAAGCCTTCGACTATGTAGATTACAATAAACTGTGGAAAATTCTTAAAGAGATGGAAATACCAGACCCCCTTACCTGCCTTATGAAAAATCTGTATGTAGGTCAAGAAGCAACAGCTGGAACTGGACATGGAACAACAGAATGGTTCCAAATTGAGACAGGAGTACATCAAGGCTGCATATTATCACCCTGCTTATTTAACTTATATGCAGAGTACATCATGCAAAATGCTGAGCTAGATGAAGCACAAGCTGGAATCAAGATTGCTGGGATAGAGAACAAGATGGCAGAGGATTAGGAGTACTACTCTACTCATGAATACATCAGGAATACACCCTAAGATACAGAAGTGCATGCCGAACACCAACAGAGAGCAGACAGGTGTACCTGACCAGTGGAAAAGAATATACAGAACCACACAAAACTGGGAAGGATGAAGGAACTAGGGGAAAACACAAGAGTGTTAGTAGGACTGGACCTTTCCTCAGCGGGTGGGGGAAATGAAGCAGGAGTCCAATCCCCACATTAGGGAAACTGTCTGAGTCAGAGGAGAAACATTTAAGGTTGAGAGTGAAACAGCTGATCTAAATGGAATGAGAATCAAACAGTTCTTGCTACAGCCATACATACCCCTGGTCTCCTGGAAGGCATGGTGGCTGGGAGCTGGAGTTTAGGAATTATGGAGCAATCTCAGAGCCAGGGCTGTTGTTGATGTGGAAATGGATTGAGGTGATGTGAGGAAGTAGATCGTGGTGGGAAATGCCGGTGGAGGAAAGCCAGACAGCCATGGAAGCAAGGTGATACTGCTGAGTCATGCACAGGGGGTGGAGCCATCACCATAGCCTCTCTCTCCCCAGACGCCAGCATCAGCAGTTGAACAATAGAGAGACTGGCCCATCAACAGCCTGATGGACTGAACTACAGGGCAGGACCCCTCCCGGGATGCCTCTTTAAGTGCCTGACACTACAGAGTAGGACCCCATCCAGGGGGGCCCCTCTATGTGCCTGATGCACTGAAAAACAGAGAAGGACCCCAAGTAAGGGAGCCTCTAAGTGCCTGAACAGGCGGATCTATGGAGAAAGACTGGCCAAAGGGGCCTTCTTATCGATAGCTACAAGAGGCTCAAAAAAGACTCTGATAGGACCATAACCCCTGCAGCAGAGGCAGTCTGTGTCCCTGCACAACTGGCACTGCCAGGGTCCCCACAAGCCAAGCAACTGTGCCATCTTCATGATCAACTCTCAATGGGGCAGAGCTACCACAGGCAAAAAAGAAGACTTGCGTCTATGCTCCCAGGGTCACTTCAGGTGTGTCTAGCTCTTTGCGACCCTGTAGACTGTGGCCTCCCAGGCTTCTGTCAGGGAGTGGGTTCTCCAGGCAAGAATACTGGAGCGTATTGGCCAACACTGGTTGCCATACCCTTCTAGAGCACTATATTTCCTGCTGCCCTAGCCGCTAACTCCCCTGAGTACCTGGTGCTGCCAGAACCCCTGTGACCCCAGCAGCCACACCACCTCCACACCTGGCCCTCACAGGGGCAGACCCAAGTCCTCCAGGGCAGCCGCAGGAGCAAACCCCAGTGGACGACCCACATGCAGAGGTAGAAATGAAGCCACAATTGAAACCCAGGGGAAGTGTGGCTAAGGAAGAAGACCCAAAACCTTCCTACCAGCTGTACAAGCTGCAGATTAAATAAACACGATCACCAGACAGACTCTGTACTGATGGAATATATAAAAGGCCATTGAGAGCACCCATAAAAGAAAACACTTTAGCTCTGATAGCCTTGGACACTGGAGGCAAAAACACACAGAAGTGGGACCGATTAGAATCTGAGCTGCACCCACAGCAGGAAGAGAGATCAGCACAGTGCTGGAGGACTTTCTAGGGAAGTAAGGTACTCCCAGCAAAGGAAAAGACTCTGACAGCAATGACTCAAGAAAAACATTTATTATTCTTATGTTTTGTTCTGTAGATTCTTTTGGATTTCTTTTTTGCTTCCCCCCCCACCACCGCCTTTTCCCCCCTCTGTTGTAGGTATTGATTTTATTGGCACTAAGAAATCCAATTAAGCTTTAGAGCTTTTTTTTTCATCAGCCACATTTTTAATTGTCATAAACCTCTGCCTATATGTTGGGCTTAACTCCCAGCAAAGGAAAAGACTCTGACAGCAATGACTCAAGAAAAACATTTATTATTCTTATGTTTTGTTCTGTAGATTCTTTTGGATTTCTTTTTTGCTTCCCCCCCCACCACCGCCTTTTCCCCCCTCTGTTGTAGGTATTGATTTTATTGGCACTAAGAAATCCAATTAAGCTTTAGAGCTTTTTTTTTCATCAGCCACATTTTTAATTGTCATAAACCTCTGCCTATATGTTGGGCTTCTGCCTGCCATTCTGCAAAGTTTTCCTCTTTTTTTTTTTTTTTTTAGTTTTAATTTTTAAGTTTTAAACGTATTATTATTTTTTCCACATTTATTCCTTAGTTTGCTTTTCCTACTGTTCCTTTCCCATTGTAGTTAATCTTTAATGTATATAAATCTTTATCTACCTCTATTTAACTTTGCATATCCGACGAGGCACAAAGAGTCCCCTACAGGATAAACCCAAGAAGAAACACACCAAGACACATACCAATCAAACTAACAAACACTAAACACAAAGAAAGTATATTAAAAGCAGCAAAGGAGAAGCAACAAGTAACATACAAGGGAAACCCTATACGCTTAACAGTTGATCTTTCAGCAGAAACGCTGCAGGCCAGAAGGGAATGGCAGTTTATATTTAAAGTACTGAAGACAAGATTACTGTACCTGGTAAGGATCTCATTCAGAATCGATGGAGAAATAAAAAGGTTTTCAGACAAGCAAAGGTTAAAAGAATTCTGTACCAACAAATTAGCTTTACAACAAATGTTAAAGGGGCTTATTTAGTCAAGAAATACAAGAGAAGGAGAAAGATCTACAAAATCAACCCCAAACAGTTANCCCGTCTGAGCCACCACATTAGAGGACCACTGAGCCACCATGAAGGTGACTTCAAATAGCTCCAGGAAAGAACTCAACAAAAGTACAAGCTCTTGCATGAATACAGTATAAAAATCTCATGAGGGCTTGACTCTACTTTTAAGACGGCTTAAGACCAACCTTGGATTAAGAGGCTTTCTTATCGATCAATCAGTCAGTTCAGTTACTCAGTAGTATCTGACTCTTTGCGACCACATGGACTGCAGCATGCCAGGCTTCTGTGTCCATCACCAACTCCCGGAGCTTCCTCTAATTAATGTCTATCAAGTCAGTGATACCATCCAACCATCTCATCCTCTGTCATCCCCTTTTCCTCCTGCCTTCAGCCTTTCCCAGCATCAGGGTCTTTTCCAGTGAATTAGTTCTTCCTATCAGATGGCCAAAGTATTGGAGCTTCAGGTTCACCATCAGTCCTTCCAGTGAGTATTCAAGACTGACTCCCTTTAGTATTGACTGCTTTGATCTCCTTGCATTATCAATAGCATGCTATCAAAGGACACAAAATCCTAAATCTAGAAGTCTGCAGCTTCTCCATATAAACAACATCATACAATGCACAGTTAGTCTGAACTCCAGAGAGTTAAGACTTCACTGATGCACAGAACAGGTGGAATGACCTGGTTAAAGGCTTTCTTACTAATAAAACGTTTAATGTCAAAAATTTCACTGGAAAGTTAGTAAGCATTTTCCTTGAAGAATATATCTATCTTCCAATAGGGTTGTCAAAACATGAGGGCCAAGTGAGCCATATGTCACCCCAACCAATTAGAGTCACAGTTCATTGACTCTCCTAATTGTTAACTAAAAAGAAGTCTCTGAAGAAAAAGAGTAAGTCACTCCTTGAGGAGACCTTATTCAAATCTGAATGGATGGCAAAGGTGCAGTGCAAGAGCCTATGAGCAGAGACTCATGTAAGCTGAGCAAAGGTAATGGTTTTGAGGAAGTCAGCAACCAAGACCAAGGGCACCACAGATGAGTTCAAGCCCACACTGTCCTTGATCTCAAGGAACCTCAAAGGAAAGCATCAGGTTACTGATGTTGACAGAACTGTCACAGACAGGGTGGTCAAAACATAAATACACAAGCTGAAATACTGAAAAGCAGAAATAACCAAGGTTATTTATTTCCCAAGTATGTAGTTCAAAATTCCAGCAAAAGCTTGTGTAGAAGGTAAACCACACATAACTTTCACAGTTAGAGCTTGCTTTGTTCAAATACTCTCCATAACATTTGATCATATTGATGTTTCTTGGCTTAACTGAAATTATTTTTCTCTTTGAAACTTCAATGAACCTATCAGCATGTGATGAAATGCTTGTTGATCTCTATAATTGCCTGAATTTGTTAGCATTCCTTGTCTTAGTCTTTGTTATATATAATGACATTGAACACCACTCTTGGTCAATCACATTTACCAAGAGTGAATATATTAATCACAGGTATCTTCCAAATCAAAGCATCCAATATGGGTAGCAATTGGTTTTAAGATATAAATAAGAACACCACGGCCAGAGAAGAATAAATAGCTCACAAAATCCCCCTGTGCATAGTATGTATTTTCCATTTATTGAATAACAGACTCTCTCTTGCCTCCACTGCCTTCAAGCAAGGTTTCTAAGCAGAAAGAGCCTACTAAACAAGATAATCAGGTCTCAGGTTTAAAGCACAACCTATATCTTCACATTCTTCCAGCAGATGTTAAAGGACTCAGTAATAATTACCAACTTTGAAAAGCCTGCCATGGGGAGATGAGTCTAAATTGCTTTATTAAAATAACCCAATCTTCTTTCTCAAAATATCCCCACTACTCTATTACAAGAGGAGGAAATCTGAAAAACGTGGTGAAGAAAGGGAAGGAAATTCACATTTATCTACCCTTATCATGCTCTGTTAGTAAGGTGACAGTAAGTCCTGATTTGTCCAGCACAGTTCTATTTTCTGCCTTCTGTCCCTGTGCAATTACTAATCATGGTATTCCCTTTCATTCTCAAAAATGTTGTAATTTAGATAACAAGTTATATGGTTATCCTGTGTGTTCAGTAGTGAGCAGTATGCTCATCTTGGATCCACAGATTGACAGAAAAAGAGATTTCTCTCCCCATCCCTCCTTCTCCACTCCACAGTTGCTAATCTGTATCAGCTGTACTGTTGTGTTCCTTCTGAGTGAATTTGGCCACTCAGGAACTAGCAGAAAATGGGAGGGTGGGAATAAAGAGAAGTAGTCAGGATATTTATTCCCTGATTTCACTCCCTACCTGGCTGTGGTCTAACTGGTATGGTCTCTCCACCAAAGGCCACAGCTCCAGAAAGGTCTCTCCTAAAAGCACAGCACTATTTTTAGCACCTGTAAATCATTCACTCCAATTGCTTCTTCAGGTCTAGCCCAAGCGGTACTTCTGTTCCCCGCCCTATAGTGCTTCATAATCCCTTGTAGATGTCCTTTAACTTTGGCCATACCTTTGTAGGCTACCTTCTCCCTTCAATTTCCCATGTGAGTGTTCCCTATGTTTCCCTCTGTCTATCTTTGGCTGCAAAGATGGAGCCAAAGATGGACAGATATTTTTCACAGCCGAAGATGGAGAAGCTCTATACAGTCAGCAAAAACAAGACTGGGAGCTGACTGTGGCTCAGACCATGAACTCTTTATTGCCGAATTCAGACTTAAATTGAAGAAAGTAGGGGAAATCACTAGACCATTCAGGCATGACCTAAATCAAATTGCTTAAGATTATACACTGGAAGTGACAAATAGATTCAGGGGGTTAGATCTGATAGAGCGCCTAAAGAACTATGGACGGAGGTTTGGGACATTGTACAAGAGGCAGTGATCAAGATCGTTCCCAAGAAAAAGAAATTCAAAAAGGCAAAATGGTTGTCTGAGGAGGCCTTACAAATAGCTGAGAAAAGCAGAGAAGCTAAAGGCAAAGGAGAAAAGGAAAGATATATTCATCTGAATGCAGAGTTCCGAAGAATAGCAAGAAGAGATAAGAAAGCCTTCCTCAGTGATCAGTGCAGAGAAATAGAGGAAAATAATAGAATGGGAAAGACTAGCGATCTCTTCAAGAAAATTAGAGATACCAAGGGAACATTTCATGCAAAGATGGGCTCAATAAAGGACAGAAATGGTATGGACCTAACAGAAGCAGAAGATATTAAGAAGAGGTGGCAAGAATACACAGAAGAACTATTTAAAAAAGAGCTTCATGACCCAGATAATCATGATGGTGTGNACTAGCGATCTCTTCAAGAAAATTAGAGATACCAAGGGAACATTTCATGCAAAGATGGGCTCAATAAAGGACAGAAATGGTATGGACCTAACAGAAGCAGAAGATATTAAGAAGAGGTGGCAAGAAAACACAGAACAACTATTTAAAAAAGAGCTTCATGACCCAGATAATCATGATGGTGTGATCACTCCAGACATCCTAGAATACAAAGTCAAGTGGGCCTTAGGTAGCATCACCACAAACAATGCTAGTAGAGGTGATAGAATTCCAGTTGAGCTATTTCAAATCCTAAAAGATGATGTTGTGAAAGTGCTGCACTCAGTATGCCAGCAAATTTGGAAAACTCAGCAGTGGCCAAGGGACTCGAAAATGTCAGTTTTCATTCCAATCTCAAAGAAAGGCAATGCCAAACAGTTTTCAAACTACTGCACAATTGCACTCATCTTACATGCTAGCAAAAGAATGCTCAAAATCCTCCAAGCCAAGCTTCAACAGTACATGAACCGTGAACTTCCAGATGTCCAAGCTGGATTTAGAAAAGCCAGAGGAACCAGAGATCAAGTTGCTGACATCCACTGGATCACTGAAAAAGCAAGAAAGTTTCAGAAAAGCATCTATTTCTGCTTTACTGACTATTCCAAAGCCTTCGACTATGTAGATTACAATAAACTGTGGAAAATTCTTAAAGAGATGGAAATACCAGACCCCCTTACCTGCCTTATGAAAAATCTGTATGTAGGTCAAGAAGCAACAGCTGGAACTGGACATGGAACAACAGAATGGTTCCAAATTGAGACAGGAGTACATCAAGGCTGCATATTATCACCCTGCTTATTTAACTTATATGCAGAGTACATCATGCAAAATGCTGAGCTAGATGAAGCACAAGCTGGAATCAAGATTGCTGGGATAGAGAACAAGATGGCAGAGGATTAGGAGTACTACTCTACTCATGAATACATCATGAATACATACAGAAGTGCATGCCGAACACCAACAGAGAACAGACAGGTGTACCTGACCAGTGGAAAAGAATATACAGAACCACACAAAACTGGGAAGGATGAAGGAACTAGGGGAAAACACAAGAGTGTTAGTAGGACTGGACCTTTCCTCAGCGGGTGGGGGAAATGAAGCAGGAGTCCAATCCCCACATTAGGGAAACTGTCTGAGTCAGAGGAGAAACATTTAAGGTTGAGAGTGAAACAGCTGATCTAAATGGAATGAGAATCAAACAGTTCTTGCTACAGCCATACATACCCCTGGTCTCCTGGAAGGCATGGTGGCTGGGAGCTGGAGTTTAGGAATTATGGAGCAATCTCAGAGCCAGGGCTGTTGTTGATGTGGAAATAGATTGAGGTGATGTGAGGAAGTAGATCGTGGTGGGAAATGCCGGTGGAGGAAAGCCAGACAGCCATGGAAGCAAGGTGATACTGCTGAGTCATGCACAGGGGGTGGAGCCATCACTATAGCCTCTCTCTCCCCAGACGCCAGCATCAGCAGTTGAACAATAGAGAGACTGGCCCATCAACAGCCTGATGGACTGAACTACAGGGTAGGACCCCTCCCAGGATGCCTCTTTAAGTGCCTGACACTACAGAGTAGGACCCCATCCAGGGGGGCCCCTCTATGTGCCTGATGCACTGAAAAACAGAGAAGGACCCCAAGTAAGGGAGCCTCTAAGTGCCTGAACAGGCGGAGCTATGGAGAAAGACTGGCCAAAGAGGCCTTCTTATCGATAGCTACAAGAGGCTCAAAAAAGACTCTGATAGGACCATAACCCCTGCAGCAGAGGCAGTCTGTGTCCCTGCACAACTGGCACTGCCAGGGTCCCCACAAGCCAAGCAACTGTGCCATCTTCATGATCAACTCTCAATGGGGCAGAGCTACCACAGGCAAAAAAGAAGACTTGCGTCTATGCTCCCAGGGTCACTTCAGGTGTGTCTAGCTCTTTGCGACCCTGTAGACTGTGGCCTCCCAGGCTTCTGTCAGGGAGTGGGTTCTCCAGGCAAGAATACTGGAGCGTATTGGCCAACACTGGTTGCCATACCCTTCTAGAGCACTATATTTCCTGCTGCCCTAGCCGCTAACTCCCCTGAGTACCTGGTGCTGCCAGAACCCCTGTGACCCCAGCAGCCACACCACCTCCACACCTGGCCCTCACAGGGGCAGACCCAAGTCCTCCAGGGCAGCCGCAGGAGCAAACCCCAGTGGACGACCCACATGCAGAGGTAGAAATGAAGCCACAATTGAAACCCAGGGGAAGTGTGGCTAAGGAAGAAGACCCAAAACCTTCCTACCAGCTGTACAAGCTGCAGATTAAATAAACACGATCACCAGACAGACTCTGTACTGATGGAATATATAAAAGGCCATTGAGAGCACCCATAAAAGAAAACACTTTAGCTCTGATAGCCTTGGACACTGGAGGCAAAAACACACAGAAGTGGGACCGATTAGAATCTGAGCTGCACCCACAGCAGGAAGAGAGATCAGCACAGTGCTGGAGGACTTTCTAGGGAAGTAAGGTAGACTGTAACTCCCAGCAAAGGAAAAGACTCTGACAGCAATGACTCAAGAAAAACATTTATTATTCTTATGTTTTGTTCTGTAGATTCTTTTGGATTTCTTNGACACTATGGACTGCAGCCCACCAAGCTCCTTGGTCCATAGGGATTCTCCAGGCAAGAATACTGGAGTGGATTGTCATGCTCTCCTCCAGGGGATCTTCCCAACCCATAGATCAAACCCAGGTCTCCCACAGTACAGATGGATTCCTTACCAGCTGAGACACGAGTGAAGCACAAGAATACTGGAGCCTATCCCTTCCTCCAGAGGAACTTTCCAACCCAAGAATTGGCCCGGGGTCTCTTGCATTGCCGGAGGATTCTTTACCAGCTGAGCTACCAGAGAAGCCTCTTTAATAGACTACTTAACTTTTATATGCAGTGGAAAACCAAACATTTCTTGTGACTTGCTTTATTAAGATATGCACTTTGCCGTGATCTGGAACCAACCCTGCAATATCTTTCGGATGCATGCCTAAATTTATTCATATACCTAAATATATCATATGATATGGCAGAAAGATCTATCTAAAAGGGCTGTTTTTTCTTATTATAGCTCTGAAACTAAGTGACTTGGAAAGGCCACATAATTCTTTCACAAATATCTAATTATTTAACTACCTAATGTGTGATATGATATAATATATATATACAATCCCCCTCAGTATTCAAAGGGGATTGGTTCCAGAACCCACTGAAGATAGGAAAATCATAGGATGCTCAAGCCCACAGTCAGTCTGCCTTCCTCAGGTTCCTCTTCTGAAGTTTCAACACTGCCAACCTTAATCATAGTACACAGTTCAAGAATGTGGAATCTGCAGATACAGAAGGCTGACTATCTTTGTTCTTCCTCCCTGGTACCTAGCACAGAGCTCCTAATTAATACAATACATTAGTATTTAGCTTTGGTCCAGATTACTAACACAGAGCTTCTAGGACTGTAAAGAGCAATACTGCAAAGGAAACTGGAATGTTATGTCCATGAATCAAGGCAAATTGGAACTGGTCAAACAGGAGATGGCAAGAGTGAATGTCAACATTTTAGGAGTCAGTGAACTAAAATGGACTGGAATGGGTGAATTTAACTCAGATAACCATTATATCTACTACTGTGGGCAAGAATCCCTTAGAAGAAATGGAGTAGCCATCATAGTCAACAAAAGAGTCCAAAATGCAGTACTTGGATTCAATCTCAAAAATGACAGAATGATCTCTGTTTATTTTCAAGGAAAACCATTCAATAGCACTGAAATCTAAGTTTATGCCCCACCAATAATGCTGAAGAAGCTGAAGTTGAATGGTTCTCTGAAGACCAACAAGACCTTTTAGAACTAACATGCAAAAAAGATGTCCTTTTCATTATAGGAGACTGGAATGCAAAAGTAGGAAGTCAAGAAACACCTGGAGTAACAGGTAAATTTGGCCTTG
>SJYX01011414.1:188765-203863 GCA_006410675.1 Oreotragus oreotragus
TCCCATGGACAGTGGCCCACTGGGCTCCCCATCTATGCCTTTTTAGTAAACTAGTAATAGTAAGTATGGGTTTCCCTGTGACTCAGTGGTAAAGAATCCACCTGCCAATCCTTGGGTTCAATACCTGAGTTGGGACTATCTCCCTGGAGAAGAAAATGGCAACCATTCCAGTATTATTGCCTGAAGAATCTCATAGACAGAGGAGCTACAGTCCAAGGGGTTGCAGAGAGTTGAACACAACCAGCTGCTAAACAAAAATAACAAACAAGAGTAAGTAAAGCACTTTCCTAAGCTCTGTGAGCCATTCTAGTAAATAATTGAACCTAAGGAGGGTGTTGTGGGAGCTCCCCATTCATACTCTGTTCAGTAGTACAGGTAACATGGGACTTCCCTGGTGGCCCAGTGGTTAAGGCTCCACACTGCCCATGAAGGGGCCACAGGTTCAACCCCTGGTCAGGAAACTAAGATCCCACAGGCCACGCAGCCAAAAATTTTAAAAAGATAAAGTGCAGGTGACAATCTGGGAGGGGGGCGGCTAAGTAGCAACCTTAGTCTTGAAGGATTGAGTCCTCAACAATGCAGAGTTTTCACTAAGTCCAGGTAGTTAGTGTCAGAATTGCACTGTATCAAAAACCTACACATTTGGTATCAGAAGTGTTGAGTACAGAAAAGGCTTTTCTTTCGCTGATATAAAGGGAATGGACAGCAAAGTCTATAAGAAGAGTACTAGACACTAGTACCAGCTCTGTTACTAACCATCTTTCTGAGTAGTTCGATTTACCTCTCTGAACCTCAGTTTGCTCATCTATAAAATGAGGGATTGAATTAGTCTCTTAAGATTGTCCCAGTTGAAGTATTCAGAAGGTTTCTGATAGCTTCAGGTCACAACAATCCTTTTCTAGCACTAATGTTCTGTTAATAGAAAATTTCCCCCATGGATTATGAGGGAGCCGTTTTAGCACTTCTTTTCTTACAAAAGATGCTGATAGCAGATATTTTCAAAGGAAGCTTTCTCATTAGCAGTGGCAGCTCCAGGTGTTAACTTCATATCAATAATTCTTACAATGATCTCTTGTATTCTGAGAATTACTTCTGTGATTATTGCATAATGATTTTACAGTTTTCCTCAGTCACTACCAGGTCTCTTGACAAAGTACTTAATTCTCTGAAATATATCTTCCTAATTCTTATCTTAAACATATCTTCCTTAATTCTCTGAAACACCATCTTCCTAATTCTACCAGGAATATATTTTGGTTTGGTTTGGTTTGCAAATGCTTTCCTATCATCAGACGCATTTTACCTAAACATGTGTGTATGCTACCTAGCATTTTTTCTTGAATCACTTGGGGAAATAATCTGTAAAACATGAGATTTGTTTTGCGCATTGAAATTTATAATCTTAGTATGGCTTGGAGGAACAGACTTCCTATCTTAGTAACTTTAGCTATGACGGCCTGTTCATCTGATGTCACACAGTCCATGCATTTTCTCCACTCTGCGCTTTCTGGACTGGCTATTTCTTCCACCCAAAATGCTCTCTTCTTTTCTCTTCACCATCAGCGCACCCTTACCACACTTAGTGCATCTCCATACCCCTGGGACCCGATGTAATACCTTATGCACAAAATGTTTGAAATGAATTTAGCTTCTTTCATACAGTTACCAATATAAGCAAGCCCAGAAATAGCACTAAATGAAAAGTTTCTGATATTAGTGATAGTAACCACACCATGAATGAATACAATCCCCTGTCTGAAGAAATAATAAATTTTCAAAACCTGATTTAGATTAAATGTTGATGAAAGAATGAAACAATTAGACCTGGATGATATGGCCACCAAGAAACAATCCTTCACCAATTCAGACACATCTGATCAAATATATGTTAATATCAACAAAGGACTTTCATACCAAAAATAAAAATAATAATTATGACAAAAACAACTTAAGAGAAAAAATTGAAAATAAGATTTTAACCAATAATAGTACTTCTATGACTAGTGTGCCCCTTCTTCACCTGATAATTTATCAATTAAACACATTAAATTGATTAAGATAAAATATATATAAATAAAATGCAGATCCTATTTCATAAAGATTTCTGGTACCTCAGCACCTTGAGGATATATTTCTGCTGACTCTTTTCAATCCCATGGACTGTAGCCCACCAGGCTCCTCTGTCCATGGAATTCTTCAGGCAAGAATATTGGAGTAGGTAGCCACTCAGTTCTCCAGGGGATCTTCCTGACTCAGGACTTGAACCTGGGTCTCCCGCATTGCAGGCAGATTCTTTACTGTCTGAGCCACCAGGAAAGCCCCAAATATCATGGTAAGTTAAGTATAGCAAATATAAATCTAGGAAGGTGAATAAAATTGAGGGGAGGAAAGATCTGTGAGAATAAGACAGATGTGATACCAGATTCCCAAGCAATTATTCTATGGGACCACTTTAAACAAGCAAAATGACAATAATAAGAAAAAAAATATGTATGTATCATAAGTAGCTCATGAGCACACCACAAACCTGGAGGCAGTAGGTGAGAATCTGAACTTGCAAATGGCAGAATTAACAATTAGTACGAAGTGACCAATTACCCAGCAGGAGGCCCTGTGGGACCTATGGGGGTCTATGATTCGGCAGAGAACAGTAGACTGAGAGCAGTAAGAGATGGTGATAACTTCCTCTGAAGTGGTTGTTCGTGAACACAGCAGTACTACCCGTTTGTGCAAGCAGCACCAATGCAAGTTTCAGTAAACAACAACTAGAGGAAGTTAAAATGTAACTGGAGAAAAACTATACTGTAGACACAGAGACTACATATGGGAAATTCCCGCAGACTTCCAGATATACTCCAGAATTGAGGTGAATACGCCATAAAGGCAAAAGGGCAAAGTGCGAAATCCTAAGCAGAAAACAAGAAAAGGAAAAATATCCCTATTCTGGGAGAAACGCAGATTTACAGATTGGCAATCAGACCAAGCAGCCAGTAGTGGGGTACGTTGAGCCTTTGGACTAACTGCCAGGATAACTTTCTTTTGTGTCCACAACCTGATGAGTCCTACTGACCTTTGAGCTGCTAAACAACAGCACTAGAAATTTAAGAAACAGGAAATCACCTCCTTTAGAATGTGCTTTGACATAAGGATGAGTTTCTTCCTCAACAGATTTTCACAGTTTTCTCCAGCTCCATCACACTTCAACTCATTCCATAATCTGTATCTATTACAAACTCGTTCTTGGGCCAACTGTTTGGCACTATAATCTAACCACATTATTAGATAATATGTTGAACTGAGAGGACATTTTACCAATTCTTTTTGTATGAATAAGTTTCAAATGCTGATGCTGTTGCTGCTAAGTTGCTTCAGTCATGTCCGATTCTGTGCGATCCCATAGACGGCAGCTCACCAGGCTCCCCCGTCCCTGGGATTCTCCAGGCAAGAACACTGGAGTGGGTTGCCATTGCCTTCTCCAATGCATGAAAGTGAAAAGTGAAAGTGAAGTTGCTCAGTCATGTTCAACTCTTAGCGACCCCATGGACTGCAGCCTACCATGGTCCTCCATCCATGGGATTTTCCAGGCAAGAGTACTGGAGTGGGTGCCATTGCCTCCTCCGAAGTTTCAAATAAGCCTTGATAAGCCTTGATTAATTTATAGCCTAGAAATGCATGGGTTTGTTATCAATTAAAAAAAATCGTTTTCCTAGCTAAATCTCTTTGCTTTGCTTGTTCTAAATTAAACATATTTAAGTTCACTTTAAATATGAGGTCTTGTTTCTTTGGAAACCAAGGATGAGGAGAAAGGTGTATCTCTTCTCTTCTCGATCTCACAGTTATGAGATGGGTTCCATATGGCCTGGAGCTTTTGTCAGACTTCACATTCTAATACCTCGATCATCTGGTTTTGTGCTATCAAAGTTCTTTTCCTCTCGGGGGAACTTCATGTCTGTTGCTGGCATCTGTCCCCTCATTTTCCCTGTAAATGTCTTAACAAATAATTTATCTAATACCTGCCATCCCTATTAACAAATTAGCACTTTCTTTGGTCTGCCATTTCTCAAATGAACTTCCAAATATCTTTCCATTAAAAAATCTATACAGTTTCAGACTTCCCTGGTGGTACAGTGGATAGAAATCTGCCTGCCAGTGGAGGGGGAAATGGGTTCCATCCCTGGTCTGGGAAGATTCCACATGCCACAGAGAAGAGTCTATTTGCCTGGAGCCTGTGCTCCACAACAAGAGAGGCCACCACAGTGCAGTGAAGAATGACTGCCACTCACTGCAACTCGAGAAAGCCTGGGCACAGCAATGAAGACCCAGCACAGCCATAAATAAGTAATTTTTTAAAAATCTGTACAGTTTCTATATTCATAATCCCATAACTTTCTACTTAAATGGAATCTAACTGATACACTTACTCTTTAAAGAATCAAGAATTCTAACATAATAACTTTAGGAAATTCTACTGTTATCAATCCAGTTAAATGCAGCATGAAGGATTTCTGCAAAATTGCCCTTCATAATCATCCTCTTAGTTTCTTAGGTCTTAACACCAAGTTAGGAAGAATAGAATACATCTATAAACCTACGGTTCTCTGTTAAGAGATCTCTGATCTGTCAGACAGGAGGCCACAAGTGGCTGGTTCATTTGTGGCCTATAGCACTCATTCAGAGAATACTAAAATTAGATTCTTGAAATAAAATACAGGCATCCAATATTTGCTCATTAATATATTAAATTTAAGACAGGGTTAGTTTTTCTGCATTAGCCTATATACTTCAGAATGACAAGTAAACTTATATTTTCTTCAGAATCATTTTTTCTCATGAATCATTTTAGTTGGCTTTTTCTAGTTATTGATAAATGAGATTTGAAACAACAGAATATAAAACTATAGGTCTCACCCCTAAGTTTTCTTCTGGCCTTAAAATTCAGTATCATGAAGTATCAGATTTATTTAAAGAACTATTTTACCCATTTAAGCATTTAGTCAATATGACAATATGTCATATCAGTCAATACAGCCAAGCTCTACACAAATCAATAAGTACCCCTTGAAATATTGAATCCTAAGCTATCACTTCCTTTTTTTCCTAGTAATATGAATGGATACATTCAGATTTTTCTTTATATATCCATGTATTTCCTTGTACTTAGGCAAAGCAATATTTTAAAGAAGTATATTCCAATATTATACAAACACAAGGAACTTTTTATCCAAAAGGTCTTTTATAACATTTTTTTTCTTAACTAAAATTAAAATCACAATTTTATAGGTGAGGACTGATTTGGGTGAATCATCCCCCAAATGACTTCAGGTTTTTTACCACTCACTTTAGGTCACACAACCCAAGTAAGGTACAGAGAGAGCTCCAGAACTCTAATTTTTGCTCTGAAAGAATATCGTGAACAAAACTTAAACAATGTTTTTTAAGTTCCATTATAGCATACAATAGGTACCTAGGATAACACACATCTTCAGAACAGAAAGGAATAATTCTTTTTGGTTATTCAATCTATAATAGTCTTTTTTAAAGGTTGTATGTAAAGTATAACAGCAACTCCTTTGAAGTGTTAATACCTAATAAAACTTTACATATTTTCAAACTAAGATATCTGTGACAATGATCACTGTGGCTAAATTGTTAAATTGTTTAGAAAAACATCTAAGGCTGTGCCTGCAACTCTAGATCTTAGCCCTAGAGCTTGGTTAGTTTACACAGTCAAACAGCATAGACAATTTTTGAGTCTAAGAAGTGAATGGAAACAAGAGTGGGAGGCAATGAGTGACAAAGGAGAGATTAAATGAAAATATGTGTTCTTGACTAGGGTTCAATTAATTAATTTATTGGGAGCCATTTAAAACTTACAAATGGCCTTCAAAATACCTGTAAAAGATCCATGGTTGTCTACACAAGACCTTCATATCTTTATATATGTTATCCTTTTGGGGGACTACACAACTGCCCTAAGCCTTCTTTACTTGAATAACCCATACTTATACTGTAGGAAGCTGTACAGCTGACCCAATTCTCCACCTGTCTTAGCTGCTTCCTTAACATCCTGTACTCATCACATTGAATGGAAGTTCTCCATTAATCCTGCAGTGTTCAGTGAGCAACGTGGAAGCAGAGGCTGTGTTCTCTCTCTAGCACCCCAGGACCTGGTCCCATTCGTGCCTCACTATAAATGTTCAATATCTGATTGCTGAACGAATGAATCGTAAACCTTAGAAAAAGAGCAAGAGATGCAAGGAAAATATAATTGGAAAAGACACATAGTACACTGTATATCAATTTTTGTCTCTAAATAGAAGGCAGCTGATAGAACCATTATCTATTAAACAGGTATTACATGCCAGGGAAATACATATAACATCTCAGGCATTTTGAAGTGATTATTCTTAGTCCCATTTCAGAGATGAAATATACCCAATTTTACAGCAAAGAAATGGAAGAGTTGGAATTTGAATCTAGGTCTCTCTGACACCAGAGTTCCTATTCTCTTCCCAAGACTGGGAAGATTTAGCTTGCTCTAGCTTTGTTCTATTTTAGGACTTATCCATGCACACCAGGTCCATAAACCCCTGGCAGCAGTGGTAGGGAAAAGTCAGGACTGCTCTGTCACTAAGTTGGCTTAGAAAAGTCACATTTCATCTGGAGCTGCCTGCACCAAGAGGGCTTGGCTCTAAGATATCTCTTGAAATACTGGTCTTCATTTCTAGGTCAACTGTTCCTGATGAGTATGCGTTCATACCTCATCAGAGTGAAGCATGGAATCTCATTAGTTGCATCCCTTCTGTGATAGGCCTCCAGAGAGCATGATTTACTCTTTGGTGCATGCTGCTGGCTGTCAGCATGATTCACCCAAAACTGACATGAGCCTGCCTCATTAATGCAGTTTATCTGCTGACCAGCTTCTCCTGGGCTTCTGCTTTTGTGGTACCCAGAGCCCTGGATTTCTATAGGATGAGGTGACGTCCTTTTCTAACTCCAAGCCCCAGACCTTCAGTTATTCCCCATCTGAATGCACCCTTGTTTGTTAATAAAGATTAATTTATAAAAATAAACTTTCTTGTTAAATATGATACATTTTCTGAACATAATATATAGCTATGGTCCATAGAGTGGCATAACAGCAATGCCTTCAGGAAACAAAGTCACTTTTAGAGACACAGAGTGACCCAGCAAAGAGTCAAGAAATCTCCCACACACTCGTGTGTCTTAAGCAAGCCACAAAATCTCACCAATCTTCAGTTTTCCCACCTGAAATATGAGAAATATTAAGAACTGCTTTGCAGAACTATAGCAAGGACTGAATTGGGTCTTAGTGTGTGTGTGTATGTGTGTGTGTATACCAAGAACTCAGGTTAGAGTTGCATCTTACAATAAAATAACAGCATGATTCATGTTTTCACCGTAGATTTATACCTCCTTGAAAAAATTATCTTTTAAATTTACTTAAAACCCCAATACCGCATTTTATTTGCAAACTCAAATAGATGTTACAAGCCCAATACTGTATTTTGTTTGCAAACACATCCTTACACTGTCACATGAATCCAGCTTTCTGAACTATCAGTTCAGTTCTAGCTCACTTTAATTTCTTTATCAGTTAATAAGTATTGATAATATTGATCTTATTTTATCCTCCAATAGTGGACTTTTCTAGTCTTTTGGAGATATTCAATGTTTAATCAGCATTAGCCCTAAAATAACTGGAAAATTTACCAACATAACCATTTCCAAGTACCACTATCTCCCTGCATCTACTACTACTATTGATGATAATAATAATATTAATAATGATAATAATAATAGCACTTTAAATAAATATAGATCATTTGTTCTTTGTCAAACAGTGCTGTAATCCCTTTGTATTTACTCAGCTAATTATCACACATGCATGCACATACCTAAAAACTGTATTGCACAGAATTCTTATTATCCCAAATTTATACATGAAAAAAGCATGAAACTTAAAGTAGTTAGGTAGCTTGTGTATGTGCACATGCTCAGCTGCTTCAGTCATGTCTGATTCTTTGCAACCCTATTAACTGTAGCCCGCCAGGCTCCTCTGTCCATGGGATTCTTCAGGCAAGAACACTGGAGTGGGTTGCCATGCCCTCATCCAAGGGATCTTCCCCACTCATAGATTGAACCCACCTGTCTTGCATCTTCTGCATTGCATGTGGATTCTTTACTCACCAAGCCACCAGGGAAGCCCAGTTAGGTAGCTTAGCCAAGGTGCTAGAGCTACAAACTAAAGAACCTTGATTAGAAACCCTGGTATTCAGCTCTAGAACCGGGTTCTTATGTTACAGATGTCTGCCTGATAATACATTTTTAAACTCTCATTTTATTTTTTATTGATGTATATTTGATTTTCAATATTATATTAGTTTCAGGTGTAAACATAGTGATTCAATGCTTTTATAGATTATACTCCATTTAAAGTTATTAAAAACAGAACCCACACTCTTAACTTCCATGCTATACAGCTTCTCATGCTATATAGCTTCTTCATGCTATACAGTGAAGAACTGACTTATTTGAAAAGACCCTGATGCTGGGCAAGATTGAAGGTGGGAGGAGAAGGGGATGACAGAGGATGAGATAGTTTATGGCATCACCGACTCAATGGACATGAGTTTGGGTAAGCTCCAGAAGTTGGTGATGGACAGGGAGGCCTGGTGTGCTGCAGTTCATGGGGTTGCAAAGAGTCGGACACGACTGAGCGACTGAACTGTACTAATACAGCTTCTCTAACTTGAAAAACACCACATGCAAAACTGTATCTATCCTTCCTAGATAAATATACAACCTCTATATACACTTGCATTTTTAAGAATATATCTGAANACAGGGAGGCCTGGTGTGCTGCAGTTCATGGGGTTGCAAAGAGTCGGACACGACTGAGCGACTGAACTGTACTAATACAGCTTCTCTAACTTGAAAAACACCACATGCAAAACTGTATCTATCCTTCCTAGATAAATATACAACCTCTATATACACTTGCATTTTTAAGAATATATCTGAAATATTGTCTCCATAGTGGCCTCCAATTTAGGAAGATTACTAGAGGATGTATCATCAAATTATATCTGAAAACATAATGCTATTGTTAGCATTTATTTAGTTTAAAAACCTGTATCTCAACTGTAACGGTTTATGTTACTAATACTTGCTTCTTTTTATTCTGGGCTGTCTCTTTTAAATATCTTTTGCTTTTATTTATCATGCATTCCTTTTTTAGAGTCAATTTGTTTCCCTTTTATCAGGCTTAAAATAATTATATTCAAATTGGCAGTGGTATTTCAACACGACATGTGAAAATAGAACAGTAATGTGTAATAATTATTGAGAATTCATTTTGTGTCAGCAACTGTGTTGGGACATTTTCCAGATACCATCTCCTTTTGTAGACACTTTGAGAGGTAGAGTTTATTTCAGTGTCTTCACATGAGGATATATAACTTGACAAAGAAAATCCTGACGCTAAGTGATGAAGATGCAAACCCAGGTCTGTCTGATGCAAAATTCATATTTTTCACTCTACCACCTTGTCTCCTCTCTGAATAGCACATGGGAAAGAAAAGATGCTGGGGCCGGGAAAAGTAATGTGGAAAGAGATGGAAGAGGGGGCTGTGGGACAAGAAAGGTACAAATTCCTCAAAGCTGGAAAATGAGAAAAGACTCCTCATGTAACCCACAGAGTGAGCACATCATGTTGAAACTACTAGGTCATCTCTGTGAAACAGGTGACACTTGGCTTTGGTTCTCACTGTTTAGTTCTCCAAAATACAAAATCTCTTTTATTAATTGTCTCAACCATCCTAGCATTTAAGCTGTATAGAGATTAGAAAGCAACTGGACAAGATGATTTAGAATTTCTCTTTCAAGTTCTTTTCTAGAGGCAATGGAGTGTTTACATTTTTTATTTCTTTGGTCCTTAAACCTTCTCTTCAAAAATGGTGAAAGAATTAAAACTTAACAAATAACTTTATGATAGAGCCATACCAGACCAATTTTTTTTCCTCAATAGGATTATTTTCCTGAACCAAACTTATCTAAGACATTAGAGCTATTCAAAATAAGTCCTAGAATGACCTCAGAAATCATCACAAAATTGCTCCTTCACTGCAGAAAAGAGCTTCATTAAGAACTCCAGGAATATAAATAGCCATTCTGTTTTTAAAGGACTTAATGGGAGGTAATTATACGACCTTCCAAAGTCTCTCATTCCAGTGCTCGGAAACATTTCTCTAAAATTGATGGAAAGCATCAGTATTTTCATTCTCTCTGGCAAATACAAGAGAGTCCCTGAAGCCAAACTCTATTGGCAATCAGAAAAGTGCTTTTAGAAAGTTCGGGCACATATCTGCCCAAAAAAGCTTCAATGGCCAAAGACAGCTGGCTACTTAGTACGATACAACTCTTATGGTCTTCTCCACATGACAGCACTATAATAACTTTCCCAATTTTTAAAATATTTCACATAGAAATCAAACTATTTAAGCAACACAATACACAAAAAAATAGTATGTGTTATGCATTTAACGTAGTTGTACAGAAAAATTTTTGCCGTTATAATAGGATTTAAAATATGCACATCATTAGAGCTGAATGGCACATATCAGTGACATTCCTGGCTTGACTTTGTCCACAGACCAGGGATCTGTGGTTTTTGAGGGACCTCTTGTTGAAGAGCATGATGAAAATTCAGGAAGATGGGAACATAAGATAGATCACATTGCATCAAAAGTGCCATCATCTTGGGTGTACCTAACACACTGAATGTTGATCTCAAGATTACAAAGCAATGCCAGAGGGATGCACATACTGAAAGATGTTACAGGCCAGAACTCCATGGCAAACAGGAAAAAACACACTCCTGTCCCCATCCCTTTGTATTAAAGAAGAGAATTCTTCTGTGATGCAGGGTCTAGGTACTTCAAGAATCAAAATGTTGTTCAAATTGCTTTTCTATAGGTTTATGTTATGTGAAAGACCCTGTTTTACCACTGACTTCCATTTCAAAGAGAACATTTGCTTTTTTTTAATGAGGATATTGGGCAGCCTAAAAAGCGAAGTAAATTGAGTTAATGGTCAATTGGAATGGTGAAAGATGAATTTAAATAAGATTAAAGGGAAAGAAAAGGAGGAAAAAGAAAGGACTTGGATATGTTGGCAGAAAAGATGAATGAGAAGAAGTTTACACAGGAATCTTTCTGTTAGACAATTCAGCCAATGGTTGGTGCCATTAAAAGAAATCTAGAGGTTATAAAAAGTATTCAATTGGGTTAAGTTCACTCATATAAACTTGTGTAAGTTCAACTTGGTTTTGAACACAGGTGTGAGATAAAAATGTTTAATAAGAAAAAAGGTGGGGGAGAACAAGATGGCAGAGGGGTTGGTGGACGTGGAGTACTGGACGTGGAGTACATCTCTCTCCACGCTACATCAGAAATACACCTTCAGACACAGAAGAGCATGCAGAGCACCAGCTGAGAATGGACAGGAGCACCCAACCAGTGGAAAAGAATATATAGAACCACGCAAAACTCTGTAGGAAGGAACTGAGGGGAAAACAGGAGTGTTAGTAGGACTGGACCTGCCCTCGGTGGATGGGGGAACTAAAGCAGGGCTCCTGGGGCAACTGTCTGAGTCAGAGGAGAAACATGTAAGGCTGAGAGGGAAACAGCTGATCTGTGGCAGCCTAAATGGAGTGAGAATCAGACAGTCCTTGCCACAGCCATACATACCCTGGAACCAGACAGTCCTTGCCACAGCTGTACATACCCTGGACAGGGATGTGGGTGCCCTGGAAGGTGCAGCGGCTGGGAGCTGGAGTTTAGGGATTGTGGAGCAATCCCAGGGCAAGGGCTGCTGTTGACTGGAGAGATGGATCAAGGAGATGTGAGGGAGGAGACGGTGATGGGAGATGCCTGTGGAGGGAGGCCGGGCAGCCACAGAAGTAAGGCGATAGTGCTGAGTCACGCGTNGGTGCAGCGGCTGGGAGCTGGAGTTTAGGGATTGTGGAGCAATCCCAGGGCAAGGGCTGCTGTTGACTGGAGAGATGGATCAAGGAGATGTGAGGGAGGAGACGGTGATGGGAGATGCCTGTGGAGGGAGGCCGGGCAGCCACAGAAGTAAGGCGATAGTGCTGAGTCACGCGTAGGGGGTGGAGCCATCACCATAGCCTCTCTCTCTCCACCCACCAGCATCAGCGGTTGCATAGTAGAGAGACTGGCCCATCAAATGCCTGAGGCACTGAACTACAGAGTAGGACCCCATGCAGGGGGACCCCTCTAGCGCCTGCCACACCAAACAACAGAGAAGGACCCCAGGCAAGGGAGCCTTCTAAGTGCCTGAATGGGCAGAGTTACAGAAAAAGGCTGGCCAAAGAGGCTTTCTGATCACCAGCTACAAGAGACCAGAAAAAAGACGCTGATGGGGCCATAACTCCTGCAACAGAGGCAGTCCGTGTCCCTGCACACTTGGTGCCTCCAGGGTCCCCGCAAGCCAAGCAGCTGCGCCACCTTCATGCTTAACTCTCATGGGGGCAGAGCTGCCACTGGCAAAAAATGCCTTGCATCTATGCACTCAGGGTCACTTCAGCAGTGTCCTGCTCTTTACAACCCTGTAGACTGTGGCCTGCCAGGCTTCTTTGTCGGGGAGTTAGGCTCTTCAGGCGAGAATGCTGGACTGTATTGGCCAATACTGGTTGCCATGCCCTTCTAGAGCACTGTATTTCCTGCTGCCCTAGCCGCCAACCCCCCTGAGTACCTGGTGCTGCCAGAACCCCTGTGACCCCAGCAGCCACACCACCTCCACACCTGGCCCTCACAGGGGCAGACCCAAGTCCTCCAGGGCAGCCGCAGGAGCAAACCCCAGTGGACGACCCACATGCAGAGGTAGAAATGAAGCCACAATTGAAACCCAGGGGAAGTGTGGCTAAGGAAGAAGACCCAAAACCTTCCCACCAGCTGTACAAGCTTCAGATTAAATCCACAGGATCAACTAGGCAGACTCTGTCTATAGAATATATAAAAGCACTGAGAGCTCCCACAAAAGAAAACGCACTAGTTCTGATAGCTGTGGACATTGAAGGCAAGAACACACAGGAGGAAGACCAGATTAGAACCTGAGCTACCCCCACAGCAGGTTCAGAGATCAGCACAGTGTTGGAGGACATCCTAGGGAGGTAATGTGGACTCCCAGCAAGGGAAAGGACTCTGACAGCAGTGACTCAAGAAGAACATTTATTTTTATTTTTTGACTTGTTCTGTAGATTCTTTTGGATTTTCTTCTTTTTTCCCTCCCCCTGCCCCTCGTTGTTTAGTTGTCAATTTTACTGGCACTAAGAAATACAACTAAACTTTTGAGCTTTTTTTTTCTCAGTCACATTCTTTTGTTATAAACCTCTACCTCTATCTTGGGCTTTTGCAGTTCTATGGAGTTTTACTTTTTTCTCTCTCTTTTTCTATTTTAATTTTTAATATTTTAAACCTATTATTTTTTCCTACATTTATTCCTTTGTTTGCTTTACCTACTGGTCTTTCCCCCTTGCATTTAATCTTTAATGTTTATAAATCTTCTTTATCTACCTCTATTTAACTTTGCATATCTATTTCTTTCTTTTCTTTCTCCCCTTTCCTCTCAACATATTTGTCAGTTTTATTTTCATTGCTTTATTCCCCAAATGGCACCTTGCTTTTGTTTTCCAGTTTGTGGAAACTGTTTTCCAGTTTGTGCTTTAGTTAGTTTTGTTCTGGTAAATATAATTTTTGCTTTTCTTTGTTCACCAGGTCAATCTATTATACTTTCTTTTTGCTGGATTGTTTTGATTTTGTTTATGCGTGTATATGTATATGTGTATATTCAGTCACACTTTTTGTTGTTGTTATACACCTCTGTCTCTATGTTGGGCTTTTGCAGTTCTGTGGAGTATTCTTTTTTCTTCTTCTTCTGTTTTTTTCTTTTAGTTTTTATAATTATAATTTTTTAATCTATTATATTTTTTCTACATTTATTCCTTTATTTGCCTTTCCTACTGTTATTTTCCCCTTACAGTTAATCTTCAATGTATATAAACCTTCATCTACCTCTATTTAACCTTGTATATCTATTCTTTCTTACTTTTCTTTCCTTCCTTTCCACTCAACATATTTGTTAGTTTTCTTTGCATTGCTTTATTCCCCACTTGGCACCTTGCTTTAGTTTCATTTTCCAGTTTGTGCTTTAGTTAGTTTTGTTTTAACTGGTAAATATAATTTTTGACTTCCTTTGTTTGCTAGTCAATCTACTGTACTTTATTTTTGTTGGACTGTTTTGACTTTGCTCATGGGTGTATATGTATATATTCCATTATTTTAATTATTATTTGCCTGATTTTGTAACTGCCATTTGTCTGGGGTTCATCTTTGGCTTCTCATTTTTGAATATTTGTTTTAATCTCACTTAATGCCATAACAAACTACTTGTAGAATGAAGGTTCCTGACCAGAGATCAAGCTGTGAGACTCCAAGACCATAGGCTACCAGAGAACTAACTCTAGGGAGTATCAGATAGTGAGAACTCACACAAAGGAAACCACTTGAATACAAGACCCAGTATCAACCTACCACCAGTAGCACCCTGTGCAGGACACCTGATCTAAACAACAAACAAAACAAAAATACAAACCCAAGCATCAGCAGACAGGATTACCACCTCACTCAGCCTTGCTCATCAGAGGAAAAACAAGCAAACAAACAAAAACTCAGCACAAATCTCACCCTATATGAAGCTTACACAAACTGCTGGACCAACGTTAGGAGGGCAGAAACCAAAAGGAAGAAAGACTTCCACCTTCTTCAAGAAAAGAATGCAAGTTTCCTTGAAGCCTGGGAAAAGGAGACCTCAAACACAGTAAGTTAAAAAATAATGAAAAGGCAGAGAAATACTACACAAATGAAGGAACAAACTAGAAACACAGAAGTCCAAATAAATGAAGAGGAACTAGGCAAACCACCTGAAAAAGAATTCAGAATAATGACTGTAAAGATGATTAAAAACCTTGAAAACAAAATGCAGAAAATGCAAGAATC
>SJYX01011416.1:4964-32801 GCA_006410675.1 Oreotragus oreotragus
CAGTTCTAACTGTTGCTTCCTGACCTGCATACAGATTTCTCAAGAGGAAGGTTAGGTGGTCTGGTATTCCCATCTCTTTCAGAATTTTCCACAGTTTATTGTGATCCACACAGTCAAAGGCTTTGGCATAGTCAATAAAGCAGAAATAGATGTTTTTCTGGAACTCTCTTGCTTTTTCCATGATCCAGTGGATGTTGGCAATTTGATCTCTGGTTCCTCTGCCTGTTCTAAAACCAGCTTGAACATCAGGGAGTTCACGGTTCACATATTGCTGAAGCCTGGTTTGGAGAATTTTGAGCATTACTTTACTAGCGTGTGTTCATCTTCACTGGTTACTAAAATTGTGACTGGCAGCAAGATCTGTCACTTCCAGAAAGCTGCTTACTTCTTAGGTGATAATTCTAAGTCTTTCCGGGTATTTTTTTTTTTCCCCCCTATGCTAACCTCACTAAACCAATCATGGACTATATAAGAGCTTCCACTTCACATTTCTCATAATCTCCGAGAAGAAAAAAAGCTCAGAGGACACACAGGTGACTTAATTCAATGTAAAAATCCTCCCTACAGCAACACGGATTGGGGAAGTCATCCACTCAGAGTCACAGCCTCTGCTTAAACACTTCAGCCTAAGAAATGCCCGTTCCATCAAAGCCACTGTCCCTGCAAACAACAGAGGTCAGATATACCATTTCCTTGACTGAACACGGGGTCTGCTGGGTCCTGGGCAGCTCTTCATCCGGGAAGGTTAGAGTATGCCACTACTAGAGTTGAAGGAGAAATTATACCACCCTGCCGTTTTTGACAGAGATTCAAGCCATTCCCAGCATACCCAGTAGTGGCTGCAGGAAGGCAGGTCTGAGTCAGTCTGTCAGGCAATGAAATTCTCGCTCCATCTGCTCTGAGGGAGCTGTCTGCCAAGTTTGGTGCCTGGACACATGAGCTCCCACTCCCACACCCTCCACTTTCTCCCCTGAGAAGGAGAAACAAAATCTGTTTCAAAGCTTCATTTTCTTCTCTTCTTCCTAAAGCTTAGCTCTAAGAAATTACCTTTCAGTCATAAGTCATGGAAAAAAAAGAGAGAAACATATATCCCCTAATAACTCCCAATGGGCAAGATGACTATAACATGACAGATATTAAGCAAAGGCTGCCTGGCATTGGTTCCCTGCTGGGACTTGATTCCCTTCCTTTATTATTCCATCATTTTTCTTTCATTTCCTCCTTTTCTGAAAGAAATATTGGATATATTTTAAAACATGATAAAGTTACTATAAAGTCTACTAATAAAAAGAACACTCATGGATCTACCAGCTGTTTTAAGAAACAGAACTTACCAATATCATTAAAGCTCTCTATCCAACCCTCCTGCCTTGCCCTGGCTTCCATCAGAAGTAATCACTGTGCAGAATGTCGTGCTTATCCTTCTTCTCTCCTGTTCATCAGAACGAGATTAATTTGCTCGTCCAAAGACCTCCTTTCCCACTCTGACATCTACTTTTAACATCTTTTCTGTCTGCAGCTACACACTTGCCAGGCAGTCCCTCATCAAATTCCAATCATCTTTGGAAGCTGAATCCTCATGAAATCTTAACTCATGGGAATCCAACTGAGAATCTCTGCTGCCAAACACAGACACAAAATCTCCCAAATCACCAATCTGTGTCCCAAATCAGCATATTTTATACTTAATCATTCCATACTTCATTGTTATTAACTAAGTATACAATAAGTATTCCAGGCTCCCCCAACACCAGTGCCCACCTGGTTAATGTGGGCATCGCTAGGGACCCAGAACCTCACTGAACAGCTTACCTGTCATCCACACTAGAAAACTAACTATTAAGACTTAAGGGCAGGAAACTATGTCTTCTTTAAAACTGAGGCTTAAGGGTTAAGGCCTGACCGTATCTGATATCAAAAAAGAGTAGTCATACAGCCAAGAAAAAATTGTGTTTCTTTCTATCCTCAACCCTTTACCTTATATGAGACAGCTAGCCTACAATTATACCCATGACAGGTTTGGTTCTGTTATTACATATATAAAGCTAGCTTTATAACTTATGATACATCTTAAAAAATTCTGCTGCTTTTTTGGCTATTTGCTCTGTCTTACTCCTTTTCCTTGCAGTATCAATCCCTATTTAAGAGAAGATTTTTTTGCCTCTGTTTTCTCATCTGCAAGACAGGGACAGTACAGCCTAGAAGAGTAAATAAGAGAAAGACAAGTAAGTCTTTCAGCATGGTGGCAGCACACAGCAGTTGGTGAAATGTGAGGCACCTTCTATTTCTCTCTGTATAATGTCAGATCTACTAAAAACACTTTGCAAAAAGCTCCAGCTACAAACAGTATGCTAACAAACCAAATCTACCTGTATATAAAAAGAATTATATATTAGCCAATATTTTATAACAACTATAAACAGAATATAACTTTTAAAAAAAGTGAATCGCTATGTTGTATATTTGAAACATATATAATACTATACATCAACTAGACCTCAATAAAGAAAAGAAAAACACTCAAGAGGGAAAAACAGGATTATACATGATGACTGAGATTTATCCCAGCAATGCAAGGTTGATTCAACATATAAATATCAATATAATACACAATAGTAACAAAGGACAAAAACCACATGATCACAGACACAGTGAAGTATTTAACAAAACCCAATATGTTTTCAAAACAAAAAAACCCCTCAGCAACCCAGGGATCAAAAGGAAATTCCTCAAGCTAATAAAAGGCATCTCTGAAAAAAATCTACAGTTAACTTTATACTAATAGTGAAAGACTGAAAGTTTCCCCTCAAAGGTCAGGAATAAGACACAGATGTCTGCTCTCTCCACTTGGCATTGTATGATTCCAGTCAGGACAATCAGACAAGAAAAAGAAATCAAAGGCATTCAGATTGAAAAGGAAGAGGCAAAACTACCTCTGTCTGCAGATGACAAGATCTTATGCACAACAAATTCTAAGGAATACATGCATACATTCCATTAGGGCTAATAAAGGAGGTTAACAAGGTTGCACGATTTAGAACTAATATAGAAAAATTAGTTGCATTCCCATATACCAGTAATGAATACTTAACTGTTAAATCAAGAAGACAACTCCATCCATAATAGCATCAAAAAGAATAAAATTAGTGGTAACAAATGTTTAAAAAGAAGTACAAGACTGATACATTGAAAACTACAGAATAATTAAAGAAGATCTAAACAGTGGAAAATCAACAATATTCATGGATTAGAAGACTTAATAGATGCCAAGATTCTTCAAATAGATCTACATATTCAACATGCTGCTGCTGCTGCTAAGTCGCTTCAGTCGTGTCCGACTCTGTGCAACCCCATAGACGGCAGCCCACCAGGCTCCCCTGTCCCTGGGATTCTCCAGGCAAGAACACTGGAGTGGGTTGCCATATTCAACATAAACCCTCTCAAAATTCCAAATGCCTTTTTAAAAGAAATCCTGGAAGTCCAATAGTTAGGACTCAGCACTTTCACTGCTGGGGTCCAGGTTCAATCCCTGGTCAGAGAACTAAGACCCTACAAGCTGTGTGGCACAGCCAAAAATAAATAAACAAGTTTTAAAAATTGAGAAACTGATCCTAAAATCCATTAAAAAAAATCAATGAACCAAGAATAGCCAAAAGTCTGATAAAAGAACAAAGCTGGAGGACTCATGCTTTTCAATTTCAAAGCTTGTGTCAAGGCCACTACAGTGTGGGCAGTGTGATATTGTATAAGGATAGACAGCAGATCACTGGAATCTATCTCATCAATGGAAGAGAACTGAAAATCCAAAAATGAATCCATAATTCTATAGTGAACTGGGTGTCAAAACAATTCAATGAGGAGAGAGGAATCTTTTCAATGAATATGCTGGGAAATATAGATGTCTACATGTGTCAGAATGAAGTGGGACTCCTACCTTATACCATCTATAAAAATTAATTCAAAATGAATCAAAGGCCCAAATGCAAGAGGTAAAACTATAAAGCTCTAAGAAGAAAACAGGTGACTTTGAACTGGGCAATGATTTCCTAGACATATACCAAAAGTAAAAGCAACAAAAGAAAAAACAGATAAACTTGACTTCATCAAAATTTAAAAATTTGGTTTATGCTTCAAAAAACCCTATCAAAAGTAAAAAGATAATACACTAAGTATGAGAAAATATTTACAAATCACATTCTGGTAAGGTTACTTATAACTATTATATATAAAGAAAACTCTTACAACTTATCAACTTATCAACAAAAGGACAAACCAACACAATTAATCCAATTAAAAATGAGAAAATATTTGAATAGATAGTTCTCCAAATAAGACATAAAAATAATCAATAATCACATGAAAAGATGCTCATCATCATTAATCATTCAGTTCAGTTCAGTCGCTCAGTCGTGGCCAACTCTCTGTGACCCCATCAATCGCAGCACGCCAGGCCTTCCTGTCCATCACCAACTCCCAGAGTTCACTCAAACTCACATCCATTGAGTCCGTGATGCCATCCAGCCATCTCATCCTCTGTCGTCCCCTTCTCCTCCTGCCCCCAATCCCTCTCAGCATCAGGGTCTTTTCCAATGAGTCAACTCTTCACATGAGGTGGCCAAAGTACTGGAGTTTCAGCTTTACCATCATTCCTTCCAAAGAACACCCAGGGCTGATCTCCTTTAGAATGGACTGGTTGGATCTCCTTGCAGTTCAAGGGACTCTCAAGAGTCTTCTCCAACACCACAGTTCAAAAGCCTCAATTCTTTGGCACTCAGCTTTCTTCACAGTCCAACTCTCACATCCATACATGACCACTGGAAAACCCATAGCCTTGACTAGATAGACCTTTGTTGGCAAAGTAATGTCTCTGCTTTTTAATATGCTATCTAGGTTGGTCATAACTTTTCTTCCAAGGACTAAGCGTCTGTTAATTTGGGAAATGCAAATAAAAAACACAATGAGATACCACTTTACACACACTAAGATGGCTAGAATAAGAATTTTTAAAAGAACAATTACAATGTTGTTGAGGAGGTGGGAAAAAAATGGAACCATCACACATTACTGATGGGAATGTAAAACGGCACAGCAGCTTTGGAAAACAGTTTGGCAGTCCCTCAAAAAGTTAAACATAGAGTCACTCCTATTCCACTTCTGGGAATACACATAAGAAAAGTGAAAACATGTTCACAACAATTCATACACAAAGTGTATAGCAGCATTATCACAACAGCACAGAAGTGGAAACAACCCAAATATACATTGACTGTTGAATGGGTAAATAAAATGTGATACACCCATACAACGGATTACAGAAAGGAACAGAGGAATAAAATTCTATGAAAAGGAACTAAGTACTACTAACTACTATTTACTTAGTTCCTTTTTATGTCCATTCTGCAATGCGGATAAACCTTGAAAACATAATGTAAGTGAAAGAAGCTAGACACAGAAGAAGAAAAGGTCACATTATTGTGTAATTCTAGACATTTACATCAAATGTCTAGAACAGACAAATTCATAGAGACAAAAAGTAGATAATCAGTTGTCTGTGGCTGGGGGAAGGGTGCAAGGGGAATGGAATGACTGCTAATGGATACAGGTCATTTTCTTTTTGGAGTGATGAAGACTGTGGAATTAGACAGTGGTGACGGTTATACAATCTCATAAGTAAACTAAGATCAACAAATTGTACACTTTAGAAAGGTGAATTATATGGTATGCAAAATTATATCTTGGTTGTTTTTAAGTCCCCGCTACATATCATATCAATTTCTTGCTCCCTACTCTGCCTCACACTTGGATATCATCTAAACTTATCACTGGTCACAGCATAATGTGTTTTCATTCCCAAAGTAAGGGAAGTATTAGAACAGCTTATAATTCTTTACTCTCTATATTTTATAAAGGCTACTCTTTTGATTAGCTTTTAGTGTTGATTTTCCAAAGCCGCTCCTCTGGCTGTAATGCCTAAAGCCTCCTCCCTAAAATTTTTCATCGAGCTACAAAATTCCTATGACTTTATTAGCACAACCATTCTGCTTTCAGAGTCATGAAATGGTAAAAAAAAGAAAAAACATGAGTTTTGAATTCAGACAAAGATTCAAATCTTCACTTATCACTTTCTAGCAATATACAACTTTGGGGAAATTACTTAACTATCTGCTCATATGCGAAATGTTGGTAAGCCCTTTTTTTAGGTGTAAGCACTCAGTGAGACAATGTACGTAAAGTGCCTGCTCCATGTAACTTTTCAGTCACTGTCAGCTCGTTTCTTCTCATGGTTCTGTAAAATGGATGAAGCTGACACTGCCCCCAAATGAGCAGATATGTCCCAATATGAAATCTGTCCTCAACCAGGATAGGATTCATATGAGATTTAGGGACATCTCAAGGTCACAAATGAGAAAAAGGGGCAAGTGGGTGAGATGCCCCTCCTACATGTTTAATCAGAAACCTGATTCCTAATCCAGTGCAATTCATAGGCTCATTATATCAGGCTCTGAGGCTCTCCAAACAGAAAGACAGCCATCTGACAGGAGAATAAAAAGGCATGGTGCTCCAATTACCACAAATGGAATGCATTACAAATAAACATATGTTTCCAGGGACAGAATCAGGAGATCCATTATGGAGAAGAGCTGTGAAGTCTGAGCCACAAGCCTGACTCTAGTTTTTCACATAGGAGATAAAATGACAATCTTGCCACTTCCACTCTTGATGATGAATTAAATGGTAAGGACACTACTGAGTTTATTACAGTGTGGAAAGTCGCTGCCCACAAGCACAGCCTCCCCCACCCCTACCCTTTCGTTTTATACAAGTATGACACATATATACCCAGTACTCCTAACCAATTAAGAAGAAATTAATGCAGATCAGCAAGGCTGCCTCTAATCAAAGTCACTTCTGAGTATGTGAGCATCATCATTGGCATAGCTACCATGCAAAACCACTGCTGTGTGGATCAGGGGTCCTGAGACTAAAGGAGCCCCAGATGAATGAACAGGGCTAATTCAAATGACATCCACACTTCATTAGTCCTCAAATGTTCAAGTCTCTTCACAAAGAGGCCTCGTCACCTGGCTTTCCTCCTTCTTTCTCTTTCCATCATATACAACCTCTACACCAAGAACACAATATTTCTAAAAGAGCAGTGTTTTTCCATGCCTTCTTGCTTCATTTCTCTGCCTGAAATGGCTTCTCTCTCCAGTCTCCTAATCCACCTAGAGAAGCTCTACTCTTCCTTTAAGTCCAGCTCAGATGCCTCCTCTTTGGTTAATCCTTCCACAACCTACCACCCTGGGCAAAACTCATTATATCTGCCCCATTCCCTTACAGTGGTCAGAGAAGAGCATGAAGGCTTGTAAATATGTGTGTGTGTTTGTGTGTGTATGTAAAGGGTAAAAATTTTGGTCATTCAGTTTTGCCACTTATAACCTTTCATAAAGTTTCACAAAGTGATACACTGACTTAATAGATACATCTAGTCTAGTGGATTTCAAGCATGTACTTTCATATAATCTTCCACCTTAACTAAAATCTCATGAGGAAGCTCAATATATACACAACAAAAGTAAAACCAGAGCTGCTCTGTTTACAATCACATACAGAGAATTCAAAGTATCTTCTGCTTGAGTCTTCCCACAGTAAGCCCTGAGGATGACCCATGTAACCACTAACCACAATCCAATCTCCTTTCTAATAAATTAGGAAACCTGGATCAAGAGCAGGTGACATTCAAAAGCATACAATTTAGTATTAGGGTCAGTATTAGTATTTAGCAGTATTAGTACTTTGTACTAGGTCTCCTGCCTTCTAGCTCTTTCTATGACATGTCATGTCCGTCTTCCTAGTTATGGGAGGGGAAAGCTACATGAAGAAAACTGGTGAGAAAGAGAAGTAAGAGGATTGGCTAGCATTAAAAATTCCATGGGAGCTTCTTCCATCATCCTGTTAGCTGGAGGACGTGTCAGGATAATAACTACCCTGAGACGGTCTTAATGACTGGCTGCTAAGAGCTTCAGTGGGGAAGCAGAGAGGGCACGAGGCAGGGGGATGCCTGGTTGGGAGGCTGCTGTTTACAGGGTCAGCTAAGTCGAAGTCTCATAAGGGGACTATGTATATGAGGGGACTTCGGGGTCATCAGCAAGAGCCCCCTTTACGCACCAAAAAACCGAAAACGCCTCACTGACAAACTGCAGTTTTATGTGATGTGACTGTTTGGATTCAAGCATATCTAGGTTGGATTCTGGAAGTAATTACGAGCTGCCTGACCTGTGAATCTGTTTTCTGGCCTGAAACATCAATGCAATAACATTTAGCTCACAGTGTACATGCGAATTATCTTGATTAAATGAGACAATGTAAGTAAAAGCACTGAGGCAGTATCTGGTGTGTGGCAGGCCTTCAATAACCAGCACAGTCGGCTCTCTGTACCTGAGATATTGCATCCACAGATTCAACCAGCTGGGGTTCAAAAATATTTGGGAAAAAAATTCCAGAAAAAATTCCAAAAAAGCAAAATTTGAATTTGCCATGCAACAGCTATGTACATAGCATTTACATTATATTGGACTTCCCTGGTAGCTCAGATGGCAAAGAATCTACCTGCAATGCAGGAGACCCAGGTTCAATCCCTGGGTTGGGAAGATCCTCTGGAGAATGGCATGGCAACCCACTCCAGTATTCAAGGTATTGTAAGTAATCTAGAGATGATTTAAGGTATACAAGAGGATGAGCATAGTTTGTACGGAAAATGCTGCTGCTGCTGCTGCTGCTGCTAAGTCGCTTCAGTCGTGTCCAACTCAGTGCGACCCCACAGACGGCAGCCCACCAGGCTCCCCCCGGGCTGCTGTCGTCCCTGGGATACTTCACCATTATTATACAAGGGACTTGAGTACTCGTAGATTTGTTGGGGAAGGGTTTCTGGAACCAATCCCCTGAGGATGTAAAGAGAGGACTGCAGTCCCTTTCTTCCTTTATGCTAGACTCAGCCCTCTCTGTTCAAGTTTCTTATAATTTAAGAGCCTCTGACATTTAAAATACTACATGCATGAGTGTTAAGTCACTTCAGTAGTGTACGACTCCTTGTGACCCCATGGACTGTAAACCACCAGGCTCCTTTGTCCATGGGATTCTCCAGGCAAGAACACTGGCGTGAGTTGCCAAGCCCTCCTCTACAATATCTTCCTGACCCCAGATTCGAACCCACATCTCTTACATCTCTTACACTGTCAGGCAGGTTCTTTACCACTAGCACCACCTGGGACACCCCTTAAAATATTACAATGCTGAGTTATTATGGACTGAATGCTTGTGTCCCTTGCCACGATCCCTATGTTGAAGCCCCAATCCCCAGTGTGATGGTATTTGGAAGTGGGGCGTTTGGCGGGTAATTAGGTTTAGATGAATTCATAAGAGTAGAGACCCTGTGATAGAATTGGTGCCCTCATAAGGAGGTGATGAGATCAGAGCTGTCTCTCTACCATGTGAAGATAGAGCAAGCAGGTGGCATCAACAAGCCAAGAAGAGGACCCTCAACAGAACTTGATCATGCTGGCAACCTGATCTGGGACTTTTAGCCTCACAACTGTGAGAAAGAAATAACTGCTCATTAAACCAGCCTATGGTATGTATTGCAGCATCCCAATCTGACCAAGACACAGGAATTGGTGAGGGACTCTGACATACTGCTAAAAGCAGTGTAAACCGGTAAACTCTGTAAAATGCCAAACCATTTAGTAGTATCTACTAAAGGTGAACTTGCATATGCCCTATAACCCAGCAGATTACGCTCTTGGGTAGGAAACAGGAGCTTACATTTATCAGAAGACATGCAAAGGAACTTCTCATAGCAATATGATTCATAACTTGAATAAATTCATTATTCAGCCTCAAACTGGGAACAACTTATGTGTCCATCAATAGCAGAGTGGATAAATAAATTGTGATATATTCATACAATGAAATACAAATAAGCACTGAAAAAGAATGAACTAATGTTCCATACCAGAAAACAGAACAATCTCAAAGATATAATGTCAAACAAAAGAAGCCAGACAAAAAAGAGTTAGTACCACCTGTTTCTATTTATAGAAAGCTCAAAACCAGGCAACATTAACATGTAGTGAAGGAAGCCAAAATAGTGGTTACCTGTTGGGAAGGGAGAAGTAATGGCTGAAGGGGTTATAGAGGCTTGAAAGTGAAAGTGTTAGTCACTCAGTCATGTCTGACTCTGCGACCCCATGGACTGTAGCCCGCCAGGCTCCTCTGTCCATGGAATTCTCCAGGCAAGAATACTGGAGTGGGTTACCATTCCCTTCTCCAGGGCATCATCCCAATCCAGGGATTGAACCCAGGTCTCCCACACTGCAGGCAGATTCTTTTCTGTCTGAGCCAGGACTGGGGCCTATAGAGGCTTAGAGGGTGCTGGTTNCAGGCTCCTCTGTCCATGGAATTCTCCAGGCAAGAATACTGGAGTGGGTTACCATTCCCTTCTCCAGGGCATCATCCCAATCCAGGGATTGAACCCAGGTCTCCCACACTGCAGGCAGATTCTTTTCTGTCTGAGCCAGGACTGGGGCCTATAGAGGCTTAGAGGGTGCTGGTTATGTTGTATATTTAACTTGGCTCAGACTTTATACTTTGTAAAAACCTCACTGAGCTATTACTATTCATGCACTTTTATACTTCAATTTTTTAAAAAGTTTACAGGGAAACAAACCTCTGGGAGAGATAATAGATGAAAAGTGATAACGACCCAGAGTTCCTTCAGTTTAGAACTACACTCTCTGACATCCTGTGTTGACCCCTTCTTTTCCACTACCATGGTCCTCTTAGAAACCTTCAGTGTCTCACAGATGGACAACCAAAGCATGCACTAAATTGGCCTCCAGCCCTGCCCAAGTTCTTCCTCCTCCCCATTTTCTACACCATCCCCGGATAAATGGGGTTCCCAGGTGGCACATCAGTAAAGAATCTGCCTGCTAATGTAGGAGACGCAAGAGATACAGGTTTGATCCCTCGGTTGGAAAGATCCCCTGGAGTAAGAAATGGCAACTCACTCCACTATTTTTGCCTGGAAAATCCTATGGACAGAGGAGCCTGGCAGGCTACAGTCCATGGGGNGGCTGCTGTCGTCCCTGGGATACTTCACCATTATTATACAAGGGACTTGAGTACTCGTAGATTTGTTGGGGAAGGGTTTCTGGAACCAATCCCCTGAGGATGTAAAGAGAGGACTGCAGTCCCTTTCTTCCTTTATGCTAGACTCAGCCCTCTCTGTTCAAGTTTCTTATAATTTAAGAGCCTCTGACATTTAAAATACTACATGCATGAGTGTTAAGTCGCTTCAGTAGTGTACGACTCCTTGTGACCCCATGGACTGTAAACCACCAGGCTCCTTTGTCCATGGGATTCTCCAGGCAAGAACACTGGCGTGAGTTGCCAAGCCCTCCTCTACAATATCTTCCTGACCCCAGATTCGAACCCACATCTCTTACATCTCTTACACTGTCAGGCAGGTTCTTTACCACTAGCACCACCTGGGAAACCCCTTAAAATATTACAATGCTGAGTTATTATGGACTGAATGCTTGTGTCCCTTGCCACGATCCCTATGTTGAAGCCCCAATCCCCAGTGTGATGGTATTTGGAAGTGGGGCGTTTGGCGGGTAATTAGGTTTAGATGAATTCATAAGAGTAGAGACCCTGTGATAGAATTGGTGCCCTCATAAGGAGGTGATGAGATCAGAGCTGTCTCTCTACCATGTGAAGATAGAGCAAGCAGGTGGCATCAACAAGCCAAGAAGAGGACCCTCAACAGAACTTGATCATGCTGGCAACCTGATCTGGGACTTTTAGCCTCACAACTGTGAGAAAGAAATAACTGCTCATTAAACCAGCCTATGGTATGTATTGCAGCATCCCAATCTGACCAAGACACAGGAATTGGTGAGGGACTCTGACATACTGCTAAAAGCAGTGTAAACCGGTAAACTCTGTAAAATGCCAAACCATTTAGTAGTATCTACTAAAGGTGAACTTGCATATGCCCTATAACCCAGCAGATTACGCTCTTGGGTAGGAAACAGGAGCTTACATTTATCAGAAGACATGCAAAGGAACTTCTCATAGCAATATGATTCATAACTTGAATAAATTCATTATTCAGCCTCAAACTGGGAACAACTTATGTGTCCATCAATAGCAGAGTGGATAAATAAATTGTGATATATTCATACAATGAAATACAAATAAGCACTGAAAAAGAATGAACTAATGTTCCATACCAGAAAACAGAACAATCTCAAAGATATAATGTCAAACAAAAGAAGCCAGACAAAAAAGAGTTAGTACCACCTGTTTCTATTTATAGAAAGCTCAAAACCAGGCAACATTAACATGTAGTGAAGGAAGCCAAAATAGTGGTTACCTGTTGGGAAGGGAGAAGTAATGGCTGAAGGGGTTATAGAGGCTTGAAAGTGAAAGTGTTAGTCACTCAGTCATGTCTGACTCTGCGACCCCATGGACTGTAGCCCGCCAGGCTCCTCTGTCCATGGAATTCTCCAGGCAAGAATACTGGAGTGGGTTACCATTCCCTTCTCCAGGGCATCATCCCAATCCAGGGATTGAACCCAGGTCTCCCACACTGCAGGCAGATTCTTTTCTGTCTGAGCCAGGACTGGGGCCTATAGAGGCTTAGAGGGTGCTGGTTATGTTGTATATTTAACTTGGCTCAGACTTTATACTTTGTAAAAACCTCACTGAGCTATTACTATTCATGCACTTTTATACTTCAATTTTTTAAAAAGTTTACAGGGAAACAAACCTCTGGGAGAGATAATAGATGAAAAGTGATAACGACCCAGAGTTCCTTCAGTTTAGAACTACACTCTCTGACATCCTGTGTTGACCCCTTCTTTTCCACTACCATGGTCCTCTTAGAAACCTTCAGTGTCTCACAGATGGACAACCAAAGCATGCACTAAATTGGCCTCCAGCCCTGCCCAAGTTCTTCCTCCTCCCCATTTTCTACACCATCCCCGGATAAATGGGGTTCCCAGGTGGCACATCAGTAAAGAATCTGCCTGCTAATGTAGGAGACGCAAGAGATACAGGTTTGATCCCTCGGTTGGAAAGATCCCCTGGAGTAAGAAATGGCAACTCACTCCACTATTTTTGCCTGGAAAATCCTATGGACAGAGGAGCCTGGCAGGCTACAGTCCATGGGGCCACAAAGAGTCAGACACGACTGAGCAACTAAGCAGGCATCCCAGATAAACCTTCCTAACCAGAGCACTGACTGAATTACTCTCCTGTTTCAAAACTTTCACTGTTCCCTACCGACCATGTCTAAGCTTTGCATTCAAGGTTCCCCTTGCTGGATCCTAATGTACTAATCCAGGATCAGCTCATGATTCCTCTACATTTTAACCTGCTTCCTCAATCAAATCACTTACCACCTCTGAACATAGCCATGCCAGATTGTTTTATCCTCCTCTTTTGCTATGCTTCATGCTCTAGGAAAATGACTTGGGCAAAGAGAAACTAATCATTTGGTCAGAAGCATTTGAAACTAATCATTTGGTCAAAAGCATTTGACAAAAAGCTTAACAAAGTCTATTTAGTCCCTAGAGTTACCCAACCCCATCCTCCATTCTTCCTCACTATTATAATGGGGTGGGGGTGGGGACAGTGGGAATAATACTTTAGAAATTTCCATTTTATCTTCAAATGATAAAGACTGACTGTAAAATATGAAGATGAAATCTAGCTCCTGGCAAAAAGATAAAAGTAACTTTATCCCTCTACTCCTTGGTTTCCTACATGATGGTGATGATAACAATGATTTTTTTATTCACATAGCACTTCAGAGTTTACAAAGCACTTTTATAACCTACTTTATTTAAATAAAGTTGCACAAAAAACCTGGAAAGTAAAAATTCTCATCTGCATTTATTATATGGACACCAAAGTTCAGGTTATCACTAACGTTACCTTCCTGTTCTCACATTCCTGGGATTCTCTACAATAAATGAGGTTTATTCCTGACAACTACCTACTACTCTTTTCAGCATCTCGCTCACTCCCTCTCCACACGTGCATCACTGAGTATCCATTTTTCATTCCACCTCTACAGAGTGTTGCTCTTGTATTGTGGTTATAATCTCCAATATGTTCCTGAGACTCATCCTCCTACAGGTATTCATAAATTCCTAGAGGCATCCAAGATTAGAAAGCCTTTGAGATCCAAAGAATGGATTTTAAATGATAAAGATGTGAGAATGATATTCAGAGAAGGAAACAATCCCAGGAAATTCATATTCCTTCAACATTTTTTTTTTTTTTGAGGCCTCATATTGGCCAGGCTGCCAAATGCTGAGGCAAAGACTAAAAGCATGACTCTTGCCTGAAGGACCCCACAGCCCACTGTGGACCCCACAGGTATCAGGTCCCACAGGTATCAGGTCTACACAGAGCACTGATTCCAGCTCAGAGAGCCCGACTCTTACGCTACAATCACAGAAGTGTTTTGTCAAGTTAGAGCGAATCCCCAGCAAACATTCTATCACTGACATCATTCCTCCTCATTGACAATGAATGTCCCATTCAAAATCAAACCATCAAGTTAGCAAATCAACCAGTAAAATGCTAAAAATCCCAGAGCAATTGTTTCACATATTTATCAACAAACATTAGGGAAAACATTCAACTCATCTGTACTCACAGAAATATTAGATAAATTATTCAAATACTGCTTTTATTAAAAGGGTAATACTGTGTGCAGAAAAGTGAGGTGAATATAGCTGATGGACTGCAAACTGGAAAAACCTTTTATAGGAAACAATATGGCAATATCTACCAAAAGCTACTTATATGATCATAATCTTTTTTTTTTTTTCCAGCAACACTCACAAGGCATAGCCCCAGGCCCCCAGGGGCATTCAAAGTGTCAGTGATCAATGTGTCCTGCAATTCACATTAATTATGGCAGCTACCTGTGTTTTACATTGAGATTTGAACCAAGAGATCCAATGCTGAGTCATATTATAATATTCAATCAAATAGTTCATTTCCTGGAAAATGAAAATGCCTGTGATATTACTATGTAATAATGTTGAAAAATTGGAAGTCAACACAGTTCTCTAATAGAAACATAATTGAGTAATTTATGATACAACAGTTCTTAAAATATACATAATTATTAAGACTATGTAACAATATATAAAATTATTTATAAGTAGAAAAACAAAATAAGAAATTACAGCTAAATAACAATCACAATTCTGTAAAAATATGCTTGTATTTAGACAAATATTGGAAGAGAATATAAAGATGTAACAGCTGCTCTATTGCTATGGTGAAATTATGATAGAAACATGTTCTATTTAAAACTTCGCTTAATCGTGTTGATATGCATACTTTATTACACTGCTTGTTTAATTGACTACTTTCCCAAATAAACTATAAGCTTTATGAAGACAGGACAATGTCACTTGTGTTCAGCATTATAGCTTCCTTATTTCATGGAAGAATTAATGAGATAAACGGGAAACCTCAAACTAATCCCCAAGAAAGGGTGAAGAAGTGGGTAATTAAAAACGAAGACAAGGTGGGAATTCCATGGTGGTCCAGTGGTTTGGGCTTCATGCTTTCACTGTGGAGATTTTCTGGGAAATCTAAGATCCGAAAGCACAAGGCCAAAACCAAACAAACAAAAGGGTGGTCTCTATGCCTGTTTTTAAGCTCTAACTATGGGGAAAACCAAATAATCTCACTGAAGAATCTCTGGAAAGTCTCTCTTCCCTCAAGGCTACTGCCCAGACCTTTGCTGTTGAAGGGTCTAGAGAAAGGCACAGGGTTCTGCTAAGTGGACACAGAAGCAGGATGCTTCGCATTTTCGGGGAAAGGCACAGTCAGAAGGGACAGGAGCTTCATATTCTTTGCCTCCAAACTCGCTGCTCTTGACTCGCAGAACTTTACATATGACTCCAGCTGGAACTGAGGTGAGGAATAGTGGGTGCAGCTCCGGCTAAAAAATAAATTTCCAGATACAAAAGGAAAATAAGAAGCTTTAAAGGAATTGAGCTCTGGAGTGAACATTCTCTTTCCTGACAACTTAAAAGCAGTCTGAAATATATCAGAGGCACCAGAAGGACTCTAAGTCATCAGAGTATTATAAGCATTAACAAAAAACACGTAGGGAAAGGAGACAATCTTTAAGTTATTTTTCAGCCAACCTACGCAGCACCTGTCACAGACCATACAGGCTCTTTTCAGCTTAGGCAATCTTTCATCCGTCCTTGGTGCTTTGAGGCAAGAGCATCGTAACTGACTAATGCAGAGCTCAGAAAGTGTAGCTGTGTGGAGAAAGGGACACTGAGCAAGGAGAGAAGGGTGTGGAGAAAGAAGAATCTAGATTTTAGATACAGCTCTACTTGTTTCATGTTGTAACTTTAAATAAACCACACTCTCTCTGAGCATTGGCTTCCTAATCAAAATAGGCCATCATACCAACTTATCTCACAAGGTTACGGTGACAATTAAATGAGACGATACATGCAAGTTGAAGTATGTAACACGTTATACATTTTTACTTAAACATAGGCCTTATTACAGAATCACAAATGCTACCATTTCCTTCCAGGGTGAAAGTTAAGGTCAGTGCATTTTTCAGCCTGATCTGACTGTGTAAGTCATCCAGGGGGGCTACAGGAAAATTGATCTCACCCCTCTTTGCCAAGTCTTGATAATTTTTTCTTTTAAGGAGTAGACTTTCCATGTGAGTGGGTGGCAATAAAGTATGATTCTCGTTTTCCTCCTATCTTAATGCTAAAATTGCACTGTTCATTACTGAGGGTTACAGAAGATTTTTCTATTTTCCAGCTCCTTCTAGGAAAATGCAAAAACCTGTAAAAAGGGATTGTCAATAGCCACTAAAACTCATATTGAACATAGATTAACTCAGCCTGCTAAAAATGAAAAGCTCAGAAATAAGGAAGCCAACAACAACTTGGCCAGGAATCTCTGGATTTCAAAGAGGTTCCTATCAGCAACCACCACTGTCTTCAACCTCCAAAATGTGTTGGTCGCTCAGTCGTGTCCTACTCTTTGTGACCTATGGACTGTAGCCTGCCAGGCTCCTCTGTCCATGGGATTCTCCAGGCAAGAATACTAGAGTGGGTTGCCATGCCCTCCTTCAGGTGATCTCCCCGACCCAGGGATTGAACCTGGGTCTCCTGCATCGCAGGCAGATTCTTTACCATCTGAGCCACCAGGGAAGCCCCAAATTTCCCCCCAATTTCCATATGTCAGCATCTAAACATCTCTCAGACTATCTTCTTACTGAAAAACAAGACCTCATTCCCAAATTTGTTTTAGAAAATATGTTCACCTCTGGAACGGATCCTAGGCTGCAGGAGGCCATGGACAAAGAATGAAAGGCATCAGTGAAGGGGGAAGGTGCAGAAACGTGGAGAAACAGAATTATCCGTTTCCACAGTTCCCACTAGAATCAGCAACCCTGACACTTGCAAAGAAACTATTTCCCCCCTAAATTCTTACTCCTAATTAAATAGAAAAATTGCCCATGACAATACTTGTGTGTGTGTGCTCAGTCACTCAGTCATGTTCAACTGTTTCCACACCCATGGACGGTAATTCAGGCTCCTCTGTCCATGAGATTCTCCAGGCAAGAATGCTGGAGTGGGTTTTGCCATTTCCTTCTCTAGGGGATCTTTCTGACCCAGGGATCAAACCTATGTCTCATGTGCCTCCTGCACTGGCAGGTGGATTCTTTACCACTTGGCCACCTGGGAATCCCATGACAATACTTGGAAGGAAATTAAGTGTGGAATTCTTCCTCATATCTACTCTTAGTCCCACCTGTTGCTACAGTTTCAATATGCATATATTTAAATCTGTTGTGGATGTTACTGTTTGAAATCTGTCCACAGGACAATCCTATGAAGAAAGCAGAGCAGGTTTTATGACTCCAGTTTTAAGGATGAGCAAACTGAGACTCAGAGAATAGCAGCTTGCTATGGCTAAATTAAACCCAGACCTTCTGACTACAAATCTCCAAAGCTGTCCAGAACATCATGGTGCTTCTTGAGGTCTTTTGGCTTCCTCACCAGAGAAGATAAATACCAGTCCCAACCTTCCTGTGACCATCTTTCATGGCACTGTTCACTGGTTTTTTGAGTCAAATATAACAGTTTCTGCAAGAGAACCCCAAGGTAGCACTAAAGGGAAATCATTAATCTAAATACTTATGGCAAACAAAGTTAACAAATGGCTGGAATAACTAATAATATTGTTCATTTAAAACAAGTTTCTAACTAAATTAGTTAAGCAGCTAGCTCTATGGCACCTGCAACTCAGTCTAGGAAGCCCACAGAAAAATACACAAGATCCAAAGACCTGGGTGGTAGTCTTGATTGTATCACTTCCTGGCTACTTGACTTTGGGTAACCTTCCCACCTTAATTCCTTCATAGGTAAATTAAAAAAACATTAATTACTGCCCCACACATACTAACATGCATGCATGCTAAGTTGCCTCAGTTGTGTCCAACCAGCTAACCCACCAGGCTCCTCTGTCCATGGGATTCACCAGGCAAGAATACTAGAGTGGGTAGCCGTGCCCTCCTCCAGGGGATCTTCCTGACCCAGGGATCAAACCTGTGTCTCTTACGTCTCCTGCATTGACAGATGAGTTGTTTACCACTAGTGCTGTCTGGGAAGCCCAAAGACTACTGTATGGAGGATTAAATGAGACAATGGATGTGACAGTCCTCAAAGTACAATTTCTACAACTGAGCCATCTCAAAAACAACTTACCCCAAGACTGTTTCAAAACATTAGTAATTAGTGTTTTCTCAACTATGTGCAACAAACTACTCCAACCAAAATGAAGGAATATTCATTTAGGTTTGTCCTATTTTTCAAAATTATTTTTAGTGTCATAGAAACCTGTCTACAGATGATTTTACTTGACTCGAAGGCTCCTATAAATACTCATATGTAAGCTGCTGCCTCAAAGCTGCTATGAAAATCTGCTTGCCATGATAGAACATTTATTGAACATTTCCCAGGTCCTAGTCACATCAAGCATTTTTGAGAGTTTACGTCAACTGATTCTCACAAGAACTCTTTGAAATATACTTTATTTCCTCTTTATAGTTGAAACTGAAGTTCACAGAGAACAAGACTTTGTTCCACATAAAACACATGTCTGTGACACTGAGGAAAAGAAACACCAACGTGTTCGGTGCCAGGAGAAATCTGGAACCTTGTTATCTGGTGATTACAGAACACACCTGGGTTCAAGTCTCAAATTCACCATGAGTTTCCTCATTTGTAAAATTAGGTTAACAGCAGTACTCTGTCTCATAACTTAGTAAGTGAGTTAATACATTTACTTAGAACACCTTGAGATTTCCCTGGTGGTCCAGAGGTTAAGATTCTGTGCTCCCAATGCAGGGGGCATGGGTTCAATGCCTGGTTGGGAAACTAAGACCCTGCGTGGCCCACCCACAGTGCAATCAGAAATAATAAATAAGGAGCAGATGTGCACATGCTGCTGCTGTTTAGCCACTAAGTCATGTCTGACTCTTTGCAACCCCACAGATCATAGCCTGCCAGGCTCCTCGGTACATGGGACTTCCCAGGCAAGAATACTGGAGTAGGGTGTCATTTCCTTCTCCAGGAGATCTTCCCAAGCCAGGGATCGAGCCTGCATCTCTTGCACTGGCAGGGGATTCTTTACCACTGAGCCACCTGGGAAGTCCCATATGTACACACACACATATACAGCACCACCTGGAAAGCCCAAATACTACTGTATGGAGGATTAAATGAGACATATGTGACAGTCCTCGAAGTATAAAGTGTCTCTACAAATAAGCCATCTCAAAAATAGCTTTCTGTATAAAAGAACCCCATCGCATTGTATACCCAATACATTAGATATTATTGTCATCATTTCGCCTGTCATCATTTCACCCCGCTTATCCAAACCGAGCTTCCTCTTTTCCCTGTCCTGAAATGTGTATGCTGACTAGCCTAAAAGTTCTCTTACACACATTTTACGCATTACTGCTGTTGTAATTTTGCTTTCTCTTCCTTTAAACTGTAATGCCTCTCTCCTTCCTTATGAATATAAATCTCACTCAGCCTTCAAAGCCCAGCTCAGACCTAGCCCTTCTGTGACGTATTTTGTGACTTTACCAGCCCACGGTGATTTCTTCCTTCTCTGAACAACTCTTTATACCATCAAACAATCTCACCTTTAGAAATCAAATTTCTAAAGGACTCTGAAGATAAATGATTTAGCTCTAATCCTTAATTTCTGAAATAGAAAAGGAGGCTTCAACAGTTAAACTGCCTATAGTGAAACAAAAAGTTACACGGCAGAGGAGAGATGTGAATCCAGATATTTTAAATGTTTGCAATGATCTTTCCACTATACAATGTTAATTTTGTCTTCCCTAAGATTCTGTACAAGTTCTCAAAAGTGAAAGCACGCATTGTATAATTTATCTAATTCCAAGTTTTTCACTTATTTTGTAGTCTTCATGGAAACTAACAAACTGGAGTTATTAGCTCTTCGCTAATTGATTAGCAGATCAATCTTTCATTGCTGTCCTTTTCCCCAGGAATTAAAATGTTAGTAAACATAGGACTCTACAGAACTTAAATTCTCATCATCAGCTATGCCTCAGGATGTGATAGGACTGAAGAGGGAATCATATCCATAGGTGTCCTAAGAGGCACATTACAGGGTCTGACGACAGCAGATTCATTCTATATCACTAAAACTTGGAGGTATAAAAGAAAACACAGTCTTAAGCTGTGTTATTATTAATATTAGGGTCCCTCCAAGGATTCAAGTCCACAATAGAGAGAGGGGATTTCCAGTTTACTCCCACAAAGCCCAAGCCTCCTTTTGTAGAATTAAATCAGGCTCAAGTTACTTCATAAAGTTGATAGGTCCCCTAAACAAGAACTAGATACACACAATGTCCTGGAAAGGGATTAAAGCTGGGCTTGGGAGGAGTAGGATGGAAGAAAGGTCTTCAGTTCAGTTCAGTCACTGAGTCGTGTCCGACTCTTTGCGACCCCATGAATCACAGCACGCCAGGCCTCCCTGTTCATCAGGAACTCCCAGAGTTCACTCAGACTCACGTCCATCGAGTCAGTGATGCCATCCAGCGATCTCATCCTCTGTCGTCCCCTTCTCCTCCTGCCCCCAATCCCTCNACTGAGTCGTGTCCGACTCTTTGCGACCCCATGAATCACAGCACGCCAGGCCTCCCTGTTCATCAGGAACTCCCAGAGTTCACTCAGACTCACGTCCATCGAGTCAGTGATGCCATCCAGCCATCTCATCCTCTGTCGTCCCCTTCTCCTCCTGCCCCCAATCCCTCCCAGCATCAGAGTCTTTTCCAATGAGTCAACTCTTCGCATGAGGTGGCCAAAGTACTGGAGTTTCAGCTTCAGCATCATTCCTTCCAAAGAAATCCCAGGGCTGATCTTCAGAAAGGACTGGTTGGATCCCCTTGCAGTCCAAGAGTCTTCTCCAACACCACAGTTCAAAAGCATCAATTCTTTGGCACTCAGCTTTCTTCACAGTCCAATTCTCACATCCATACATGACCACTGGAAAACCCATAGTCTTGACTAGACGGACAGAAAGAAAAAGAAAGATATCTTCATGCCCAGGCTGAGAATAGAAGAGGCAGAGAGCAAAATAGCTGCTCTGCAGAAAGGAAGGAAGAAGAGCAAGCATGGGGTGTTCATGCACACCAAAAAATGGCAAGCTGGAAAGCTGAATAGCTATTTAATATTTGGCAAGCAACTACTTTTATGAGCCTGTTTGTTCATCATCATGAAGATAAAATGAGACAATGGGTATGAATATGTTGTGCAAGCTGTGTAACACAGTGCACCCAGCAGGGATCAAGAAATAAATGCAGTTGGCCAACACTTCAACATATGTATTCAAATGTTCTTCCATCTATCCGGGAGAGAGAAATTCAACCACAAGTCCCCACTATTGAGAAGGAAACATACACAGTGGGCATTACAGGACCAACCCCTTTTTGGGGGTGTATACAACATGGTAGCAATGCTGTAAGAAAGGGGTACTGAAGGGAGAGTACTGGAAGATGAGTTTTTCATCCAAGGACATGTGACCCATACACTGACCCATGCCTCCTCTTTCAAAAGTTTGCAAGCATTACCACATAGAACAAATCATAGAGCCAAAGCCTTTGAAAGAAAAACGCACAAAAACGATAACATAGTGCTGTAAAGGATCTTAGAGAATGTCTGTGTCCATGCTCTCATGTGACAGGGTTCAGAGAATCAAAGTAATGCTCAAAATTCTCCAAGCCAGGCTTCAGCAATACGTGAACCGTGAACTTCCTGATGTTCAAGCTGGTTTTAGAAAAGGCAGAGGAACCAGAGATCAAATTGTCAACATCTGCTGGATCATCGAAAAAGCAAGACAGTTCCAGAAAAACATCTATTTCTGCTTTATTGACTATGCCAAAGCCTTTGACTGTGTGGATCACAATAAACTGTGGAAAATTCTGAAAGAGATGGGAATACCAGACCACCTAACCTGCCTCTTGAGAAACCTATATGCAGGTCAGGAAGCAACAGTTAGAACTGCACATGGAACAACAGACTGGTTCCAAATAGGAAAAGGAGTACGCCAAGGCTGTATATTGTCACCCTGCTTATTTAACTTCTATGCAGAGTACATGATGAGAAACCCTGGGCTGGAAGAAACACAAGCTGGAATCAAGATTTCCGGGAGAAATATCAATAATCTCAGATATGCAGATGACACCACCCTTATGGCAGAAAGTGAAGAGGAACTGAAAAGCCTCTTGATGAAAGTGAAAGGGGAGAATGAAAAAGTTGGCTTAAAGCTCAACATTCAGAAAACAAAGATCATGGCATCTGGTCCCATCGCTTCATGGGAAATAGATGGGGAAACAGTGGAAACAGTGTCAGACTTTATTTTTGGGGGCTCCAATATCACTGCAGATGGTGACTGCAGCCATGAAATTAAAAGACACTTACTCCTTGGAAGAAAAGTTATGACCAACCTAGATAGTATATTCAAAAGCAGAGACATTACTTTGCCGACTAAGGTCCGTCTAGTCAAGGCTATGGTTTTTCCTNAGCCATGAAATTAAAAGACGCTTACTCCTTGGAAGAAAAGTTATAACCAACCTAGATAGCATATTGAAAAGCAGAGACATTACTTTGCCAACAAAGGTCCGTCTAGTCAAGGCTATGGGTTTTCCAGTGGTCATGTATGGATGTGAGAGTTGGACTGTGAAGAAGGCCTGAGCGCCAAAGAATTGATGCTTTTGAACTGTGGTGTTGGAGAAGACTCTTGAGAGTCCCTTGGACTGCAAGGAGATCCAACCAGTCCTTTCTGAAGGAGATCAGCCCTGGGATTTCCTTGGAGGGAATGATGCTAAAGCTGAAACTCCAGTACTTTGGCCACCTCATGTGAAGAGTTGACTCACTGGAAAAGACTGATGCTGAGAGGGATTGGGGGCAGGAGGAGAAGGGGACGACAGAGGATGAGATGGCTGGATGGCATCACGGACTCGATGGACGTGAGTTTGAGTGAACTCCAGGAGTTGGTGATGGACAGGGAGGCCTGGCATGCTGCAATTCATGGGGTCGCAAAGAGTCGGACACGACTGAGCAACTGAACTGAACTGGGAGAATCAAACTCCAAAGACGCAAAGTGGTTTAGCTAAGAATACACACTGGCCCATGTTTTAAAATAAGTTTTTACTTATGTCTTTACTGGCTGTGCGGGGTCTTCGTTGGTGCTTGGGCTTTTCTCTAGTTGCTCTGAGTAGGGGCTACTCTCTAGTTGCGGTGCACAGGATTGTTGCTGTGGTGGCTTCTCTTGCTGCTGAGCATAGGCCCTGCTGCTGCTGCTGCTGCTAAGTCGCTTCAGTTGTGTCCGACTCTGTGCGACCCCACAGACAGCAGCCCATTGGGCTCCGCCACCCCTGGGATTCTCCAGGCAAGAACACTGGAGTGGGTTGCCATTTCCTTCTCCAATGCATGAAAGTGAAAAGTGAAAGTGAAGTCGCTCAGTCGTGTCCGACTCTTCACGACCCCATGGACTGCAGCCTACCAGGCTCCTCTGTCCATGGGAGTTTCCAGGCAAGAGCACTGGAGTGGGATGCCATTGCCTTCTCCGGAGCATAGGCCCTGGGACTTCGGTAGTTGTGGTTTCCGGGTTCTAGAGCAGAGCCTCAGTGCTGCTTAGTCACTCAGTCACGTCTGACTCTTTGTAACTCCAAGGACTGTAGCCTGCCAGGCTCCTCTGTCCATGGGATTTCCCAGGCAAAAATACTGGAGTTGGGTGCCATTTCCTTCTCCATCAGGCTCAACAGTGGCACATTTTTAACGAGTAGTGGTACAAACACCTCTAACGACAACATTATTCTTCTGTGTTCCTACAGCATCTTATGCATACTAATTACCATGCTATACTAAAATCCTATTTAAATGTCTGTCCTCTCCTCTTCTGGACTGGAAGATCTTAGTGGACAAGGCCTACGCGCAACTTAATCTTATATCCCCAGCACCTGGCTTGTGTTTAGACGCTCAAGTGAACTGAACATATCCCAGTTAACTCTTTTGTAAATCTGAGAGGAAGGTAAGAGATTCTGAGAAACTTGCTATTTTGGCCTCCATTCTGAATTTGGGTACAGAAAGACAGTAAACAGCCTTAGGCAGACAGGGACACTAAGGTAAAAATGCATCCCTGGGAGCAAGGTCATCCTAATACTACAGCCCTGCTAACTGTATTATACTGTTGGAGTTTGATGAGTAGGCTCGGAGAGTCTCCTTCAATCATTTTACAATGACCTTTGCTGAAACAACAATAACACAAATAAGATAGTGAAATTATTGGTAGAGATAAAGTGCAATATTATGCTCAAGTGGTTCTTTTTGAAGCATTCACAGCTTCACAATAACTCCTTAAAAGAAGCAGACACAACAGAATTTTCACAGAGTAAAGGGGTTAAATTTAAGGAATCTACTGATAGAGTAATTAAAGAGTCAGAAGATGAGAATTCTAGTCTCCATTCTCTCACTAACTTCTTATCTGATCTTGGACAAACCATTCCATTTCTCTGGGCTTAGAAGAAAGTCTTAGAAGTTCTAGATCCTAGTTCTCAGTAAACTTGAACAAGCCACTTTGCCTCTTCAGATCCACATTTCCCTCCTTTATAAAATAATCTGGATGATAAAACAGCTCTAACAATCTAGGATTTTAAGCTATAGGCTACTGTTGCTATGAACAACAAAATTCTATGGAATCAGTATGTTTGTATTAGAAACAGGACATATCGATAAAACATTTGGCAGAGAGAAGCCTCAGACCTCACTTGAGCCTCCCACCCCAAGTTTCAATTCATGTATTTTTCTCAAACTACACACAAGCACTGGTCCAGGCTACTGTACTTTGAATTCCCCTATTCTTAATGAAATGCCCAAAGACTGACCAGAGAAGAATGGAAACACATGCTTCCCAGATCACACACCAAGTTGGTCTCATGGTGGTCTCCCTCTTTTCTACCGGTGCACTTTGCTTATGCCATCCACTCTCTGGACTGAGCCAACTTGTCTCTTTCGATTTAAATTCTTTAAAGCTCAGTTCAAATCTCACTATTTCCATTCTAGCCACATCCATCTCTCCCTGTTTCAAACATCCACAATACAATACACCGTTGTGGTAGAGATTAAATGATATTTGTAAAGAACGTGGCACCACACATGACATATAGCAGTGGCTCAAAAAAGGATCGGAGTTGGTGCTTTACCACACCTTTAGCACTAATCACATAACTTTTAATTCAGTGCGTCCTAAACTTAATGTGCTTGTGAATCACCTGGAGGGCTTATTCAAATGCAAATTATGATTCTGTGGGCGTCAAGTGGGACCTAATAATCTGTAGTTCAAAAAGCTCCTGCTTAAGAAGGGTCTGTGCTCATCAGTCTTTAGACAAGTTCATTGCCTAACCATTGTCTATTTGTGCCTTTTTACTAATATTACTGTGTATTAAAGAATAAACAAGTTCTAATGCCCAAAGTATATTAAAAGTAGAGGTAGTGTGCGTGTGTGTGTGTGTGTATGTATATAGAATGCATGTGTGTGAGTGTGTGTCTTAGTCGCTTAGTCGTGTACAACTCTGCAACTCCAGAGACTGTAGCCTGTGAGGCTTCCGGAGTGGGTTGCCATTTCCTTCTCCAGGGCTTCTTCCTGACCCAGGGATTAAATCCATGTCTCTATGTTTCCTGCATTGCCACGTGGGTTCTTTACCATCTGAGCCATCAGGGAGGCCTATATAATGTATAATATATATATTTTAGAAAATTTATAAATTTTTGCCTAGCTAAAACAATTGATTTTGATTCTACTTGTTTTACTTAGTATGAATAGAATGTTAGATTTCTAATTTATATTCACATAAAACTTTGATATAGTTCTATGTATTTTGGCATTTAGTATTACTGATAAAAGTAAAGAAAATTTATTATCTTAGTGATTGAAAAAAAAATCGAATGAGGCTTGAAACTTCCAATCCAATTCTGAGAATATAAAGAAATGCTATGTTGTAAAATAAGAAAAAAATCCAGGAAATTAAAAAGTGATACAGTATTATTAACTCAAGTACACATTTTGTTCAAATTTCACAAAATTTAATGCTGCTGCTGCTGCTAAGTCACTTCAGTCATGTCCAACTCTGTGCGACCCGATGGACGGCAGCCCACCAGGCTCCCCCATCCCTGGGATTCTCCAGGCAAGAACACTGAGTGGGTTGCCATTTCCTTCTCCAATGCATGAAAGTGAAAAGTGAAAGTGAGGTTGCTAGTGTCTATTATTTGTTTTCATACCCTATTCAAGACTCCATATTGTATTCAATTGCTTTGAGCACCTTCAGTTGCATGCAACAAATTCTGATAAATTCTCTCTTCATTTTTATTCTATTACAAATAGTTTCTAATTTTCCTTGTTATGGCTTCTTAGATACACCCATCATTTAAAAGTAGACATTTAATTTCCAAATACATGGGATTTTGTTTAAAGGATCTTTAGTACTAATTTCTCGTTTTGATACTAATTTCTCATTTAACTGCTTTCTTCTCTGCAATTACCCTCTATTTTTTTCAGTCTTTTATTGAGACATTTGATGGCTAAGTTGTGCATTGTGCTTGAAAATATGTAGATTATTTTCAAATATCTTTTGATATTGATTTCTAACATAATTCCATAGTGATAAGAGAACAGACTCCATATGATTTTAATACGTTTAGACCATGAAACTTTTGCATCTTGTTTTGTGTCCCTGGATATGTTCCAGTGTCTCCCAGTTTACAGTCTATGGGAACTTACATAGAAATTGTTCAGTTCAGTTCAGTTCAGTCGCTCAGTCGTGTCCGACTCTTTGCGACCCCATGAATCGCAGCATGCCAGGCCTCCCTGTCTATCACCATCTCCCGGAGGTCACTCAGACTCACGTCCATCGAGTCCGTGATGCCATCCAGCCATTTCATCCTCGGTCGTCTCCTTCTCCTCCTGCCCCCAATCCCTCCCAGCATCAGAGTCTTTTCCAATGAGTCAACTCCGCATGAGGTGGCCAAAGTACTGGAGTTTCAGCTTTAGCATCATTCCTTCCAAAGAAATCCCAGGGTTCATCTCCTTCAGAATGGACTGGTTGGATCTCCTTGCAGTCCAAGGGACTCTCAAGAGTCTTCTCCAACACCACAGTTCAAA
>SJYX01011416.1:45087-79778 GCA_006410675.1 Oreotragus oreotragus
GCCTGGAAGCCTGGGACTCTTTGAGGTCCTTCCCTGTGTAATCTTTATCTTCCCACTGAATTGTAAACACAAGCAAACATCTGGCGACCGCAGATGAAAAGAATCCTGCTAAAATCAGGAACCAATTTAAATGCTTTACCGCCTCTTGAATTTCTCTCTTCCCCTTGAGCAACAGTGCAGTGGATAAGGCTCACAGGCAGCCAGGCAGGCTATAGGAGTGTTCTGCAGGCAGAGTTCAAAAAACTGAGCTTAAAGGCAAACCTTGGTGCACTGTCTTGGTTCCTCCCAAACACGGAAGTTTGTTGGAACATAGGTATTATCCTTGTCCCTCCCTCATGCCTTAGGATCTGGGACCCCATTCAGACCCAGCTGCCCTAAGGCGAGGTAGACTTTCGGTTCAGAAAGTATAATAGGTCCTTGTCTTGGCTCTGTCACTCACTGGCTTTGCAATTTTCAACAAGCTGCTTAGCAACCTGGGCCTCTTTTGTAAACCAGAAGGAACAGGTCTTCCTTGGGCCTCTCATGAGATAACACGGGAAAACTTTGAAGGTGACAAAGCTTTACTGGAAGAGGCTTCATGATTGCCTCCCATACTATCTTGTGACCTGTCATTTGGAGAACCTGACTGAACTGGGGGTTTGTCATCTGCATTCCAGTAGGCCTTTGTGACCCATCAGCTCTGTGGATGCCCTCCTCCTCCACCCCGGCACAGAAGACAGCCATGTCCCCATCTTTGAATTCTCTGAAGGTGGCACATCGGCTGGGCCACTTTGCTGTATTTAGGAATCTCACAGATATAAGTTCAACTCCTAAACCTGCCTCATGGTAGCTGTGTCCTTCTGAAGAAGTCACTCTCAGCCTCAGTTTCCTGATCTGTAGAAGAATGGCAATAATTATCACAACGACCTTGAAGGACTGTTTGGAGGCCTAAATAAGATCAAGTATGTGAGTGTATTTTATCAGCTGTAAAGCACTGTGCAAGTGTTAGCTATTAATATTTCTGATGCCAGGGGAATCATAGAACTTGCCACCAGCACAACTAAAATGCAAAATAAGACCTCCTCTCATATATACGTATCACCACGTTACACACCCAAGGGAATTCATAGAGGACACAAGGTGCACCTCTGCCGCCACTCCCGGGCTGAGTTATAGCTGCCAAAATAAAGGTAACAAGCACTTTAACTAATGACTTCTGCCTTTCTGGCTGACCTTGAAGAAGGAACTTCACTTCTGTCTCCAGGCTTCTATTTCCTAGGCTGGAAAAGATGAAGGAGAGGGAGCTAAGCTGGGTGATCCCCAAGGTCTGGTGCTGTGAGAGTCTCTGGGGGCGCTGCCCACAGGGGGAAGTAAGCACCTGACGTCACCAGGCTGAGCCGGGGAACACAAGGACAGAGGCTAAACACTGGCAGATGGCTTTAGGAAGAGAGAGAAGCTGGGGCGCCCAGAAGCAACACAGGTGGCATGAATTCTAATTCCAAGTCTGCTCCTGACTTAAGGGAGTCAGAGATGGTCCCCTCGCCAAGTCTCCATATCTCCGACAGTACTGGGGACATAATAATAACTGCAACTGATTAGATGCTGACTGGATACCAGAAACTGCCCATGTGTCATCTCATTTAACCTCTCATAATGGTGTTAAATATCCCCCTTTTGCCAATGAAGCTATTAGACTTCAGAGAGGGTACTCTAACTAATGTGAGGTCTTAGAATTAAAAAGTTACAAAGCTGTAAGTCAGATCTCGTTGTGTGCAAGGCCCATGAGGTTCTGCATTAGGGCGTATCGACAGGCGTCTTTAGAAGGGTGGCATTCATCAGCAGCTTGCCTATTAAACACATTTATTGGAAGCCATAGAAAAAATAATAGGCCTCTTGGACTCTCCTCAGCTTCCCTGCCATCTCCCTTTGCCCAAATTCCTGCAGCCATAGGAGGCTCGGAATCCTATATAAACATTCCTGCTCCAGGAACAAGCTGGCCTCAAGCAAGAAGAATCTAGCTGATGAGACACCCCTCCCCCCCATACACCCCACTCCTACTCCCACCAAGCTTGGACCACAGCTCCCCACAGAGCAGCTCTGGCCTCTCGTGAGATGCGGGTGTATTGGCTGTTGCCATGGTGATAGAGGAACATTTCTGTTTCTGTCATGCACGCAGGAGCAGCACAGAGTGGGTTTTCCCTGCCTGGGAAACTCAGAGAATTCATCAGAGGTTGTTTTGTAGCAGCATCTGCACACCACTTCACAGATAAGTAAAAGAGCATCCCTTCCACTTAGCATTTAACCCCATCCCAGGGACAGAGCTGAGCCTTCTGTACCAAGTTTGCTCAGGAGGCAACCCCCTCTCTCTACCTCTGGTACAGTTCTTCTTCAAGGAGGTGCCCTCCAGGTGGTAGGACGAGATATTTACAAGAGGCCAGTAAATGAGCTGTTTACAGAAATAGTGGGCAGTTCTTGACTCCCCATCCTGCTCCACCACTCCCGAACCGTGGATCAATTAGATTGTTAGTGTCATATCCAAGTGGTTTATCCTTTGCCTCAGCCAACTATTAGCCAGGCAGCCTCCTGCAATTTCTTTAATGAGACTCAGTTTATTTATCTGTAAAGTGGGGTTAATCATTCTTTGCTGAGTTACTGAAGAAAATTAAGAGATCATGTATAAAATGTGCCCAATACAGTGTCTGGCACATGGTAATTACATGTTCATGATAGCAATTATTTCTTAAAAAAAAAGAGAGTGTAATGAAACTGAGAAGGAAAGTTAAAATTTTACTAACTATAAGCAATAGGTCTTTATCTCATGGAATGAGGCCTTTAGGCTCACTCAGGCAGCAAACTCTTATCTCAGGCCTCCAGGTCGACCCCCTCAGGGACCCTCTAGAGAGGCTGTTTGCTTTTCCCTCAGGGACTTTCCAGGAGAGTGTTTTTCCAAGAATTAGCTAAAATGTGGTAATGTGGTCCAATCAGCCGTTTCAACCTGATAAGTATACGAACCTATCCACGTAAAGGTCCAAACCTGCCCACCTATCAGGCGCTCCCCACCCTACCTGCACCTGTTTGTAACTCTTATGCTTAAATACTGCTCTGTAACCATTGTCCGAGGTTCGTTCCTCCTCGGAGGTGACTGAACCCCGGCGCGCCGGCTTAATAAATCCTCTTGCTGTTTACATCGAATCCGAGTCTTGGTGATCTTTGGAGCGACGGGTTCCAGGAAAAGACCGAGAGGTCTAACAAAACTTATGTTCTGATTTGGAAACAGACCAATATTTGAATCTGTGGCTTACCACTTAATAGCTATGTGATATTCTGCAGTCAAATTTTTTTTTTTTTTGAGTCTCCCATTTCTTGAAGAGGTCAGGATGTGATTCATAGACTCTGTGAAGATTTTATTTTGAAAGTATGGTTATAATATCTCTGCTGAGAACCTGAGGATTTGGGCCAGAAAAAAAAAGACATCCTCTTCTTTACTGGTGAGATGGCATGAGGCATTAATGGCTTTACTCCTTAATATAAATATCTGTACATTGAGAAGAACATTTCCCACCCCCACCTTGACACCACATTGTATGAGTTCCTGCATGGCTGTCCCCAGGGAAAGGTTCCTCAGTGCCAAGGCCAGCTCTGAGCAGATGGCCCCATTTCTTCTTCTCTTGAAAACAACCAGCTCCAGGGATTGGAGAAAAACAGAGTCATAGTCCAAGGTCAAACACTTGACTGTCATTTTCATGAATATGATTCAGCCTGAAACCCCATCGGCATTCTCTCTCCATCCCCTCCCTTTCACCGTGAGCATCTGCAGGATGCTGCCAGGACTAGTGGCCCTCTCAAGGGCTGGGGACACCTGGCTGGCTTGCTTGTCTCCCATTCCTGATCAGGAGTCAGTCAGTATTTCTATTTCTTGGTTTTTATCTTCTCTCTACACTGCCACTGTCAAGAGAATGTCTTTTCTCATCTCCAAAATAGCATCTGGTCCATTTTGAAGCAGGCTAGCAGCAGGCTGTCTGCCAGCACCCTCATTTCTTGGAAGATGGAAGGCATTCCCTATCCAATTATCTAAAAGTCCCCTTGCCTGGTGATTCAGCCAAACTCTTCATCAAGAGCCAGTCGTGGGTATCCCAAAGTCACCTTGAATGGATAGAATGTAATTCAAGGCTTCACACATTGCCTTGAATTCTTACAACTCTACAGGGTAAGAATCACAGAGTCATTTAAACAAATGAGAGAAAAAAGGCTCAGAGAGGGGAAGGGACTTCCCCAAGGTCACACAGCCCATCACAGAAGAGTTGAGATTCAGACTCTAATTTCCAGCTCTAGGAGGAAGCGTTGAACACTCACCTGCCAATTGCTTTTCCTGCAAGCCACAGTGAGTCCTTTGGAAAGTGCTCGAGTATATTAGAGAGCGTGAAAGCCAAGGGTTTCAGGGAATAAACTCCTCTGTCATGAATAGTGTGCCCCCCAAACCTGTGCTCAAGCTGTTCCCCCTGTTTGGGATATACTTCCCCAGGCCTGGTGGAACAACCATAGGCTTTGCAGAAGACGGAGCTGTTCTGGAATCCTTTATGATCTCAGGCAATTTATCCAATCTGTCTGAGGTTTTCTTCCTCTGTAAAGTAGGATTGTCTGCCTCACAGTTTTGTCATGAGGATTCCAGCTAAAAGGGCTTAATGAGGTACCTGGCAGTTAGCAAGAGCTAGTGATTATAACCAGCCCTTCCCAATGAGCTCAAACACCACTGTCTCTATGAAGCCCTCCCTGACTACACCTCCCTCCTCCCTGCCTTAACATTCATTCAATTTTTTTCTTTCATCATTCAACAAATATTTGAAATACATAAAGAATTCAATCACAGTACTCAGCACACAAAACTGTAAGTATTAGGTCATCATGTTCTGTTTCCCTCATTCGACTGGGAGCTTTCTGAGGGCAAAAGTTTCAACTGAGTCATTTCTGAATTCGGAATGCCTAGTTCAGGGCCTAGGAGGAAGTGAAAGGGAAAATAAAGAAAAAGGAAAGACAGAAGGAAAAGAAAATAAGGCACAGATCTGCTTAGGACCACGTGCTCGCCCGAAACGCCTGTCCCTGTCTCCACGCAGACAGGAAAGTCACCTGGTCCCCCCAGCCTCTCTGAGAGCCCTTCCCGGTTCCTCCATCTTCCATCGACAGGAGCCAGCAACAGGATGAGAATATCAATGACCGCCTGAGTAGGAGGCCTCGGATGAGCCCGGCATTCAGAAAATGGGGAAGGCGGCGGAAGGCGCAGCTGCAGAAAGGAAAATTCCGTCTGTGCCGCCGCTGGGGACAGACAGCCTTCCGAGGCCTGGAACGGCCGGTGGGGGCGGCAGGCGGCGCCCCGCCCACCTCCGCTACCTGCGCTGCAGCCTCGGCGACCGCAGCCGGCGCCGCAGGTGGGGGAGGCGGCCAGCATCTCTCCTGGAAGTCAGGAGGCTCGCTCACGTGGGGTGGAGTGTGCTGAGCCCCAGAGCTGGTGCTGGGAGCCCCGAGCCCTGGGCAAAAGCGTCGGAGAGAGGGGAGGAAGAGGAGAGCAGGGTCTTCCTCGCTGTTCCCCAGGCAGTGCCCCGGGTGCTGGTGGTTTTAGTCGCTTCAGTCGTGTCTGACCCTTTGCGGCCCCCAGCACTATAGCCCACCAGGCTCCTCTGTCCACGGGATTCTCCAGGCTAGAATACTGGAGAGGGTTGTCATTTCCTTCTCCAGGGGAATCTTTCTGACCCAGGAATCAAAGCTGCGTCCCCTGCATTGCAGGCAGACTATCCTGCATTGTAAACGGATTCCTTACTTCTGCGCCCCCAGGGAAGCCCCCAGGCAGTGGCCCTGCCCACCATCAAATCATCCCCTGAACTTCTAAAACATTTCATTTTAATCCCACATCCTTTCTCCACAAAGGGTCAAGCCACTGGGTACCCGGGCACCCATGTTTCTCCACACTGCCTGACAAGCTCATCTCCCTTGAGCGTCCTTGAACGGCTCTACAGCCATACAGTATTTAACTTCTTTCTGGTCCCCAGACAAGTCATGCTTTGTCATACCTCTGTGCCTTCGCTGACACTGTTCTTCCTTCCAGGAATGCACTCTGCCCATCCTTTGCTGTATGGGGTTAGCTGCCCAGACGCACGCCATGACACTAGGATTTGAGCACAAATGACAACCCACTCCAGTATTCCTGACTGGAGAGTCCCATGGACAGAGGACCCTGAAGGGCTACGGTCCACGGGATCACAGTCAGACATGACTGCACGTAAGCATGCAGTTTGTTGAAGAGGCGATCCCAGGAAGGGATCCAGTGGGGACGTGGACAAGTAGGACAGAAAGGGAAGGAAGCAGAGAAGGTGTGTGTTAGGGAGCAAGTTACCCTTTGAGCAACTGGGGCCCAATCCACTGAGCAGTATTGTAGAACACATTTGGAATTAGGGCATTTATCCCACTCCAGATTGCTTGAGCACTGCTCCTGGGAACATTAACTGCCACTGACACCCCTTTCCCACCCCTGACATCCTGCCCTGAGCAAGAACCAGGCCCAGCCCCCACCAGTGCTAGCTCTCAGGTAAAGCCCAGAGGTCCTAGCACCCTCTGCCACCCTTGCCGAACCAGTTAACTACTCCTCACCTTTTAAGGCCTAGCTCCAAAGCCAGACTTCTGCGGTTGCTATTTAGTCGCTCAGTCGTGTCTGACTCTTTCGGGACGCCTTGGACTGTAGTCCACCAGTCTCCTCTGTCCAGGGGATTTCCCAGGCAATAATACTGCAGTGGGTTGCCATTTCCTTCTCTAGGGGATCTTCCCGACTCAGGGATTGAACCCACATCTCCTGCTTGGCAGGTAGATTCTTTACCACTGAGCCTCAAGGGTATGTATGGATGTAAGAGTTGGACTATAAAGAAAGCTGAGCACCGAAGAACTGATGCTTTTGAACTGTGGTGTTGGAGAAGACTCTTGAGAGTCCCTTGGACTGCAAGGAGATCCAACCAGTCCATCCTAAGGGAAATCAATCCTGAATATTCATTGGAAGAACTGGTGCTGAAGCTGAAACTCCAATACTTTAGCCACTTGATGGGAAGAACCAACTCATTTGAAAAGACCCTGATGCTGGGAAAGATTGAAGGCGAGAGGAAAAGGGGACGACAGAGGATGAGACGGTTGGATGGCATCACCGACACGATGGACTTGAGTTTGAGTAGGCTCTGGGAGTTGGTGATGGTCAGGGAAACCTGGCGTGCTGCAGTCCATGGGGTCACAGAGAGTCGGACATGACTGAGCAACTGAACTGAACTGAACTGAACTGAGACACGTGGGAAGCCCAAACCCAAGTAAATTCCACAGCCCCCTCCTCTACACTCCTGTGGCGTGTTGAACATAAGTCTACTGAATATTTGTCCTTATTCATTCGAGTGACTTTCTGCCTATCTTACCTACTGGATGGTGGGACTCGTAGCTTTATGCATTTCTGTGTCCTTAACTCCCAGCGCCAGATGGCACATAGATAACAGATGTTCATTAAATACCAGTGATGGTCAAGAATACTAATGAACATTGACGAATTCCAATACCAGACTGATTCAGTTTTCCTGGGAGGACACCTGACACCCTATCGCCTTTTGTGATTTGAGGAAAAAATAGTGTCACATCTTTAGAACATGTAATATTGAATACTGCCTCAGTTTCCTCCAGGTGATCAATTGTTAGGACACCAAAGATAAGTTTATCCAAACAGTTTCAGACTGAAGCAACATAAAGTTTACTTTGCTATCTTCTCTGTCCCAGAGGATGAAAAGGCATTGGATTCATACACATTTGTAATTGTTTATGACATACATAACATCATCAACTTATTTGAGTACCTATGGCACCCATCCTAAAGGCACTTAGCTGTATGGGTAGGGCATTCCCTCTGCCAGAACCCTCAGATTCCAAAGGGTCTGGGTCTTGACTATAGGATGGTGGAAGGAACTGGACCGGAGTTGGCAACAACTGGAGTTGTTGTCGAGTTCCAACAACTGGAACCCAAGTCAGATGTGAAATTTCCCAAGATAACTTGCAGCAATACTGCCAGAGTGGAGATTTACAACTGTAGCTAAAATGGCATCTACTTAGGAAATATGATGGAAGGGAAAAAGATATTTATAATAGCAATAAAAATGTAGATTATCCATCCACTCAATATGCCAGCAAATTTGGAAAACTCAGCAGTGGCCACAGGACTGGGAAAGGTCAGTTTTCTTTCCAGTCCCAAAGAAAAGCAATGCCAAAGAATGCTCAAACTACCACACAATTGCACTCATCTCACACGCCAGTAAAGTAATGCTCAAAATTCTCCAAACCAGGCTTCGGCAGTAAATGAACTGTGAACTTCCAGATGTTCAAGCTGGATTTAGAAAAGGCAGAGGAACCAGAGATAAAATTGCCAACATCCATTGGATCATTGAAAAAACAAGAGAATTCCAGAAAAACATCTACTTCTGTTTTATAGACTATGCCAAACCTTTGACTGTGTGGATCACAAAAAACTGTGGAAAATTCTTAGAGAAGGGAATACCAGACCACCTGACCTGCCTCTTGGGAAATCTTTATGCAGGTCAGGAAGCAACAGTTAGAACTGGACATGGAACAACAGACTGGTTCCAAATAAGGAAAGGAGTACATCAAGACTTATATTGTCACTCTGCTTATTTAACTTCTATACAGAGTACATCATGAGAAACGCTGGGCTGGAATCAAGATTGAAGGGAGAAATGTCAATAACCTCAGATATGCAGATGACACCACACTTATGGCAGAAAGTGAAGAAGAACTAAAGAGCCTCTTGATGAAAGTGAAAAAAGAGAGTGAAAAAACTGGCTTAAAACTCAGCATTCAGAAAACTAAGATCATGGCATCTGGTCCCATCACTCCATGGCAAATAGATGGGGAAACAGTGGAATGTGACAGACTTTTTTGCGGGGGGCCTCCAAAATCACCTCAGATGGTGATTGCAGCCATGAAATTAAAAGATGCTTGCTCCTTGGAAGAGAAGTTATGACCAACCTAGACAGCATATTAAATAGCAGAGACATTAGTTTGTCAACAAAGGTCCATCTAGTCAAACCTATGGTTTTTCCAGTAGTCATGTATGGATACAAGAGTTGGGCTATAAAGAAAGCTGAGTGCCAAAGAACTGATGTTTTTGAATTGTGATGTTGGAGAAGATTCTTGAGAGTCCCTGGGACTTCAAGGAGATCCAACCAGTCCATCTTAAAGGAAATCAGTCCTGACTATTCATTGGAAGGAGAAGGCAATGGCACCCCACTCCAGTACTTTTGCCTGGAAAATCCTGTGGACGGAGGAGCCTGGTGGGCTGCAGTCCATGGGGTCGCTGAGAGTTGGACACGACTGAGCGACTTCACTTTCACTTTTCACTTTCATGCATTGGAGAAGGAAATGGCAACCCACTCCAGTGTTCTAGCCTGGAGAATCCCAGGGATGGGGGAGCCTGGTGGGCTGTCGTCTATGGGGTCGCACAGAGTCGGACACGACTGAAGCAACTTAGCAGCAGCAGCGTTCATTGGAAGGACTGGTGCTGAAGCTGAAACTCCAATACTTTGGTCACCTAATGCAAAGAACTGACTCATTTGAAAAGACCCTGATGCTGGGAAAGATTGAAGGCAGGAGGAAAAGGGGATGACAGAGGATGAAATGGTTGGATGGCATCACTGACTCAATGGACATGGATTTGAGTAAACTCCTGGAGTTGGTGATGGACAGGGAGGACTGGAGTGCTGCATTCCATGGGGTCACAAAGAGTCAGACACGACTGAGCGACTGAACAACTGAACTGATCCATCCGTTAGCTTAATAAGATGCATGCAAATTCTATTTGAAAAATTAACATTGCTGAGAGACATCAAAGAACACTTAAAAAAAGAAAGTTGTATCTTTTAAAAAACATTTTTATTCATTTATCTGACTGCATCAGGTCCTGGTTGTGGCTCGTGGCGTCTTAGTTGTGTCATGTGGGGTCTTTCGTTGTGATGCCTGGGCTCCGTAGTTGTGGCACACGGGCTTAGTTGCTCTGTGGCTGAAGGCAGGAGGAAAAGGGGATGACAGAGGATGAAATGGTTGGATGGCATCACTGACTCAATGGACATGGATTTGAGTAAACTCCTGGAGTTGGTGATGGACAGGGAGGACTGGAGTGCTGCATTCCATGGGGTCACAAAGAGTCAGACACGACTGAGCGACTGAACAACTGAACTGATCCATCCGTTAGCTTAATAAGATGCATGCAAATTCTATTTGAAAAATTAACATTGCTGAGAGACATCAAAGAACACTTAAAAAAAGAAAGTTGTATCTTTTAAAAAACATTTTTATTCATTTATCTGACTGCATCAGGTCCTGGTTGTGGCTCGTGGCGTCTTAGTTGTGTCATGTGGGGTCTTTCGTTGTGATGCCTGGGCTCCGTAGTTGTGGCACACGGGCTTAGTTGCTCTGTGGCCTGGTGGGGGAGTGTCTTAGTTCGTTGACCAGGAATTGAACCCATGTCCCCTGTACTGCAAATCAGACTCTCAACCACTGGACTGCCAGGAAAGTCCCAGAAGGTTACATCTTTTTCTTAAATAGGATGACTCAGCTCATAAAGAAGTCATTTCTCCCTAAATTAATCTGTAAATTTAGTGCAATTCCAATAGAAAAAAAAATAGTTTTGGGGGTCTTAGACATAGGGAGAACTAGAGAGATGAGTTCTGAAATTCACATGGAAAAGTAAACAATCAGGAATAGCCAGGAGAATCCTGAGAGTAGAAAGAAAGGGACTGGGTCTCCCAGCTATCAAAACACGATATTAAGCTGCAGTAATTTAAACAGTGTGGTACGTGCATCAAGAGACAAGCATATCCATAACATGAAGCTCAGAAGTAAATATATTGAGAGATCTAGCACAGAATAAATGGGGCATTTCAAATCAGTAAGGAACAAAGGTTATTCAATAAACACTGTTGGAAGAACTGGCTTGTTATTATGAAAAACTTAAATTGAATCCATATCTCATTATAGCAAAAAGTTTTCAGATGGATCAAACCCAGAACAGTAATAGAAGAAAACGAAGGGAATTTTGTTTTATAATCTTGGGGTGAGGTATAGCTGTCTGCGAATGGCATATCCCAGTCATAAAATTTAAAAATTGACAGATTTGACTGCCACAATATTTCTCCATTGGAAAAACCTTCACATTTTCAAAAGGCAAAAGATAAACTGGGAAAATACTGGCAATTCATACCACAGGCATAGGACTAGTTCCCTTCATATATTAGAAGCTTGTATAATACATATCAATAAGGAAAAAAAATTCTATAGTGAAGGTGGAAATAGACAAGAAAGAAAGAAAATAAAAATGACTTCTAAAGCTCATCATAATAAGAGGCTAGGTAATGGGGAAACAACACTTCTATGCTCTTTTGTGTCTCTAAATTTTGTACCATTTGCCTGTATTATCCAGTTTAAAAACAAAACAAAACTGAGCTCAAAAAAAAGGGGGACAAACAAAAATTATTTTAAAATAATACTCAATAAAGTGAAGGTGAAGTCGCTCAGTCGTGTCCGACTCTTTGCGACCCCGTGGACTGTAACCTACTAGGCTTCTCTGTCCATGGGATTCTCCAGGCAAGAAAACTGGAGTGGGTTGCCATTTCCTTCTCCAGGGGATCTTCCCGACCCAGGGATCGAACCTGGGTCTCCCGCATTGGAAGCAGACACTTTAACCTCTGAGCCACCAGGGAAGCCCGATACTCAATAAAACTCTGGGTATTAGTTAAAAAGACCACTGTGAGCATCAAAGTCTTATGTGGGAAAATGAGTAATAAAGTTGATAACTGAGAGAGTTTAAATTAAAAGCAAGGGTGGAGGGGGAGTATAGTAGGGTGCTCAATCTGGACTTGAGCTCGGTATTCAGGGTCCAGATCTGTTTTGTGCTAGCTGTGTGGCTTTGACTTCATCCTATGACCTTCAGTGTTCTCCTCTGTGAAATGGGAACGATCATAGATTTTCTGAGGTTCAAAGAGGAAGTGCACAAAAAAATGCTCAGGACAATGTCTGGCATACAGTAGATGCATAAAGGGCACTTTGCATGTGCTCAGAGGAGAGTGGATGTGACAGCTTAGTGGTTGCCCAGAATCAGGATAAGTACAGAGTGCTAGATCTCTGACCCCTTCAACTTGTCTGCTGTTGGGCTATGTCTGCACTCCACTGACAGTCACAAAGTCACTTCCTTTTATCTCAGAAGATCCAAATACCCCAAATCCCTTTCTGTAGTTATTTTATTTCCTGAAGCCTCTGATATCCATGAATTACAGGTTTCGGTTGACCTACGCGGTGCTCTCTGGCCCTGAGTTCTCCTGGAAAATTCCAATAAGGCTCCAGGGACACTAATCTATCGTTGTGGCTCAACTCAGCTCATGGTAAGAATTCAATGTGTGCATTTTACCCTGTGCATCGTCCATTCTACCCAAGACCATCCCACCCACTCATCATATTCCTGCCAGACCTTAAAAGCAAGCTCTCTGATCTATCTGCCTCCCAGGTCTGAACCCCTGGCTCCATTCCCAGATCTCAATCCTTGCCTCTGGCTCCTTCTAGATTTTTGTATCTTGTGTCTCCCCTGGCATTTAGACTTTAGGGTTCCTAAATTATTTGTTATCTGAATAGCTGTTATAGTTGTTAAATACCTCCATCACTGCCCCTGCCCAAGGGGAACACACATAAGGCTAGCAGAACTGGGAAGAAGATACAAATTTGCCTGTAACTCCTTCCCATGCCATCCCAGGGCCCTTGGCCCAGATTAATGATGCTGTTATTCTCTGGGCATTTTCCATAAAGCTTCTCTTTGCATTGACGATCGTCAGCACCCTTAAGACACCAGCTGATTATGTTTACGAATGCTTCTTTCCAACCCCTTTTGCCAAAGAGTTCTGATTTTGGATTTTCCAAAGAGTTCTGAAAATCTGCAATGCCTTCAAGACCCTGTGGAAATTTTTTATTGTATTATCATCTGGTATCCTCTTCTCCAACGTGACTCACGTGACTCACTCTCTTGACCACAGTTCATTGATTTACCTGGCTCAATCCAAGTCAATTAGTCTTTCTCCTGGAGATTAAAAATAAAGAAAGAAAGAAACTGAATTAAAGAACAATAGTCTTTATGGTGGGTAGAAATTCTAAGGTGAAATACAAGACTTACCCCCAAGCTTTTAATTATTTATGTTAGTTCATCTTTTGAAAAGCGTGTACCAAGTGGGATTAGACATAGAAGAGATTCCTTAGGGAAACACCCATGGAGAATAGTGGGGAGTGAGCAGGAGTAGGACAGGGAGAGCCTGGACTGCAGTGCAGGCCTGACCTATGAAGAGAGCCAGGGAAGGAGAGACGACTGGTTAGGAAAGTCTCTGACTACAGCACAGTTCTAAGAACGTTTGGGCCAGGCCTATGGGGAGTCACTAAGCCAAAGTTGCCCAATAGAGTATTGGTTCAATATTGACCCCCCACCTGCTCAGTTACTGCCTAGAAACAGTCTAGGGGAAACGTGGCCTCAGCAAAATGCAACTGTGGGTCCCGGGGTGAACATCGAGGCCTTTCAGTCACCCCTGCTTCCCACCGCAGGCTCTCCTGAAGGAGTCTCTCCGTCCAGTCCTTTGAGAAGCAGCACTTATTTAACAAATTAAATGTTCAAGGAATTTAGCAGGCAAGTTACCAATGACAAACCTAGACAGGATTTTAAAAAGCAGAGACATCACTTTGCTGACAAAGGTCCATCTAGTCAAAGCTATGGTTTTTCCAGTAATCATGTATGGATGTAGGAGCTGAACCATAAAGAAAGCTAATCACCGAAGATTTGATGCTTTTGAACTGTGGTGTTGGAGAAGACTCTTGCAAGTCCCTTGGACTGCAAGGAGAGCCAACCAGTCAATCCTAAAGGAAATCAACCCTGAATATTTATTGGAAGGACTGATGCTGAAGCTGAAGTTCCAATATTTTGGCCACCTGATGCAAAGAGCCAACTCATTGAAAAGACCCTGATGCTGGGAAAGAGTGAGGGCAGGAGGAGAAGGGGGCAAACAGAGGATGAGATGGTTGGATGGCATCGTTGACTCAATGGACATGAATCTGAGCAAACTCCAGGAGACAGTGAAGGACAGGGAAGCCTGGCGTGCTGTAGTCAGTGAGGTCGCAGAGGGAAAGGCATGGCTGAGCAACTGAACAACAGTATAGGTTTCTTAGAGTCATTCTCTTCCCACTCTGTGTCATCCACGAAAAAGCACTCATCGTCTCTCTTTTAAAACCTGAAGTTCCTTTTCAATGTGTTCTTTAAAGTTATGCTCTGATAAACTTGGATCTCTAACTGGAAGCTCTCTGGCTGGAAAAACATTTTCTTGGTTAGCAACTTCCAAACTAGCTGTCAGAAAATGTGGTAATTGGAGAAAAAATGAGTTTGAGGCATTCGTGCAATCACACCATTACATAAACTGTTTCTTCCTCCTGCTGCTTCACCCAGAGGTGAGAAAGGACCCTTCCAGGAAAAGGACCTTAGCAGGGACTTTTCTGGCCAAACAAGAATTCGAGAGACAACTGAGTGTGCTCCATTGATGACCAAAAAGCAGGAGAGGGAAATGAACCAGAGGAGCTATTGTGAGTTGAGAACTCTCTAGAAGGACAAAATGGCAACCCACTCCAATGTTGTTGCCTGGAAAATCCCATGGACAGAGTGGCCTGGGGTCACAAAGAGCTGGACGCGACTGAGTGACTGAGCATGCTTAATGCTTAATGGAGGTGAGAGGGCTGGATGGCATCACTGACTCAATGGACGCGAGTGTGAGTAAACTCTGGGAGATGGTAATAGACAAGGAGGCCTGGCATGCTGCAGTCCATGGGGTCGCAAAGAGCGACTGAACTGAGCTGAACTGAATGTCAACCTTGTTTGACCCCTATCCAGAGTGGAGAAGCTTTTGGAGGAACCCAAGAGAGATTCCAAATGCTTCAAAAATATGTCTACTCAGCAGCCGAATCAATTCTCAAGTGACCCTTGCTTCCTTGCCCCACCTTACAGCAAGTCTTCAAGGTGAAGCCAGGTGGGAGCAGGGTGGAGTGACTTCCTCAAGGTCACAAGAACAACTAAGTCTCCGACTCAAGCTCTTTGAAGCTGTGCTCCACATCCGTGTTGTATCTGTCAGTGATCTTAGTGTGAGAAATCGGGTCTGCTCAGTGTCGTCTTTATCCGCCTTCAAAACAAGAATGTATCGTGAACTCTAAGTGTCCCCCTTTAGTTGAAAGCAGTTCTTTAGCACAGTAGGTAGAGAGATTAGCCATCCGGATCCTCAGACCCCACCTCCCGTTATTTCATGTTTTTCCTCTTTGTTCTTTCTCTTGTCCCAAGACTCATGTCAGTTGGCTCATCTTCTCTCTCCTGGTTTCCTCTCTCCAATTAAAATCCGCTCTCAGGAAAGCATGCACACATCGGCACTGGAGTGCTTGAGCAACTGCATTTTAAGAAAGACAGGAGAATGGCTTAAATTAGAGGAATTAATGGTAGGACCTCAGAGATCATCTAACGGAGGGGAAATCTTATCTTGGAGAAAACAAAGTCTTCCCAGGGCTCTCAAAGTCATACCAGTAAGGAATCACCTATGCGTTACAAACAGATCAATTTCACCAGCTTTATGGATGTGAGCCCGTTTCAGTAAAAGGCATTTGGTGCATTAGAAACCACACCGGACCAGGAATCGTCTGAAACTTTGCTTTCCTCATGTATAAGCATTGGAGATTGTATCTTACAATCTCCCCTTGACATGTTAGAATTTAGTGGTGGATTTTTAAAGATCACGGCTCTCCAAATAGACTTGGATTAGGGTGTCATGTCTATCACTTTCTGGAAGAACTTGTCAATTCACTAAACCTCTCTAAGCCTTATTTGCCCCTTCTGTATAATGGGAATTAAACGTATCTGCGTCAGAGGACTTCCCGGCAGTCCAGTGGTTAAGATTTCGCCTTCCAGTGCAGCAGGTGAGGGTTGGATCCCGGGTCAAGGAGATAAGATCCCACATGCCTTGTAGCCAAAAAAAAAAAAAAAAAACCCACATAAGTAATATTTTACCAAATTCAATAAAGACTTTAAAAATGATCCACGTACCCCCCCCAAAAAAAAATGTCAAAATATTACCTGCCTCACAGTATCGTTAGAAATTCAACAAATTGTGTGGTCCATGAAAGGGTTCAATAAATACTAGTTATGATAAGCATTGGGCTTCCCTGGTAGCTAAACAGGTAAAGAATCCACCTGCAATGCAGAAGACCCTGGTTCAATTCCTGGGTCAGGAAGATCCGCTGGAGAAAGGATAGCCACTACAGTATTCTTGGGCTTCCCTGGTGGCTCAGCTGGTAAAGAACCTGCCTGCAGTGCCGGGGACCTGGGTTCGATCCCTGGGTTGGGAAGATCCCCTGAAGAAGAGAAAGGCTACCCACTCCAGTATTCTGGCCTGGAGAATGCCATGGACTATGCAAAGACATTGCCTCTCTTTCCTTACAGGGTGATCAATTCTTCTTCAGCCAGCCATCTGTCACCTGATAGTTGGATATACTTTCAATAACACTTGGGGATGAACTTTCCTTTAGTTTCAGTGAATTCTCTAATCTGAGAGAGAAATTTATGTTCAAGATAACTGAAAGTCTACTGAGAACATGGAAAATAGTTCCTTTCTTAAGCAAATGGAGCTTTACTATTCTAATTTTTCACCCTAGCATTTATGAGTCACTGAAANATCTGTCACCTGATAGTTGGATATACTTTCAATAACACTTGGGGATGAACTTTCCTTTAGTTTCAGTGAATTCTCTAATCTGAGAGAGAAATTTATGTTCAAGATAACTGAAAGTCTACTGAGAACATGGAAAATAGTTCCTTTCTTAAGCAAATGGAGCTTTACTATTCTAATTTTTCACCCTAGCATTTATGAGTCACTGAAATTAATTGGGTTCAGTATTGAAAGAAGCACATTATCCTCCTTATGTTTTCATAATCAGCTCCCTGGAAAGTATTTTTAAAGTGAAATCAACATGTCACATCTGGTCAGCATTGTAACATGATTAGTTCTTTAATTAACAGGGGGGCAGGAAAATATCACATTTTATGTAGTCTTCTTGGGAATAAGGTTGGATTCTAACAACTCAAAAGTTTGAGATAATTCAGCACGAACCACATTCAAGAAACTATTCAATGGAAAAGTGTGCGTAAATTTTATTCATCAAAAAGTAGCATGTTTTGGGTCTTCCCTGGTGGTCCAGTGGTTAAGACTCAGTGCTTCCAATGCAGGGGGCGCAGATCCCCCATGCGTGGGGCACGGCCAAAAAAAATTAACATGTTTATCATATTTTAAAATGCCTCCTCTTACCTGAGCTCCCTACAGTACTGTGGATTTCTTTTCTATATCTTCTCTTTAATTTGCAAGTAAATGCAGTTTCTTTATAAGAAATAAAGATCAGCAAAAAGAAAAGAGGATCCCCCAATCCAGCCATGGCTGGAGCCAGTGTTATTCCTAGGGTCAATAGATTTCTTTTAGGTCAGTAGGAGTCAGACCTCTATCACTGACTTCCTAGAGTCCTGACTAACACAGGAAAGAAGTGTAGCTGGGGAATCTGAAACCATTCTCTCTCTCACTTTCTCTTTCTCCAAAGGCCCATTCATCTCTGTGTCTTTCTGCATGTTTGCCTCATTCTTTTCCACCTTTGCGTGCACATATGACCATTAAAGTGGAGAAGGAAATGACAACCCACTCCAGTATTCTTGCCTAGGAAATCCCATGGAGAGAGGAGCCTGGTGGACTGCAGTTCATGGGGTCACAAAAGAGTTGGACATGACTTAGTGACCAAAAAGACAGACATGACTATTAAGCACCTCCCCCTCAACTCTCTAGTTTATGTGTTTCCATTTTGAGTGGCCAACGGACACTAGCAAGCATCCAAATCCAATCCCCAAATTTTCTGGGAAAGAGAATCAGTCACCCAGCTTGGATCAGCTGTCCAATCCCGATCTGGTTAGCTAAGGCTCAGGGGCAGGCGGGGGTAGGGGGTTTGGCAATTTATATGACTTTCTAAGACCAATTTCTTCACTGGTAAAATGAGGATCATAGCAGGACCTCCCTGTAAGTTTATCAGGGGGTACAAAACAAGATCGCACAGGTGAAGTTCTAAGCATAATACCTGAAAGTCTTCACTGTTCAGTCATGTCCGACTCTTTGTGACCCCATGGACTGTAGCCCACCAGGCTCCTCGGTTCATGGAATTCTCCAGGCAAGAATCCTGGACTGGGTAGCATTCCGTTCTCCAGGGGATCTTCCCAATCCAGGGATCAAACCCGGATCTCCTGCATTGCAGATGGATTCTTTACTGTCTGAGCCACAGAGAAGCCCAGGATAATACCCAGTGTGTAGCCAACACATGATAAATGTAAGCCATGGAAATGCTATTTCCTTGGTTAATGATGATGCTCCTGCTCTGGCTCAGTCTCCTTAGATTCTGCCTGAAGTCGGGGTGATGCTGAGGCCACGGGGGGTGACAGAGATCTCAGCTGTGGATATGAGAAGGATTGAGGCAGGAAGCCAGACAGGCGATTACAGTGGTACAGGATTCCACCCAGGAGGCAGCCTCTGAATGTGCTGAGAGAGCGAGAGCGGATGCTTGAAATTCAGCCCAAACTCTCCTCCCTCCAGCCTAGAGAGGCCCATAGAAATAAGCTCTTCTTCCCAAACTGATGCTGCTGCCCTCTGAGAAACTCTCAATCAGCTCAGCCCTAACACCTGGTTTCCTCCTAGGCTTGTCTATACCAACAAGCAGAGTAAAGAATACAAAGGATCTCAACAGTAGTGTCTGAAGCACCATCTCACTGAACCCCCTGAGATAGGAATTGATATTATTATCATTCCTTTCTCATAAAGAGAACACAGAGGCTCAAAGGGGTTTTGTAGGTTGCCCACACCATAAAATTCACCCTAAGTGTACAATTCAGTGGGTTTTAGAATATTCACATAATTGTACAACCATCACTACTGCCTAATTCCAGAAGAGCTTTATCATTTGTAAATCCTTTGTTGATCCTTTCACTTCAGACAGTAGTTTTGGTTGATGGGTTCCTTGTTTTTCTTTGCCCTCAAAGATAGGGTGGGGCTTTCCAAGTGGCACAGAGGTAAAGAATCCACCTGCCAATGCAGGAGATGCTGGCAGGATCTCTCGGTCAGGAAGATCCCCCGGAGAAAGAAATGGCAATCTACTCCGGTGTCCTTGCCTGGGAAATCCCATGGACAGAGGAGCCTGGTGGGCTACAGTCCATGCGATCAGAAAGACTTGGACACAACTGAGCGCGTGTGCATGCATGCGTGTGCACACACACACACACACACACAGAGCTAGAGTGACCCCTTCATCCCGGTTTGTCTGAGAGCTTGTTAGCTTAATACTGAAAGTCTCACCTCCCAGAACCCTCTTAATTCTGGGTGTTCACCTTCCCTGCAGGATACACTGTCAATGTCATGCCTGTAATCCTTTCCACTTGGGTGTGTACCAGCTTCCCCTGCCATCTCTTTTGACTATAGCCTTTCTCGAAAGCCTTGAAAGTCTGGTCGGCTCACGGCATCAGCATGGAATTAAACCCTGCTCTACAAGAGCAGCCCTGATGGCAACTGGAATATCAACACCCCAGCTCTGTCACCTCTTGGGTGGGATACCTCTGGAGGTGAGAGTTTTGCACTTACTTCTATGGTTTCCCTAGCAAGCTTAGCTCCATTCACCTACAGTGGTAGCTGGCTTGATAACATGCCTTTGATTGCCCTCCTCCCCTTGTTTGTTTCACTTCTCCACTCTTGAATCAGAGTCTGCTTGTGGTCAGATTCAAACTAAGACAGCTCCCCTTCCAAACCCTTGAAACAGACAACTGATGCTCTCTCAAATATCTGTAAAATGTTATGCAAATAGAAGTTCCAATCCCTTATGCTAAACAGATTGCTGCCCCAAAATACCTCCCACCCCAAATTAGGAATTCTGGAACTGCTACCACTTTGCTGGACAGATCTTGATAACCTCCACCCTCAGTGGTAGAAGAACCCATCTGTCAATGCAGGAACTGCAGGAGACGTGGGTTAGAGCTCTGGATCAGGAAGATCCCCTGGAGAAGGAAATGTCAATCCACCCCAGTATTCTTGCCTGGAAAAGTCCATGGACAGAGAAACCTAACAGGCTATATAGTCCATGAGGTCACTACGAGTTGGACACAACTGAGCACGCACACGTGCACACTCAGTATACACAATCCCTGAAGCTCAGCCCACCTTCAGCCTTTAAATTCCTCCTTTGGGACCAGGGACTGCTTTTATTCCAGAGAGGAAACTTTTTAGTTGTTGTTGGCTGGGCTCCATCCAATGGCACAGAATTGGATCAGCACTTTTTATTCCTCTCTATTTTCAATGTCAGTTCCTCTTGGCAGACAGGATCACGCCCCTGCCTATCAGTGGAGAGGGCTGTCTGAACCTTTTAAGAAATTATGTATCACAAACTAACTGCAGTGTAAATGCAGAGCAGAGAAAAGCAGAATTTGGAATGCAGGAAGCTAGAGCAAAGAGAACCCCAAGAGCAAGCGAGACTGATGGGAAACACAGCGAGAGACCCTCCCCACCAAGTGCCTAAGAGCTGTCCCCACAGACTTGTGCTTGAGATCCCAGAGATAGAGAGCTGTGCCGGACTGTATTTTCCAAAGATGGCTACACCAATACGTGTCCATCCCACATGCTTTTCTTATAATATGACGTTGATATTCTTGCATTGGGAAGTGAATGGACCTTGGGTACTGCCTCAACCAGTGGGATTAGGCAGAAACAACACTGCAGGAACTGCAAAACTAGACCATAAAAGACAATGAGCTCAGGGGCTTCCCTGGGGGTCCAGTGGCTAAGACTCTGCACTCCCAATGCAGGGGGCCTGGGTTCAATTGCTGGTCAGGGAACTACTATGCTACAGTGAAAGATTCTACATACCGCAACTAAGCAGCAGTCAAAATAATATTTTGGTGCAGCCAAAATAATATATCTATATTTTATTATATGAAAAGAAAAAAAAAAGGCAATGAATTCTGTCTAGCTCTCTTTCTGGGTTACTTGCCCTGGAAACTCAGTTACCATATTGAGAGGAAGTTTAGGACACATGGAGAGGCCATGAGGGGTGTTTCCAGCTGACACAGCTCCAACCACAGATGCATAAGTAAAAGTCTTCATTTTCCCCCCAGCCTTTGAGTCTTGCAGCTGAGGACCAAGACATTGCGGAACGGAGTCAAGATTTCTCCTTTCTGCCCTGTCTGGATTCCTGACACACAGAGCTTGTGAGAGATAATAAATGACTGGCTTTGTATTAATATCAAGCCACCAGTCTTAGGGTAACTTGTTACATAGCAGTAGATTACAAATATAGGAATGAAACCCTCCGTTGCAGTAGAGAGCAATCTCTGTAAGTGCAAACACACCCAGATGGAGAAACATATGACCCTAGGTATAGTCATTCACACTTCAGTATGAATCACCCACATTTTGGCACCACCATCCTTACGAGAAAAGAGACAAGATGAGAAGTCTTAGGAAATGAGAGAGAGGACCTGGGAAACTGAAGAGACAGAAGTGGAGATGGGGCATTTGTATTAATAGGAAGAGATCTCAACTTAAAGCCACATAGGACTGGGTTCTTGTCCCATGCCCCTTTCTGATAGAATTTCCTCTGGTGTACAGAGCTAGCTCTGATCTGGACACGGCCTCAGTTTCCCCAGCACTTACACTTACCTGTCTCCCAAGATTGCTGGGAAAAGCAGGTAAGATCACTGTCACGAAGACAAATTGTTTATGTAATTAAGAAACTTGCAGGGTGTGGTGGAGCACGTAGGACTCGGCAGATCAGGGTTCTAGCTCAGGCTTGGCAGGAACTCACTCTGCAGCCCTTGGCAAAGTAACTCCCCTCTACACTGTAGCCCTCCCAAATGCCAATGTAACATTCACTTCTAGACCCAAGTGTTCCTGGTGCAAAAAGGCCTAGAGCCATCAGTGCCAGTGGAGGATAGCAGAGTCTCCGTCACCAGGCCAGGTAACAAGGAAAGTTCAAGGTCAAGTCAAGGTCAAAGCGAGGTCAATCTAGCATGGTGAGCTATAGCGAGGTTAAAGGGGTCCAAGCTGAGTTCTGTTGTCTAAACATTCTCAGCTCTGAGAATGAGATGCAAATGGGGATGTAACTGGTAACTAGTCACAGGATCAGCCGTTGCCAGTATCAAGTGCTAGTTAGGAGCTTAAACTCTGGAGCCAAAACACCTGAGTTCCAAATGCCAGCCCTACTGGCCATTAGCTATAGCAATCTTGGCTGTGTTACTTAACCTTTCTATACCTCCATTTTATCATCTGTAAAATGGAGCTGATAATTACTTATAACACCTTGTTAATGGGATGGACGTGTGCAGGAAGAGTTTTTTCACACCTGGGAAGTTGGCCCTTGATGAAACAATTCTGGCTCATGTTTCCTAAACTGAAGAAAATGGTTACAGGGCAATTTTAAAAGGTAACTTCACAGGCCCTTCAACATAAAATCAATGTCCCCTCTACTCCCACTAAAATCGCTTTTCAATGCTCTCTTGATCTTTCTGACTATACCAAAGAGAAAGTGTCAGGTTGGAGCTAATAAGTCTTAACACCTCTCTGGCTCCTGCCAATTTGCTAATCCCCCTCCAGAGGTGCCAAGTGCAGGACTTGGAGTTCAGAGCCCTCCCAGGCAAAAGCTTCTAGCTACAATTTAGTAATATTTTATAACTGTTATGTTTATTTTTACAGTTACTTTTTACGTGAGTGATTCTGATTTTACATTTACAGTTCTCTTTTCTTGAACCTCCAATACTGTCGGCCACCTGATGTAAAGAGCCGACTCATTGGAAAAGACCCTGATGCTGGGAAAGATTGAGGGCAGGAGGAGAAGGGGGCGACAGAGGATGAGATGGTTGGATGGCATTGCCAACTCAGTGGACCTGAAGTTGAGCAAACTTTGGGAGATGGTGAAGGTCAGAAAAGCCTGGCGTGCTACAGTCCATGGGGTCACAGTCAGACATGTTAGCCATTGAACAACAAAAGTTCTCTTTTAAAATAAATGTTGTCTTTAAAGTAAGTTTCTTTTCAATATTAAACATATTATGATATATACCTTTTTCTATATGGAAAAAATGTCCTGAAGGTGGGAAGCATGGTATTAGGCTACACAAGCAGACATGGCCTCTCCAGGGAACTACATGGATCTACTGGCAACTAAAGCTCATGTCTGAGGGACTTTCCTGGTGGCCCAGTGGTTAAGACTCTGCACTTCCAGTGCAGGGGACTGGGGTTCAATCCCTGGTTAGGGAACTAGAGACCAACATGCCACAACTGGAAGATCCTGCAGTGGAGATCATGCGCTCAGCAATTAAAATCCGGTGCAGCCAAGTAAATTTAAAAATCAGTCACTCAATCACATGTCCTAAGTTGTGTCCCCACCGTCCCCTGTTGTTTCCAGAACTCCAGGGCCTCATGCTACTCTTTAGTCCTTTAGTTAGTTGGTACAAACTCTGGATAATTTGGGAAGTATATCCCCTGGTGGGGAAAAAATATGAAATTGTTAGTCACTCAGTCATGCCCAATTCTTTGCGACCCCGTGGACTGTAGCCTACCAGGCTCTTCTGTCCATGGGATTCTCCAGGTAAGAATACTGAAGTGAGTTACCATTCCCTTCTTCCTGACCCAGGGATGGAACCCAGGTCTCCTGCATTGCAGGCCAATTCTTTATCATCTGAGCTACCAGGGAAGCCCCCTATATGTTGGCAATTCCATTTCTATGAATTTAATAAAAAAAATAACCATAGATGTGCTCAAAGATAAATGGTTGAGAATATTTGTGGTCACATTATTCAGGACAGGGAGAAACTGAAAACCATCTAAAGGGCCAACAATAGAGGACCAGCTTTGCAAATTATAGTATTTTCACAAAACAGGCTGATCTAAGAACAGTAATATGGCAAACACTTTGTACAAGGTAGATATTATTATTATTAGCTGCACTTTTCAGAAGAAGAAACTCAAGCACAGAGAAATTATCTTGCCGAAGGTCACACAGCTAGTAAGGGGTAGAGCTGACACTGAACACAGGCCACTTAGATCCAGAGTCCATGTTCTTTCCCACTAGGCTGTGGTCCTGTCTCTGAAGCTGACATTGTAGATGAACATTTATTGATGTGGGAAATTCTTCCCCCAATGTATGTGTAAGCTAAAAAGCATGTGGGAATAAAAGATCTGCAAAACCATACACCATATGTCAAAAGAAGCTGTTTCTGGTTGGTAGAATTGTATTATTTTTGTTATTTGGTTTGTTTTTCAGGCTTTCTGTTCTGAACGCTTGCTACCTTTATAGTAGAAAAGAAACATGAAAGATGACTCTTTTTCTCAGTTTTCCTATTCCTTTCTGCTTCTAGAAACAAGACACTTGGTTCTTCACGATGATGATAAAAATGATAATGATGATAATAGCCAACATTTAATTTTCTCTTGGTGTGCTAAAGGAAAGACGAGCACAATTTCATTTAGCTCATCACTGCCTGCCACGTCCCACGTGTGGTCAGCCCTGCACAGCCGCAGGGAGTACCACTCATACATCGTCTACAGTTCAGAGGTCCCCAACCTCCAGGATCTAACGCCTGGCGATCTGAGGTGGAGCTGATGTAGTAATAATAGAAATAAAGTGCACAATAAATATAACACGCCGGAATCATCCCCAAACCACCTCCACCCCCGCCAGTCCGTGGAAAACATCGTCTTCCACAAAACCGGTCGCTGGTGCCAGAAAGGTTGGGGATTGCAGGTCCGGACTGTGCTGTGAAAGGTGCAGGACGCTGACCTTCTGTCCCTGCTCCATCCCCACTTAGCTGGTGACCTTAGCAAAGTTCTTTTTTTCCCCCCGCTCTGGGCTCAGCTTCCCCATCTGTAAACCGAAGGAATTAGACATGACGATCCTTAAGATCTCTCGCAGCAGCTCCTAGAGGCGACGATTACAGATGGCATCCCAATATGGGCCCAGAAGAGGGCCCTCCCACTCAGCAGGACCATTCTCCGCCGCTCAAGGCAGCATCTCTCCGGCTGACCTACTTCGTTGTGTTTTGGTGGAGAGAAGGGCAGAGAGGAGGCCTGAGGCAGGGGCGAATAACCAAAGGTTTGCCCTCCCGACAAGCTAAGCTCCTCTCCAGCCGCTAATGGTTCAGTCAGTGCCCCTCTCAGAAGCTCCTGGGGCCTCCCTCCCGCCTCTGCAGCAGGCAGCAGGCTTAAAATATCTGATAGGGTGGCAGCGCTGTTTTAATGTGTTGCTTTTAGCTTTTAATCACGCTGGTGATTCAGCAGGGTATCTCTCTGACTTTCCCAACATGCTTGGTTAAAGTCACTCTCACAGGATCTTTAGCATGTTTGATTAAACAAAGAAATCAAGGTGCAAAGCAGTGTGCACAAGGTGAGGAAAATTATTTAAATATACATTTGTGCCTGTGTGTGGAGAGAGAATGAATAGCTCTGGGAGGAAATATGAGACCGGTAACCATTCACCTTCCATAAGGGAAACCAGCTGGCTTAAGGGAGGGACAGGGGTAGGAAGGCGACTTTATGCCTTTTGCCTGTGGGTGTATTATCACCCAGACAATTTTTTTTTAAATTAATTTATTTTTATTTTGGCGGTGCTGAGTCTTGGTTGCTCCGTGCGAGGGCTTTCTCTAGCTGTAGCGGGGGGCAGTTTACTCTCGGTTGCAGCTTCTTCTCTTGTGAGCCTTGGGCTTTAGCAGTCGTGGTGCTCAGGCTTAGTCACTCCTTAGCATGTGGGATCGTCCTAGACCAGGGACTGAACCCGTGTGCCCTGCATTGGCAGGTGGATTCTTATCCACTCTACCACCAGGGAAGTCGTAGACAAAAATTTTTTTTAATTAAAAAAAAAAAAAGACCTTCTTCCCCCATCTCAGCAGTGTTTAATTCTGATGTCTCTTTTCTTCAAAGATACTTCTGGCTTTATTAGTTTGCCAGGCTGCCAGAACAAAGTACCAGGTGCCTCGAACAATCGAAAGGTACTTTCTGATCATTCTGGAAGCTAAAAAAGTGCAACACCAATGTGTCTGCACGAGCCTCTCCACTCGGCTTGTATGTGCTGTCTTCTCACTTTGCCCTCACCTGGCCTTCCCTCTGTGCAGGTCTGGATCTTAATCTTTTCCCACAAGGACACCAGTTATATTGTATCATATTATATTGGATTAGGGCCCATGCACAAGACCTGATTTTAATTCCATTTTCTCTTCTCGGATCCTATCTCCAAACACCTTCACTTTCTGAGGCCTGGGAGTCAGGACTTGGACACATGAATTTTGGAGGATGCGCCTCACCCCATGACCCCGCTCTACACTGATTAACTCACCTGCGCCTCTGAGGGACGAGAACAGGTTCTCACGTTCAACTAACTTTAATTAAGCTTCCCTTGGGAAGGGAACTCTGTTTTAGGGGTGGAGATGATGTGAAATTGACTGAGACTTGATTCCGGACAGAAATAAACAGGAAGAGGAGCGAAAGACTGAAAATCAGAACAGCTGATCATCCGATCCCAGCTCCCTGTCTTGCCAACTTAGTCTGGACACGACCTTCACTCTCCAGTTTTATCATCAAGGGCAGGATGATTCAATACACACCTCCGAGAGCTGTTGACCCACTGTCAACCCACGCCTCCGCCAGAGACTCCCAAACACTCACAGGCAAGTCAGCTCAGTCTCTTGTGGGGTCGCTGGGCCTTTCTCCTGGGTCCGGGAGCACACAGGGTTTTGTTTGTGCCCTCCACGAGTCTCTGTTTGCACAGTCCTGTGGCAGTTCTGTAATTGAATCCCACTGACCTTCAAAGTCAGATTCCCTGACCTTGATGCTGGGAAAGATTGAGGGCAGGAGGAGAAGGGGACAACAGATGATGAGATGGTTGGATGGCATCACCGACTCAATGGAAGTGAGTTTGAGCAAGCTCCGGGAGTTGGTGATGGACAGGGAAGCCTGGTGTGCTATAGTCCATGGGGTCACAAAGAGTCAGACATGATTGAGCGACTGAACAACAAAAGAGTTATTGAGAGGATTAAAGGAGAAACCACATGTAAAATCGCCGGTCTATAGTCCGTGTTTCTTATACAATGTTGCGGTTCATCTCAGCTGCCCCCTGGGCTGGGGCTCCAGGCCCAGGGCCCACGCCCTTTTATCCTGACAGCCCTGGAGGTCGCAGTGATCAGCAGGGCACTGGCTGGACAGCTTTGCTGGAGCAGTAAGTACCTCAGACTGATTCATGAGGCCACGTGAATCCACCCAGAGAGACTCTCTGAATTATCACAGAGGCTGTCTTTGAAAGCAGTTTTTTCACCAGAAGCTCAGCCTGGTGCTCTGTGACAACCAGAGAGGGGTAGGATGAGGGTAGGGGTGGGGAATGAGGCTCAAGAGGGAGGGGATATATGTTTACGTGTGGCTGATTCACGTTGTACGGCAGAAACCAACACAACCTTGTAAAGCAATTATCCTCCAATTTAAAAAATTTTTAATAAAATAAAAAATATAAATAAAAGCAGGGTTTTTTAATGAAAAAAAAAATTACAAGTATTAGTGTTAATATGACCTCCTTGGGAATCACAGGCTGATGAAGCCCAGGGACGTTTAGCTTTATTTGTCATTTCTGTCTTTGATGCCACACAGATCTCCCCAGGGTAACAGGAAGCACACCAGAGTTGTTGTGGACATTTGCTATTTTGGCCTGCCAAACCCTGACCCTTCTTCCTCTGTTAGTGGAATCCCACTGTTCTTTGGGTGGCCCACCTCCCAGCATTCCTAGCCCATGTGGCTTATTGATCGATTTGGCTGCATCTGATCTTACATACAGCATGCGGGATCTTTCGTTGAGGCCCACGGACTCTCTAGTTTTGGCAAGCAGGCTCCAGAGCACACCGGCTCAGTAGTTAGAGCACGTGGGGCTAGCTGCTCTGCAGCATGTGGGATCTTAGTTCCCCAACCAGGGACTGTCCTCTGCGTCGCAAGGCAAATTTTTAACCACTGGGCCACCAGGGAAGTCTTGCTCATGTGCTTTCAGATGGGCAGACCGCAACTCCAGCTCCAGGAATGAGGACATAGCTCCAGCCTGCCATTGAAAGCAGTACATTCTTTATTAACTATGGACGGCCCAGCAACGAGAACATGACCCCAACTGGGCAAATCAGCAATTCCTGGGAGTCTGACAGGCTGTGTCAGGAAAGACGTGCTCTCTTCTCTAAACTCAAACTTCTGATGGCCATTTTGTCACCTGGAGAAAGTTTGCCTGAGGTCCTGGTAACATTGCTTGAGAACCTGGATTTAGCCTTGCTGAAGCCAGCATAATCCTGAAATCATGTTGATGTGAGCCAATAAACTTTCCTCCTTTCTTAAATCAGTTTGACTTGGGGTTCTGTCACTAGCAACCAAATGAATGGCACATAGGGGTGGAGATGACGTGAAATTGACTGAGACTTGATTCTGGACAAAAATAAACAGAAAGAGGAGAAAGAGTGAGAGAGTTCTCAATAGCTTTTCTCCCTGTGTAACTCGGGTCCTTTCTTTGCAGGCCTAGAACTACACTACTAGAAATCAGTTCCTCAAACAACTTGCATTTAAACTCCCTCTGGAGTTTATAGACGTCTTTCAAAAATCCAGAGGTATGTATGAAAAGAGACATTGGAGACAGGGAGGACACACGAGAGCTGATAACTACACCCGCCCTGTGCGTGCTCCGTAGCTTCAGTCGAGTCTGACTCTGTGACTCCACGGACTGTAGCCCGCCAGGTTCCTCTGTCCATGGGATTCTCTAGGCAAGAATACTGGAGTGGTTTGCCATTTTCTACTCTAGGGGACCTCCAGACCCAGGGATCAAACCTGAGTCTCCTGCGTCTCCTGCATTGCAAGCAGATTCTTTACCACGGAGCCGCTGGGGGAGCCGACCACACTTGCCAGGTGGATCCAAATGCTGATCATGGCCCAGCCAGCATAGTTGGCTGCAAGGTGGCTGACTGTCTGCGCTGGGCCAGTGACGTGCTGGAGCTGGCTCGTACCAGCTAACTAGAGAATTTGTTAAATATCTGGAAATTTTGTAGCTGGTTGCTAAACCATTGATAGATTGAAATCCGCCGTGCCTATCACCCAACACTGCAAATCAAGTTAATTTTCTCCCCCCTGGAGAGTTTATCAGCAAACCTCAGGCCAGCTGATTCAACCTGATTCAAACCTGATTCAACAGATCTGAAAACGGCCAGCAAGATTGAGTGCAGGACTTCCCCGGGGGTCCAGTGGTTAAGTGTCTGCCTGCCAGGGGACGCGGGTTGGATCCCTGGTCTGGGAGGATCATCCTTGCCGTGGAGTAACTGAGCCCTGCCCTAGAGCGTGTGCTCAGCAACAAGAGAAGCCACTGCAGGGAGAAGCCGAAGCCGCGCTTGAGAGCAGCCCTCCACTCATCACAACCGGAGAAAACCTGAGCACAGCAACGAAGATCCAGTGCAGCCAAAAATAAATACACTATTGTGTTTTTTTTAAAAAAGGAGAATGAGTGCTAAAAAAAACAAGGGTAACCAAAACTCATATTCCTGCTCAGAATGGCACCTTGCCCCACTAGCAATGCTGTAACGTAGAAATTATTATTCATATCCTATAGATAAGGAATCCAAGGCCTGGGGGGGAAATGGCTTTCTTGTGGTCAGAAAGCAGAAGTCAGAAATCAACCCAGGTCTTTGGACCCCCTGCCTAAAGTTGTTTCCCTGACACCCCAGCACGAGGTGACTGAAGTATCAAAACAGGGTCTAAACAAGTAATTTGGTCACTGGGGATGGAAAAAATGTTTCTATAAGAAAGAGCTTTTAACAATTTATTTCTGAACAGAGGTGGCCAATTAGAAAGGCAGCTGCCCGGAGATTAGCAATAATACTACATATTCAATCTCCTGGGGAAACACAGCATCATTTCTAATAAATTATATGCCTCACATTTGTACAGAATATTTGGTTGGTTTATAAAACCTTTTCAAATATGTTGGCTCTGTAGATCAATTCCTTTAAGATGTTCAGACTTAGGCCCTGTGTGGCATGCCAATTAACCTAAGATCCACCACTGACACTCTTCTCCCTTAACTGCCTCCACTAAAAAAGTCTGGGCAGATGGAATATTTACTTTTTCAGTCTCCCTTAGAGACCTGCAGACATGTTATCTAACTCTGGCTATATAGACTTAAGCAATAATCAACTTTCCTGATAAAAAGTTTTGTCTTTTCCTCTGCTTATCCTGCCTTAAAGAAGGATATGATATCTGGTGCTGCAATAGCCATTTTGTAACCATGAGGTGACAAACCAAAAAGCAAAGCAGAGCAGAGCAGAAAGACAGCAAAAGTATGGGTCCTTGATGGCATTACTGAGTTGACTCCAGGCCGTTTCCTCTGAATATTTTATAATGTAGAGAAAAACAAGCCATTATTATTTGAACAGTCTGTTATATGCAGTGGAAACATTCCTAACATAACTGGAAATTCTACTTCTAGGAATTTATCCTAAAGAGCATCTATAATAGAGGAAAACTGGAGTCTCCATGTGCATCAATAGGAGGCTGATGGAATAGATAGCAGAGTGGCTATAATATATACTATTCAGGGACTGAAAATTTGGTAGCAGGCAAAGGAGTTTTAAACATGCATTCTTAAACAAGTACCCTTAAATACATCAATACTAGATCCTGCATGCCTCAACTAAAGATCCCACACACTGCAACGAAGATCAAATATCCTGAGTGTCACAAATAAGACCTGGCACAGCCAAATAAATATTTCAAAGCAATAAATAAATACAGACAGACAAACATTTTTGCATGTGCTTTTTCTGGGTGCCTGATTCTTTTCAGATTCTCAAAACTTTCAAACAAAGTTTAAGTATCACTTTTTCAAATTAATATTTGTAGGCATAGAAAAATGTTCACAATATATTGGGAGAACAGAAATTGACAAAACAGCATGTTCAATATTCTTCCATATTGAGAAAAATTACATACATGTTGTAAATGTATACATGATGTGCTGTGCTTAGTCACTCAGTTGTGTCCAACTCTTTGCAGCCCTATGGACTGTAGCCTGCCAGGCTCCTCTGTCCATGGGGATTCTCCAAGCAAGAATACTGCAGTGAGTTGCCTTTTCCTTCTCCAGGGGATCTTCCTGACACAGGGATCAAACCCCAGTTTCCTGCATTGCAGGCAGATTCTTTACTGTATGCATGGTGGTGAGCTGAAATTTACAGAGTATATACTTGGGAGCCCCACCCCTCAAAAATGAACTTTATTCCTAAAAACCCAACTAATCCTATTATTTCATATTCTTGCTGATTATAGAAAACTTAATCTTGTAACTCAAAGTAACTCTGACACTTCCTAATTTAAGATGGTCGGTTCAAGATCCTCTTTATTTCTTTCTCCTCCCCTGCTTCTCTAGCTCTTCTGTAGACAGACGCGCTGTCCTGGAATCCAGAGAAGTGGCATCTGGTCCCACCCTTCCCTCTGTTCTTCCCTCGGCCTCTGCAGGTCATCTTTTCTGGTCCCCATCATCAAGCTCTGGCATCTGCTACTAATCTGGTCTGGTCCTAATTGTTAGCTGAGAAATGTATGCACTCCCTGGTCTTCCTGGTCCCAATTTATTTTCAGCCCATTTGGTATCCTTCACAGGGGCCCATGGGGGTGGAATTCTTAGATGTTTCCACATCTGAAAGGATGCCCTCTGTCTCACTACCTCCACTCAAGCAATGGCTACTTTGCCTCTCAAGGCACCAGGTTTGACATGGAGTGACTTTAATGGACTCGTATCCTGGAGGAGAAGCTCAAGTGCCTCCTGTTTTCCTGTTCTCACCAAACTTACTCAGGATTCCTAAGATGCACAGCCAGTGTCGGGCTTGGGGCGGAGCTCTGAGCCCCTCTTCAGAACGGAGGTAAGGTTCAGCTCTGTTCTCAGCCTTCCCGTGTTTCCTCTTCTCTCCAGATACCCCACCTCGTCTCTCTTTCTTCAGACCTGCATTCTTCTCCATTCTGGGGCTTATCTTCCAAAAGTGCTCTGAAGCACCCAGGTTTGCTCTTTTATATATAAAGTCAGGCTATTGCAAATCTGAAGATAAGCTTTATGTTTTCTGCCAAAATCCTGGCTCTTGTGAATCAAATGTACTCTGGCTTCTAAGCTTTTGTCTCTGCTGTAAATTTTCAAGTCACCCTCAGAGTAGCCAAGACTTGGGCTTTTTGTTTTTCTGAACTATTTATTGTCCCTCATGGGTAATGCCTGGAAAAATGCCCAAATGGTGGGTGCACAACACAAGGTTCAAGGTGGCATGTGTTAGGAGGAAACGAAATATTTCTCTCTGAAAACATTTTTCTGCTGCACAGGCATCAGAAAAGATCTGAAAAGATGCATGCTGGGATGTCATCATTTATAATCCCTGGATGATGAGAGTATATTAAAGGAATAGTTATGATGAAAGTTACAGAAAACCCAACTAACAGTGCCTTAAAATAACGAGGGTTTATTCTTCTCGCAAAATGAGAAATCTGGAAGTGGGTGGCTGCTGGCATTGACTCATCAGCCCAACATTGTCAGGGCCAGCATCTGTGCAGTTCCCTCGGCCTTTCTCTGTGGTCTCGAGATGGTTGCAACACCACACGTTACATCCCACATTCAAGGGAGAAGGGATGGCACGAGCCCCATCTGTTCCTCTGAGCCAGAAAATCAAAAGCTTTACCCTCTCATCTCATTGGCCAAAACTGGGTCACATGGCCACCCCAGCTGCAAGGGAAGCTGGGAAAAAACCCAAGGTTGGTTGGCATGAGGTTAGTCAGCTGATGGTACCTACCACAAGGGACAGTTACATTCTTTTTTCTTCTTGTTTTTCGGTGTCTCCTAATTTTTCCATTGTTGACACATAATGCTGTCTCTTATCTCTACTTCTCGTTCTCTACCTCTTTCTCTCTGTAACAAGCCTGCAGTGGAGGACAGCCTATAACACCAGCTACAGGCTTAAACATATTTTCATTTTCTTATAAAAGAAGTCTGGATATGGGTAGTTCATGGCAGATGTGATAACTCCATCCTCTGTCTGTGTTGCTTATCTAATACCTTCCATTGGCAAGATCACCTCATAGTGATAAGAGTGGTGCTGCATTTCCAGCCATCACGTCTATATTCCAAGTAGTAGGAAAGGACAAGGTCACAAGAGGTAAGCTTGTTGTCTCAGCACAGGCAACATCCTTGAAAGAGCTTTCCTGGAAGTCCCATCTAAGTACTATCATCTGGTTATTCTTATCTTCTGGGGAGACTGAGACGTATAATTTTTCACATAGGTACACAACAGAGTCCGGCTCTTAAGGAAAAAGAAAGAAAATTGTAACTGGGTAAGTAGCTAACTCTCATTGCTAGCCTATAGTCAGAAAGAAGGGAAGGAGACTGAACATTGGATAGACAGTTAACCATCTCCACTGTTCCATCTTTAGAATTCCTTCTGGAGAAAGTACTGTCCATGGTTGGGAAGAATATTCTCTGATGAACTCTTTAGGTAAATGGGACACCCAAGAAGCAAGGTCCAATAAGTTAGTTCAGCTCAGTCACTCAGTTGTGTCGGACTCTTTGTGAGCCTGTGGACTGTAGCACGCCAGGCTTCCCTGTTCATTACCAACTCCCAGAGTTTACTCAAACTCCTGTTCTTTGAGTCGGTGATGCCATCCAGCCATCTCATCGTCTGTTGTCCCCTTCTCCTCCTGCTTTCAATCTTTCCCAGCATCAGGGTCTTTTCCAATGGGTCAGTTCTTCTCATCAGGTGGCCAAAGTATTGGAGCTTCAGCTTCAGCAACAGTCCTTCCAATGAATATTCAGGACTGATTTCCCTTAGGATGGACTGATTGGATGTCCTTGCAGTCCAAGGGACTCTCAAGAGTCTTCTCCAACACCACAGTTCAAAAGCATCCATTCTTCGGCACTCAGCCTTCTTCACAGTCCAACTCACACATCCATACATGACTACTGGAAAAACCATAGCCTTGACTAGATGGACCTTAGTCAGCAAAGTAATGTCTCTGCTTTTCAATATGCTATCTAGGTTGGTCATAACTTTCCTTCCAAGGAGTAAGCCTCTTTTAATTTCATGGCTGCAATCACCACCTGCAGTGATTTTAGAGCCCCTCAAAATAAAGTCTGACTCTGTTTCCACTGTTTCCCCATCTATTTCCCATGAAGTGATGAGACCGGATGCCATGATCTTCGTTTTCTGAATGTTGAGCTTTAAGCCAACTTTTTCGCTCTCCTCTTTCACTTTCATCAAGAGGCTTTTTAGTTCCTCTTCACTTTCTGCCATAAGGGTGATGTCATCTGCATATCTGAGGTTATTGATATTTCTCCTGGAAATCTTGATTCCAGCTTGTGTTTCTTCCAGTCCAGCGTTTCTCATGATGTACTCTGCATATAAGTTAAATAAGCAGGGTGACAATATACAGCCTTGACGTACTCCTTTTCCTATTTGGAACCAGTCTGTTGTTCCATGTCCAGTTCTAACTGTTGCT
>SJYX01011416.1:79970-96041 GCA_006410675.1 Oreotragus oreotragus
GAGGCAGGTCAGGTGGTCTGGTATTCCCATCTCTTTCAGAATTTTCCACAGTTTATTGTGATCCACACAGTCAAAGGCTTTGGCATAGTCAATAAAGCAGAAATAGATGTTTTTCTGGAACTCTCTTGCTTTTTCCATGATCCAGCGGATGTTGGCAATTTGATCTCTGGTTCCTCTGCCTTTTTTAAAACCAGCTTGAACATCAGGGAGTTCACAGTTTACGTGTTGCTGAAGTCTGGCTTGGAGAATTTTGAGCATTACTTTCTCCAGGAGGTGATATAATCCGAGGTGAGCAGCACAAAGAAGCAGTGTTGTTGCATGGTGAATTCTCTGCGGATCCCAAGGCTCAAAAGGGAACAAGGGAAGGGGTTCCCTTTTCTGGTGGTCTAGTGTATAAGAATCTGCCTGCCAATGCAGGAGACATGGGTTCGATCCCTGGTTGGGGGAGATCCTGCATGCTGTGGAGTGACTAAGCACATTCGTGTGCCACAGCTTCTCAGCCTACACACTCTAGAGCCCAACCTCCACAACAGGAAAAGTCACTGCAGTGAGAAGGCCACACACCGCAACTAGAGAATAGCCCCCATTCACCACAACTAGAGAAAAGGCCCCGCAGGAGGAAAAACCCAGCACAGCCAATAAATAAGTAAATGATTTTTTTTTTTTAAAGAGAGAACAAGGGAATAAAAGAGATTCTGGGTCCAAGAAGAGCATCCCAGGGTGGCAGAGCCTGGCAGGGGTGACATCAGGAAGGCCTAGATGGAGCTGAGGGTTCAGGAAAATTGCCATGCAGGATGGCCCTTCCAGCCACTTTGCAATGACATGCATAGGACCACCAGCTCTGGGCACTGGGGACAGCGAGGCCGATCCTTCTCCAGAAGCGGCAGTGCATAAAATCTTATTTACTTGTCCAACGTGAAAAGCAAGAAAGCTGTGAGAAAATCAGAGCCAGAGACAGGGGAAAGCTGATGAGGGAAACAAAAACACTGCTTCTTATATAGTAAGTCCCCTAGCATGCATGGATGTGAGAGTTGGACTGTAAAGAAAGCTGAATGCCGAAGAATTGATGCTTTTGAACCGTGGTGTTGCAGAAGACTCTTGAGAGTCCCTTGGACTGCAAGGAGATCCAACCAGTCCATCCTAAAGGAAATCAGTCCTGAATATTCATTGGAAGGAATGATGCTAAAGCTGAAACTCCAATACTTTGGCTACCTGATGTGAATAGCCGACTCATTGGAAAAGACCGTGATGCTGGGAAAGACTGAAGGTGGGAGGAGAAGGGGACGACAGAGGATGAGGTGGTTGGATGGCATCACTGACTCAATGGACATGAGTTTGAGTAAGCTCCGGGAGTTAGCCATGGACAGGGAGGCCTGGTATGCTGCAGTCCATGGGGTTGCAAAGAGTAGGACACAACTGTGCAACTGAACTGAACTGAACATGCGAATGAGTTCCATTTCAAGAGCATGTTCCTAAGTCCAGTTCATTCATAAGTCCAATAATGTTAGCCTAGAAACCCAACCACGCAATTGGCTATATAATACTGTACTGTAATATGTTTATAATACTTTTTATACAAATAATACATTAAAAACAATAAAATATCTTTAATGTGCTTTAATCTTAAGTACAGTTTCTTGAAAAGTACAGTAGTATGGGACAGCAGCTGAATTACAGGGGCACATTCGCATCCTTGAAAGTTTGAAACTTGGTTTGTATGTGGGGACTTGCTGTGCTTGTATTCAGCTGGGAATCTGTAAAACTCCCTCCTGGTACCTCGTGTGAGTGAGATACAGAGAAGGGATCAGGGGACGGCAGGTACAGTCACACCTGGCTCCAGATTCCTGTGCTTGAAGGTGAATGATAACTCCTCACCTGAAGTCACCTCCTTATTTTCACTGTCAACTCTGATCAAGATTTTGGAAGGACTGACACTAAAGCTGAAGCTCTAATACTTTGGCCACCTGATGTGAACAGCCGACTCATTGGAAAAGACCCTGATGCTGGGAAAGACTGAGGGCAGAAGGAGAAGAGGGTAACAGAGTATGAGATGGTTGGATGGCATCACTGGACATGAGTTCGTGTAAACTCCAGGATAGTGAAGGACAGGGAAGTCTAGTGTGCTGCAGTCCATGGGGGTCAAAAAGAGTCAGACATGACTTCACAAATGAACAACAACTGGTCAGAAGGCCAAAGGCGCTCTTATAACTTAACCCATGACATGAAGCCAGAGGGGATCACTGACATCAGAACAGAAGAATCAGGACTCAAGAGGATCTCAGCAGAACGTAACAACGAAAGAACAAAGTTTAATGGAGANGGTCAAAAAGAGTCAGACATGACTTCACAAATGAACAACAACTGGTCAGAAGGCCAAAGGCGCTCTTATAACTTAACCCATGACATGAAGCCAGAGGGGATCACTGACATCAGAACAGAAGAATCAGGACTCAAGAGGATCTCAGCAGAATGTAACAACGAAAGAACAAAGTTTAATGGAGATAAATGTTGTCTATGATATATATGTTATATATCCCTAAGTTTAGGTCTAAGAGATCTGGCTTAATAGGAATTCACGTGAAGAAACAGGAGAGGCTTTTAGTTATTGAGAACCCTTTATGAACCCACACTAGAGTTACCCTCATATATTAACCAGACTTTAGAATGCATTGAGAGAAAGAAAGCATATACATCAATGAGGCACTTGAGGATTGTACCTCCCCAGTGTTTGGGCTTCCTGTTTTAATGATCAGGTCCAGAGAGAAGTGGTTCAAGTGATGATGACTCTGGAAATACCATCATCAAGAACCGACTGAAGAAGCTCAAGGGTTTGAGTGTGAAAAAAGAAGGCTTATAGGAGACTTGCTAGCCGTCCTCTAATATATGGAGGACCATCATGGGAAAGGAGTAATAGATTTATTCTATGATACTCCAGAGGGGCAAGATTAAAATGAATGAATGAAAGATACAGGAAGAGCTTCAACTCAACACGTGGAAGACTTTTCCAAAATGAATGTCTTATATCGTAGTTAACTCCCACCCCTGGAAATATCCACCTAGGAATATTACAGAGAAGACTTTTGGAATCCAGGGAGGTATAATATCTGAACAAAATGCGGGATCATTTAGGGTGGAAATTCCAAGCACTGTGGCAGCTGCAATGCTCATCAATTTGGACCATGAAAGCAGCTGTCTCCTGCCCCTACAGTAACCAGAGGGTGGCTCTGGTCCTAGAATCAGATTACTTTTCCCCTTAGTTTTGAAGGTTGGTAATAAATCAATAGCTTTGTTGTAGCCAGACTGAAGTTCTGGCTTTTCACATTGGCAACAACAATCTCTCATTTGACTGGAATGCAATTTGAGTAAAATTAACTCACTTTCCATATGGTCAGGTGTGCAGAAAGCCCCGAGTCCTGATTCATTTTTCCTGGATTGTGATTCTTTCATATTCATCTGCACTGTTTAAGGTCTCCTATTTATAGCTGGTGAGACATTGAGGTGGTCTGGGGTTGACTCCTTACATTTGTTCCTCTAGAAAACTCACAGCAGCTATAAAAGTTGGCTATTTTCTAGCAATTGCACGTCTATTATTTTTCATGTCGACTATGGGACACCTGCAAGGACATATCTGTGCTGACCTTCTAAAAGTTCAACTTGGTTTTCTTTGTCCTGCAAAGAGCACGTCTGATGCAAGTCAGACGGAGTTTAGGTCATTAGTGGGAGTGTGCCAGTGGGGTTGTGCTTAAGGGATGGGAAGAAAAACAACGACGACAGATGAGTCTGTGTCCTCAGGCTGAGACACTAATGATGGTGAAATGGACACCTTCTGAGACAACAAGAGGCTGTATAAATTTACATAAACTTAAGAAAGCTCTTGGCTATTTCTGAGCCTGTAGAGATGGAGAAAAAATTTCCCCAATAGTTATGAGGCTGACTTTGCTGAGAACATGAGTCATTTTCCTTAATGTGTGTGTATATATATATATGTGTCACGATGGCTCTGGTAGATATGAGCTACAGAAAATTCTCAGAGTTTATCAGGCAAATCAGTAGATTTTACTCTTGCTGCCGTCTCTGTTTCCAGCCTGAGAGGAAGATGACCTCTTATCTTCATTACCTGATGTTAGCACATCCAAGTGGGTGTATGATGCTTGGCAACACAGTCAGGATTGCATTTACTTTCACCTTCACACTCTTTTTCTTTTCTTTGTTTTTTTTTTTTTGCATTTAAAAATGACTTGGCGGTCAAGTGGTTAATAATCTACCTGCCAGTGCAGGGGGTACGGGTTTGATCCCTGGTCTGGGAAGATTCCACATGCTGCAGAGCGACTAAGCTGGTGAGTTACAATCACTGACCCCATGTGCCACAACTACTGAGGTATATGAGCCCTAGAGCCTGTGGTCTGCAAAAGAGAACCCACTGCAATGAGAAGCCGGCATACCATAATGAAGAGTAGTGCCCCCCGACCTCACCGCCCGCTCACTGCAACTAGAGAAAGCCCTTGCACAGCAATGAAGACCCAGGAGAGCAAAAAATAAAATAAACAAAATAATCAAACAAATCTTAAAAGATATATATATAAGGACTTATACTGGGGGTCCAGTGGTTAAGACTCTGCACTTCCTCTGCAAGGGGCGTTGGTTAGATCCCTAGTCCAGGAACTAAGATACCGCATGCCACATGGTGAGGCTGAAAGAAAAAATAAATAACAATAAATAATATGACTTTTAATATTTTAAGAATTTCTAACAGTCTGAGAAAAGAAACAACTTCAGAGATGAATATGGAGCGTTTTACCTGATGGGCAACCTTTCGATAAGTACTCACTGGGACGTGCACGAAAAAGCTTTTCAAAAGGTCAGTTAAGAATTTGCCCCATGACTAGAGGGGTGCCCTTGCCCCACTTTCTTTATGAAACCCTCGGGTGAAAGAAGAGAGGATGATGACAGTGTGTGTTATTGGAATTTGTCTTGTGGTATGGCCCTGAGGCAGCCTGTATGCCATGTGGGTGCAGATCCTCCATGTGTGGGTGGGTATGTGGGGGCCAGAGGGTCTGTGTGCAGACAGGGCAACTCTCCTGGTGGTGGAAATACAAGGACCCTTGGCTTCCACAGGTACAGAGTATGAATTTGGAACAGAAAAGGGTCTTTAGAAATAACTTTGCTGTATAGTAGGATCTGCTGTGGAGCTTTGAAAAGAAAACCACAAACAGTACTATGAAAGTGAAGACACTCAGTTGTGTCTGACTCTTTGGGACCCCATAGACCGGAGCGCGCCAGGCTCCTCTGTCCAAGGGATTCTCCAGGCAAGAATACTGAAGTGGGTTGCCATTTCCTTCTCCAGGGGATCTTCCTGACCCAGGGACTGAACCCAGGTCTTCTGCACTGCGGGCAGATTCTTCACCATCTGAGCCACCAGGGAAGCCCAAGAATCCTGGAGTGGGTAACCTAGCCTTTCTCCAGGGAATCTTCTGGACCCCAGAATTGAACTGGGGTCTCCTGCATTGCAGGTGGATTCTTTACCAGCTTAGCTACCAGGGAGGCCCTAAACCTATTGTTGACTGAAAAAGAAAAAAGAAAAAAACACAGCCTGAAAGTTGAGAATTATGTTTTATTTGGCGGACTTTCCGAGCACTTAAGCCTGGGATACTGCCTCTCAGGAAGCTCTGAGGGACAAACCGAAGAGGTAGGGGAGGAACCAGAATATATAGGAGGTTTGCAACAAAGACCAGTAGTTGGAACATCAAAAGATGACTGTTAATAGAAGAAAACCAGACATCACTGGTTAAGAAATTAAGCACTTTTCTTTGTGTGGAAAGATGCAAGAATCTGGGCTCATTGAAACCACACCTCTGATAAGTGTCCTAACTAGAGCCAGTATAGCCTGTTCTTTCCCATCCTGAATCTCCTCAGGGTGCACAGTTTACAGGAAGGGCTACAGTGTTTGCTGGCTTGATGGATACATTTTCCTTTGTTTTCAGAGGTGGCAGGTGACATTTTTTCTGGCAACACTACCAATGCCTGTGCTGTAAACCACTTGAATAAGACTTTCTGATGATAGAGCCCAGGCATCTGTATTATCTAAGCTACTAGATAATTTGATGTATATTAAGACCAAAAAACCCAGTTGATCTTGGTCTAATCCCTTTATCTTACATACTGTGATCACACAATTAACTAGCACCGCACTGGAGGTAGATTCTCTGGCATGTTCTCTTTAAATATAAATAAATAATAATATAATATTATAAATAAAATTATATAATATATAATAAATAATCCAGAAGGGGAAAAACAGAGTTGATTTTTGGTGTTTCCAGTCTTTCCACTCTTCCATATTCACTTTTTTGGCTGTGTTCTCATTCCCAGCCCATCCTCTGTGTCCTTAAATTTCCTTGCCTTCCTTCTACCCTTTGGTGTTTAGGAAAGACCCTTTCACATTCATGGTGATTGGTGAGTATCTTCTCCTTTCCCTGGATATATTTGCAAAGCCTTTAAAGCTGCTTCATTTTTCTGGGATTTCAGTTCTATCAGCTGTAGATAGAGTTTGGGGTTCAAGGATATGGTTCTCAAAATGGAAATGTAGATATTAGCAAATGGGTAGTGAAGGAATTCTCATTTGAGAAGGACATCGTCTGTCATCCTTGAAATTACGTGTAGTTGCCTGAGTTCCACATTTTAATGGGAGCCTGGCCCCGAAGTGTGTTCGGTCCAAAAAAGAAAAATTGATTTCATGCGGATTCTGCGCCACAGAGGAACTTGGTCCATCTGTCATACTATTCCACCAAAGTAAGTTCTTCTGTGATTCTTTGGGAAATCAGGAATTAGCTGTTAGTTGTATAAATGGAAAAGATGGACTGGAAAAAATTTCTTTTTCTAAATGAGAAAATTAGAAAAATTGTCGGACTAAAGGGAAAGGAAGAAAATTGTTAAAATGTATGTACAGTGTGTGAATAGTGAGCTGGCAGATTCTTTCAATTTTTTAAAAATATAGTTTTATAACAAAGTTTTTTTTATAAACATGTATTGTTTCTATAATCAGAAAACACACATTTAAAGAATAGGTCCCGTGCTAGAGGTTTGTGGAGCTGCAGGACTGAATATTCAGGCTGCCCAGTTGTCCAAATGCCAGCCTCTTATAGGTGTTAGCATTTTACCAGCAGATGTCTATCCCTTTGACAGCAAACAGCTCTAGGAGACAAAATCTTAATGTCAAGTCTTATGAAGCAGAGTTGGTAAGATTCTTTCTTGGGGGCGGTCTGAGAGGTGGTGGTTCAGGGCACCTGGGTCAGGGTGGAAGGGCAAGCCAGGCTGGAAGTCATGTCCTCAGGTTGCTGATGTTTTCTTGTCACGTGAGGTCTGTGACCCTTCAATCAGAACAGTCAGGGAAGTGACAGGCATGGGATGACTTCCTCCTTCTCGGCACATGAACAGGAAGTAGCTTTATTGGTAGAGATGGTTGAGGGAAAGAAACGGGGCAGATATGCTTGAGGCTTATCTTTGTGGGTAAGAAACACATTCAGTGAATATGTATGATAATTGCACTTGTGCTAATGCCTGCGCCAGGAGCCCATCTCTTCCTCAAGGAGCTCACATTTTAGAGCAAGGAAGCAGCTGACAAGCAAGAGGAACAAATGAGGATGTGGCAGGGAGTGGTAAAAGGCGCCAGGTGTGTGGGTAAAGGAAGGTGTGAGGGGGTAGCAGCAAGGAACCGGCACCACCAGGTCTGGGGAAGAGGTGGCTGCCCGGCTTCCCACCCAGGTTTAGAGGGAATGGGTGCAGCCCAAGAAAGGCTGGTTGGTCTTCAGAGGAGGGGGGCACATTCCTCCGAGGAGTGGGGGGTTGGGGGTGAGGGCTGTGGGCAGAGGGATGCAGATGTCCAGGTCAGGAGCTCCATTCTCCAGGGCTGGGTAGCAGAAGGCTCCAGGCAGCGCACCCTGTTCCTGAGTTGGATGACCTAATAAGGCCTCTTCCATCTTGCCTGCTCACAGTCTGGCCAGAGAGAGGACTCCCTGTTCTCCCTGGCAGGCGCTGCGCAGGCCACAGTGTTTAGGATTTCTGAGCACCAAGGAGTGTTCCAGCCAAGGGCTTTCCATGTGACAGTCCCCTGAGCTGGGGGGAAGGGTTTGGGAGGCAGAGGGGTGCAGGAGGGAGGGGAGGATGCAGGAGAGAAGAAGGGGTTGTGGAGGAGGGGGAGGGCCTGGGAGGTAAGGGGGGCTGCAGGAGGGAGGGGAGGATGCAGGAGGAAGGGGAGGAGGAGGATGTGGGAGGGAGGGAGAGAGTGCCTGGGGGGAGGAGGAGGGTGCAGGAGGGAGGGGGAGGGTCAGGGTGAGGAGCGTCCCATTTCAGCCTCTGGCACCAACTTCTCCGTTGAGACCGGGCAGACAGGGAAGAGAGATAAGAAAAAAATGCCAGGGCTACAGTTGTACACAGAAGCTTTTCTAAAGCAGTTGGAGCTGCAGAGAAAGGTAACTGAGAAGGGAGAGAAAATAAAGGACTATTGAAGCAGGGTGTCTGGGGCTGGGAGGCATCTCTGCCGCGTGGGTGTTAGAGCGTTTCTTCTTGCCGGTGCCCCACGACGGCCCGGCTGGGGCCGCGGTCACAGGTCTTTCCTTGTCTTGTGGGAGGTAATTCGGGAAAGGACTCCGACATCTGGGGCGGGGAAGCGTGATCTCCTGTTTCTTCCAGGCTCTTCACAGGCTGGAGCTGGAGGAAGCTTCAAGATCACAGCCGTGGAGTCACATGCTGGGGCCTCGGTGAGCCCCCAGTAGGGAAAACTACCCGTCCGAGGCCACGCCCACTAGCGTGTCATTCCTGCCAGGCCTGTCTCTGACCTGGCTCTGTAAATAAAAGCATGTAAGGGACGTTTGGTTGGTGTTTGCCTGTTCTCTTGCCATTAAAGGGCACATTTTGAGGCAGGAGATTCAGGCCAGCGAGAGCTAGATGTCTCATGTCTCAAGGAGGATGGAGGGTTGACCAGGCCTGAGTTCAGCTTTTATGTTAAAGTGAACTTTATCACCTTTATCATCAGCTGCACACTGAGTAAGTCATCCAGGGGAATCACGTCCACAGCCTGCCCAGGGCCTTTGAGACCAGGCATGGCCTTCTCTCTGCAGACTTGTCCTGGGCCTGCAAGTCCTTCCTTCCTGACTGGTGAGGAAGCAAGGGTGGGCTGGCACTGGTCTATGGAGAGATGCTGAATCCTGAGCCAGGAGTGGCCTCAGTGAGTCACTAGCTCGTTGCTGTGGAACTTTGGCTGAGTCAAAGCTATGGTTTTTCCAGTAGTCACATACAGAGGTGAGACTTGGATCATAAAGAAGGCTGAGTGCTGATGAATTGATGCTTTCCAGTTGTGGTCCTGGAGAAGACCCTTGAGTGTCCCTTGAACTGCAAGGAGATCAAACCAATCAATCCTGAAGGAAGTCAATCCTGATTTCATTGTAAAGAGTGATGCTGAATACTTTGGCCACTTGATGCAAAGAGCCAACTCTTTGGAAAAGACCTTGATGCTGGGAAAGATTGAAGGCAAAAGAAGGGGACAGCAGAGGATGAGATGGTTAGATAGGATCACTGACTCAATGGACATGAATTTGAGCAAATTCTAGGAGAGAGTGAAGGACAGAGGAGCCTGGTGTGCTGAGGTCCATAGGGTTGCAAAGAGTTGGATGCAACATAGCAAGTGAACGAGAATAATAACAACAACCACAACTTCCCTTCTCAGGCCCTTTGCCATCATTGCAGAGAGAGGCTAAAGGAGACTCATGTTTCTGGAACTATGCTGGTTGGAAAGTAAAAGAGGGCTTGAGGCTTGGGGGCCAGCTGCCATCTGACTTCATCCATAGCCCTGCTAGTGTTTTTCATGTCATGTAGCATGTGATATGTTATAATATGTTTATGTTTATGATATGTATATAACATAACACAATAGAATAGAATATTACCATGCTGGACTTCAAGGAAAGTCTGTACTTGAAAGAAGGATTTCGTTCCCTAGAAAACTTGGAGTACCCCATGCATCAGGTGACTTTGGAAGTGACTACAGAGGCCCCTCAATCCGTGATTCTGTTGCTCATTAAACAGTTCTGAGCAGCGCCAGAGAAGACTGGCAGCGTTCACTCTGGTTACTTAGAAGTTGGAAAAAATGCCAAGAATTCACAGTTAGAAAAACACCCTTTGGCTCCTCATTTATCTGGAGAGCAAAACAAACTCACTTGACGGTCTGTGTGGTGCTGGGGAAGCGCCAGCATGGGAGAAGCGCTCGCTGCCTTGCTGTGGTTTCTAGCCAGCTGGACACTTGCTGTCCCTGGGACGTGCCTGAGCGAGGAGGGCTGGTGTCCCAAGCCCACCCCGGAGAGTGTGGGACTTTTATGACCTGGGGACGCAGCACTGACATTCTCACTGTTCACAGGGAGATATGAAATCTCTGACCCCTGGTGAGTCCTTGGTCTCGTGAAAGGAGAGGTTGTGTTATTGGAGGTTTAGTGAAGTGACCGGAGGTGATGGGGGCACCTGAAACGTCCACCTCCTGTTAGCAGCTTCTAGGGACCAGTCAGTCGCCACCCGCCTTGCCAGCTTCTTCTGGTGCGCGGGAGGGACAAGCTGAGGGTGAGCTGCAGCCAGTCACCTGTATGTAAAGTCGCATCCATGACGGGCTTTCCTAGTTGGCCTCATTGAGGAAAAAAACCTGAATTTCAAGCTGTAAGACCCACGCCTGGGAGCGAGTCTCTGGGCCAAGTCAGCCTTCACATCTCAGGGCAGTTTTCTGGCTCTTTACTTCACTCAACAAATATTTATTAAACGTCTACCACATGCTCAGCACTGTTGGAAAAGATGGGCTACATCTGTGAGCAAAACAGACGCCAATTCTTGCCCTCAGGGAGCTTCCCTTCTGATGCTCATTCACAGGTTATCAAGCTCTCCGCAGGGATGTGTTACCCGCAGGAGACTGGGTGGGATTTAAGGTGCAGAGATCAGAGCCTGGGTGTTGGTCTCAGACACCTATGTCCAGGCCCTTTACCTCTCCTCTGGCTTAGTTCTCTCGTTAGACAGGTTCAAGGGCACGGCCATTTCCTTGTCTGCTTTTGTTTTGTATTGTTTTGGTTATTTATCTTTAAATTGTTATTGAAGTATAGTTTTTTTTTTTGGCTTCCCAGGTGGTGCTAGTGGTAAAGAACCTGCTTGCCAATGCAGGAGACATGAGACCCGGGTTTGATCCCTGGGTTGGGAAGATTCCCTTGGAGGGGAAAATGGCAACCCACCCCAGTATTCATGCCTGGAGAATCCCATGGACAGAGGAGCCTGGCAGGTTATGGTCCATGGGGTCACAAAGAGTCGGAGAGGACTGAAGAGACAACACATGCATATTTGATTTACAATGTTATTTCTGCTGTACAGCAAAGTGATTCAGTTATACATATGTATATATATACACACACACACATACTCTTTTTAAAAAAATATTCTTTTCCGTAATGGTGTATCACGGGATTTTTTAAATTGGAGGATAATTACTTGACAATATTGTGTTAGCTTCTGCTGTACAACAACATGAATCAGCTCTATATATCAATCACCTCAGATATGCAGACGACACCACCCTTATGGCAGAAAGTGAAGAAGAACTAAAGAGCCTCTTGATGAAAGTGAAAGAGGAGAGTGAAAAAATTGCCTTAAAGCTCAACATTCAGAAAACTAAGATCATGGCATCCGGTCCCATCACTTCATGGCAAATTGATGGAGAAACTGTGGAAACAGTGGCTGACTTTATTTTGGGGCTCCAAAAATCACTGCAGATGGTGATTGCTGCCATGAAATTAAAAGACGCTTTCTCCTTGGAAGTAAAGTTATGACCAACCTAGACAGCACATTAAAAAGCAGAGACATTACTTTGTCAACAAAGGTCCATCTAGTCAAGGCTATGGTTTTTCCAGTAGTCTTGTATGGATGTGAGATTTGGACTATAAAGAAAGCTGAGCACAGAAGAATTGATGCTTTTGTACTGTGGTGTTGAAAACTCTTGAGAGTCCCTTGGTCTGCAAGGAGATCCAACCAGTCCATCCTAAAGGAAATCAGTCCTGGGTGTTCATTGGAAGGACTGATGTTGAAGCTGAAACTCCAATACTTTGGCCACCTGATGCGAAGAGCTGACTCATTGGAAAAGACCCTGATGTTGGGAAAGATTGAGGGCAGGAGGAGAAGGGGACGACAGAAGATGAGATAGTTAGATGGCATCACCAACTCAATAGACATGAGTTTGGGTAAACTCTGGGAGTTGGTGATGGACACGGAGGCCTGGTGTGCTGCGGTTCATGGGGTCACAAAGAGTCAGACACGACTGAGTGACTGAACTGAGCTGAACTGAATGCCCTCCCTCTTGAGCCTCCCTCCTGCTTCTCCCATCCTCACAGGTCCTCACAGAGCACCCCTCCTCATATGTTAAAGGGGGTGGTAAGGGATGCTCTGAGGATTCAACAGATGATCCACCGGTAGTGGTTGGGGTGATGTCTGCAGCGTGGCTAGTGCTCTGCAAGGAGGACGGTCCTCTGTGGGCATTTATCTGCCTGCATTCATCCCTTGTGGCCTTAGGGATTGTGCCTTTGACCCACTGTGTGGTTGCCAAGGGTGCTGTGTTGGTCTGTGGAGCACCTCCGCCGGGCGTGACACTGTCAGGTGTGGGTGTGACCTATGCTGCCCATTGGGCCAGCAGGCCTTCCTGTCCGGGAAGGGAGTGGCTGGCTGTCCCTAAGTCAGCAGCCACAGTGCCCGCCTCCCCTGGGCTGATGGCCAGAGGGCTGCCTTCACCCACTCTGAGCACTCTTGCTTCTTGGACCCAGCAGGCCGCCTGTTTTGGGGGAGCAGACCATGCTCCTCCTTCTAGCCTCCCTGTAGCAGGCTCTCTGCTCTCCTGACTGCTGTGACCCAGCCCAGTGCTGCCTCGGACTGGCTGTGTGACCTGGAAGCAACTGCTTAACCTCACTGGTCTCGGTGTCCTCGGGGAGAGGGGAGATAACACTCACAGCTGTCAGGGGCAGTCAGGTGAGACAAGAAGACGAAGGACCACAGAACGGGAGGTGCAGTGCCCGTGTGGTTGTCATTCCCGTTGCTCCGTCATGTCTGACTCTTTGTGACCCCCCATGGACGATACTCATCGCCCCCATCAAGTCTGTGTCCTGCGCACTCTTTGCCCCCTGTGCACGTCTAATCTGGCCCACTCTCCCTGCCCTCGGTGTTTCCTTCCGGTCTGCCCTGCGCTGCAGCCTTTCAGCACACTTGGCCACCTCTGTGATCGTGAAGCCAGGCTGGACTCTGGGAGCGTGAGAAGCACCCACTGCATTGGACTGAGAGTTTCGTAAAACAGGACTGACTGTCTCCCTCTTTGAGCCTCCCCTTCCTCTTCCAAAGAGCCGAGCCTGCAATGAGTGCCAGGTGCACAGACATGTGGGATAGGCATCCCAGGTAGGTACAGACAAATAGGAGGACAGAGCTGGGTCCTCTCTCCTGATGCTCTGCCTATTTTGTGTCAAGTAAGGACATTGTTTCTGAAACTGTCACTTGGAGATCTAAATTTAGAGCTGCTTTCCGCCAGGAGCTATCCTGCCAGGAATGGGTTTGAAATGTAGTCCTCAGGGCGTGATTCTCTTGGGCTCTCAGTAGCACTGCCAGGCAGCCAAGTGGGGGCAGCTTTCAGCTCGGAGTCTTGGAGGAGGTTCTGGTGGAGCACGGATGGCTTGTACCACCGTCCAGGCTGTCTGGAAGGTCTCCCTCCCAATCATCCCACAGGCTACCCTCCACACCGTGTGGGCGTGCTCCCCAGCCCACCTGTCCTGCCCTCTCCTGCCTCTCAGGGCCACCTAGATGCTCAAGAACTACTGATGACATGAGTAGTTCACATGTGCTTCTCAAATCTTGGAATTAAGAACTAATGAGGTTTCTTTGCCAACACCTGGCAGGTGAGCTGGTTATAAAGGCCAGTGGAGAGTTAAAGCTTCTTGGTATCACATATCCAAGGCTCCCACTTCCCCTGATTGAGTAATAAAATGAAGATATTAATATGTCATGCAGGAAATAGCCTTCCTGAAGGACCAGGCTAATTACTGTAATCCCACATTCCCCATTTTCAGTGAGAATCTGGTTAGAATCAATCGTGTAACAAGAGGTCCCAGATTAATCTGGGCACAGAGAGTAACATGATACAGACAGAGTAAAATGATGCAGATGATGCTGAGGCTAATGAGCGAACATCCACAGGTGCTTCTAAGATTTAATGAGCCCAAGTCTGTGGGCCAAAAAGGAAACCCATCTCATCTCCCTGATTTTTCGTTGGTTCCCACTTGTTGTTTTGTTGTTTTAAAGCCGATAGATCTCACTGTCTCTTCTGCTGAAGGAAATGTTTGCATGGCGGCACACGCAGGCTGTTGATAAAATAAAGTCCTCAATAAACCATGCCACAGTGATACATAAAATAAACCATCCCATCATCTATTGTTAAAAAAAAAAAAAAAAAAAAACAAAACAAGTTTTCTTTGGTTTCATGAAGACAGAACTATGTGCTTTTTTGGGAGAAAGAACCTGACTAGGGACTAAGAAGACCTGAATTGTAATCCAACCACTACCACTGACTTTATCAGCAGTGAATCTGCTAACAACCTCTGCCCAGGTTGTGTAGCTAGCAACTGGCAGAGTGAGGTTTTGAGCCCAGGGAGTCTAGAACCAGAGTTACCACTATGCTAATGCTGAAGTGCTAATTTCAGGCTGTTTTGGGGACCCAAGAGTGGAGGGGACCTGTGGTCTACAAGGTCGACTCCTGGAGGCAGCCACGCTGTACACACATTGTGCCTTTGTCCTGTGTTCAGGCAGATGGGCCAGGGGCAGACTGACAGAGAGACCTCTGTGTGTCCCCACCATGGCACAGAAGTAGCAGAGGGGCCGTGATCTTGCCCCTCAATGTGGCACAGGGGGCCACGGAGGTCACGAGGACTGCAGTGAGGACCAGTTCTGCAGCCCTGTGGGAAGGGGTCATGACCAAGGGTCAAGAGTGGGAAGGAGGAGGACATCTCTATTGTGGGCATCTCTGTTGCAGGAGATGCCCCGCTTGAAACCTGGATGTCCCCTCAGTGCCTTGGCACTGAGAGAACCTGCTAGAACACAGACACTAATGTGCGGGGCAAACGGGGAAACCTCAAATTAATTGATACTCCCTCCATTCTCTGCAAAATTGACTTTTTGAGCAAAAATTAATTTGAGCAATAGAGAAGCTAAGTCATTCATGCATATCTCAGGGTCAAAACCTTGTCACACAGTGCTTTCAATAAAACTGTGTTAAACAAAGGACGGATGTGAATACATTGAGTAGAGATCTGCTTCCTACAATTTGTATACATTTGTTACAATCCCATCTTTTGAGCCTAGTCTAATCTAAATGGTTGAATCCCTCCTCTCTTACCAGATGTTAATAGCTCTTGTTTTGACAAACCAGCCATTGACAACCCCATTAGAGGACACTCCATATGTTGCACTTTTGTTTTTAAAGATCAACATTAATGACGCATAACTTATATACAATAAAGCGTACCCATTCTGAACATACATTTCAATAAATTTTGACAAACGTATACACCCATGTAACCACTACTACAATAAAAATGCTGAACATTTCCATCTCCTTTCAAAGCCCCACGTGGCCCTTTGTAGTCATCTCTCTCAATAAGGCTGGCCCGAGGCAACCACTTTTCCGCTTCCTGTCATTCTATGTTAGTTTTGCCTTTCCCAAAGTTTCATATAAACGGAATCATATGTCATATTTTAAGTGCCTATAAAATAAGTGGGAAAGCCAGAGAAACCCCATCAAATGGAGCAGGGTCCATGGATGCGAGTCTGCTTGGCCGGCTTGCCTGGCAGTGCCTGGACCAGTGACAGCCCACCTCGCCGACCAGCATCAGTCCGTTCCTGGTCTCAGCATCCTTTTCCTGTGCCTGTCTGTCTTCATGACCACTTCTCCTCCCTTGCTCTTGGAGCTGTTATTTCCTTTCTTGGCCCACATCTGCTGAGTGGGAAAGTAAATAGCCCATGCAG